>CM067220.1:122067345-122667345 GCA_034190945.1 Octodonta nipae | reverse complement strand
TATTAACAAGAATATAAAAAATTTTACCCATCCCCCCCCCTTA
This sequence comes from Octodonta nipae, assembly GCA_034190945.1. Classification (NCBI taxonomy): domain Eukaryota; kingdom Metazoa; phylum Arthropoda; class Insecta; order Coleoptera; family Chrysomelidae; genus Octodonta; species Octodonta nipae. The sequence goes on along the minus strand of CM067220.1, from coordinate 122,667,302 downwards.
TCCCCGAAACCATAAGCTGTAAAATTTGGACAAAAAATAGAGGTATAACGCCTCACCTGAACTTTACTGGAAAAATAAGGAGAAACCCCTAAAATTCATTTTGGGGGGCAAATTATAGAATTAAATGGAAAATAAAAAATTATAATTGTTTTTAACGGATCAAGTAATGTATCAAATCAAAGGGCTCATTATCACGAATACTAATATTTTTTTAAATAAATATTTTAAAATATAAAAATATTTAAAACATTACCCATTCCCCCTTTATTCCCCAAACTATAAGACCTATTTTTTTTTGTTTACACGAAAAATACGAAGAAATTACTAATATTAATATTGGGGGCCAAATTATAGAATTAAACCGAAAATATAAAAAATATATGAGGAATACAAATATACATTTTTCATATTTTTAAAATTAATTATTTACAAAATATTAACATACAGATATAAAAAATTCTCATTTCTCGCTTTATTTCCGAAAACATACTACCTAAAATTTTAAAAATAATTCGGGGTAGTGGGGTTCACTTGAAATTTATAAGAAAAATTATTAGAAAACCACCATAGTAATTTTAGGGACATTTATACAATTAAAAGGAAAATAAAAATTCAATTTTCAAACGCATCATATCAGATAAAAGACTTATGTGAATTACAAATATATCATATTTTTAAATCATTTGTTTAAAAGATATTAACAAAAATATTAAACATCGACTTAATTCCCACTTTAGAAACTACACTATTTAAATGTTGAAAAATTTATTTTATTTGTATTTTTAAATAATTTGAATAACAGATTTAATAATTTATAATTTAAAACTTTATCCATTTTGCAATATATCTTCCAATCTACAGAGCCTGAAAATTCAGACAGTAGATTATAAAAGGCTCCCTGAAAGTTTATTAGTAAAATAAAATTCTAGTGTTAATTTTTGGGGGCCAAATTAGAAAATTAAATGCATATTCTTATAAAAATCAAGCTAATCCTGAAGCAGATAAAATAAAAAGTCTATGTGTGGAAAATGAAAGTGTATATTTTTTATAAATTTAAAACGCTTCCTTTAAAAGATATTAGGGTAAATATAAGGAATTGCACTCATTCCCTGCTTGTCTGAAACTGGAATATTAGAATTTTGAAGGTGATATGGAACCCTTAGTATGCGAGTTCAACTCGCACTTGACCAAATTATTTTCAAAATAGATTACTTGTATCAAAGGTAACTGAACGTTTGCCAGTCACATAGTATGTGTGATTATTATTTAACGCTGTTTTTTGTTCATTTTAATATGGTAAGATTCACACCCCTCTCTTTCTCTCTTCTTTTTCGAAGTACTTCACAACATTGTAGTGAACTACATATAAACCATTTTCCGACTTTAAGTCCATTCGGTTACTGCAGCACTCTTAACTTTTTGAAGTTGAGAAACAAAACTTCTCCTCATTGAATTTAATAAAATTTTATTAAATGGAGGATTACTCAATTAAAACTTTTCACCTCTGCTCTTATTCAGTTTAACTCAACAAAAGAGCTGCTTTCCAACTTGATGGACGTTAACTTTCACCAAAGATTTCAATAAGAATTCCAACCTCTGGCCAAAAGTAACGGAATGCTAGAAAGAAAATTTGCTTTATTGAATTACTGTGGAAATTTTCCAGATTGAAAATGTTAAAATTCTCCTTTTTCACATTTCACTAAAACATATTTCAGCAGCAGACGTGAAATTGTAATTGCAACACGATCTTTTAAATGAACCTTTTCATATTGACGTAGGTTTTCATTATTTCCCACAATATATTTCAATTGTTGAGACTTCTCTGGCAGCGTAGCAGAATTTTTAACTCAAAGTCAACTTGAATAACCTTATTGAAGTTGACTTTGACTTTGCTCTCTTTCTTTTTGTTTTTCTTGTTGTCTCCGCTTATGGAGCAAGGCATTCAAAAGACCGTCGTCATCTGTATGCGAACGACAACTTCGCAGTTCTTAATTAACTAAGTTATATTGGGTGGCGGCGGTTGTGTAGTCGTAGTTAATACGTAGTTTGGTTTCGCAACTGCCTTGTTTCGCGTGATGATTTTAGAAGGAGATTCCTCCAACATTCGCTTTTTGACAACAAAATTAATGTTGATAAATAAATTACTTGAATGTCTAACCAAGAAAACTTGTTTCGTAGATATGTTAATTTAAATAAGGTTCACTTTAAATAAAATAAATTAAAAAAATGTATTTAAAGCAACAAACTTCGGCAAAAAAGCTATAGAAGGATCCTATTTTTGGTCAAAAATCAACAGTATTTCGTACAAAACTTACATAAATATACAGAATTTGAGATAAAAATATCACAAAGAGAGAATTGGAGTGTTTATTAGAAGGAACCGCAAATTTTGGGCAGATATTTTATTGTGGCAGGAATTCTTCCGATAATTCCGGGAATCCGAAATGTTGGTCTGTTGACTCCAGGCCGGCGGCTGGCGCTAACACAAATTCGTCGAATTTCTTCGAATCTTTGAAAACACATGAAGGAAATATCTCGACGGCTCCTTGATCTTCTGGAGAATTCGGAGAAGAAATATATAAATGCGGAGAGCTGGCGATAGGATTCATTTCAGTATTCCATTGCCGTATAGTAAAGATCAAGTGTTCAGAATAAGAAGCATAACCATATACAGTGTGGGTGCAATATAGGGTGAATTAGTTACATATATAGAAAGGGGTCCAAATAATAAAACAAATAAAAAAGTTAAAATATATTTGGAAAATATATACAAAGAATAAAAATTATAGAGCGAGAAAGAGCGGGAGAAAAAGAGAGAGAGAGATAAGAATACGCTTAAATTTTCAATTGAATTGTACCTTAAATCAGATAAAGAAAAAGAATGTCTGAAAATAGTGATTGATTGCACAAGGTTTCTAAACGGTTTTTATTTTAAATCAGCTGAAGTCTGTTCTTTTATTCAAATTTTATTCATTTATTTCTTACTATTGAATATACTTTTAACCAACACAATATTAGATTTAAAACTTCATTTCATGAATTTTGTAAACTAATTTAAAAAATTGTGTCAATTCTTGTTCCTGTGTGCCCATTGAAAAACTATTTGATAAAAAAATTTATTCTTATAGTTTTTTTTTTCAAAAAAATATATGTTGCTAATTTACAACAATATGTAAAAAGGTAACTTAAGAAATGTTTAAAGCTTTAAGAGTACATTACATGAAAATTATGCAGGCAAAGGGAGCAGCCCGACCGACATGACCTGCTAATAAGGCGTTGCGAACAGTCGGCGTTGGTACGTATTAACTCTCCGAAATGATTCTATACCAAGTCTCGCTGGCTCGTATAGTAGAGGATTCGACATGGAAACGATCGACCCACGTTCGGCTACCTCTTGATGGCATTTTTGCTACGGACGCCACGTCAACTCTCAACCGCGATCTCTGTAAGACCGCTGATATTTGAAAGTGGGGCCACCACATATTTGACCAATAGGAGTGATTACATCACACGATACTTGCCGCTGATCAATAGCGTGCCACGAGTAAGTGAGGGGTCGTGACCTTGAAAATTTTCCCGCGCTCAAGTGAGACAACTGAAATAATGAATACTCTCATATAGTACCAAGTCTGTTAGCAGATCTTTCATCTGTTTATATTGGTAAGACATCTGCAAATAAATATATTGATATATCAAAATTTCATGAAGTTGCAAATATGCAACATAAGAATGTATGACACATTGCCAAAATGATAAATATAATGTTTTGATGAATGTATACCTACATAATTGCTTAGTAGATACCTTTAGTGTTGAATTCAATCAAATATAAACACTATATTCTTGATCCAATTTACATAAAAAAACGTACTACGCTTCATAGCACTTACAAATATCACTAGGGCAGGTGATAATTTGTTTTTCTTCACGATCCAAAGGACATTTAGTACGCCTATGCCACGTTACACTCTTATGAAATAGTAAGTTAACCCGGCGTCATTGTGGTAGGAAATTGTTACACAGACGTTGAGGTGGGTCAGTATTACCCATATATTAATATATGATATTTCTATGGTCTTTGACTAAACACGCAATCTGTGTTACTACATTGCATATTTGCACTTAGATCTTTAATATAAAAGAAAAAATATAATTATGAAATATTTAATCAGGTTAAAAAAGCTTTTACATAAACTTAACAGAAAAATTAACAATATTGAGATCCCTTCGGTTTTTATCACTTTCTTACACTAATAACAGTCTTTTTGTGTTACTTATGGCACTTAAACAATAGCTAACTATATTATCTTTGAAAAAAAGTATGATTAATTAGAATCCTGGTTATCAACACAGTCACAGCAGAAAAGAATGATATGTTCAGGGCAAATATATTTATTTCAGATAGCGGGAAGTGGTCGTCATCACTGTCTGAGCACTCTTGTTCCGTACCGCTTGACTGGCTACAAACACTCACATGATCTTCTTCGTCCACATTCTCGTTGTCAGACAAGGCTTCTTTTGAATCAGATTCCTCAAGAATAGATAAAATGGGTTGGTCCTGTCGATCCATGCTTCTTGTTGTGTTCCCGTAATTTGTTTAGTGTATTGTTTAAATTTGAATTACTTCATTGATTTTTAAACTTCTGCAACTTTTCCAAAACCTTCCGCCGCGCTAATGCTAATTTTAAGTGTTTTTTGCGTGTAAAATATAGACAGTATTCGTGATTTGTTTATTGTCTTCCGAGTTATTCGGACGCTTTTGATTCCGTCTATAAGACGGCCGCTTTTTGTTGGTATTGTGTTACGATTTCGCGAGTTATAGTTCCGGTCGTAACAACCGCTAAATCGCTCTCATTTTGTTTCTTTTGTATTTACAAAAGAGCATCATTTGTTGTTAAACCCGCATTTTTTGTTGCTCAATCAATGAACATTACGTCGCTATTTTTTGTGTAACGTGTTGTCCAGACGAAGCTCTAAAAACAGTTCCTGCCGCTGCTGGTCTAGCCTCTGAAGAAAGAACAACCAAGAAAACACCCCTGCAGAGCTTCGACGTAAAAGGACAGAGATTAACTTTTATTTGGTGATTCATTTACGCGACGGCACGTGTTTTATTGATTGTTCCGCTAAAGGTCCTTCGTAAATTACATTCTTGTATTGAACCAGCATTGAACTAAAACCGCAACATCTAATACATACATTTTTTTGGATATTATATGTAATGTGTCATCGAAGACATTACACTTCTTATTACCTTTCATATGCGAAAAATATTGAAATTATAAACATGAATATAAAAACGCAAAAATAACTTAAATAAATACCATAAATTTAAATTAAGCAATAAAAAATAAAAGGCACAAAATTGTTATGTGGATTGTGAGGACGGGTCATAGTTACCTTTTTGCAAATTACGCACGTGTAACTTCCGGCGCGGCCCTCGCTCAGCTGATTTCTGTGCACTGACGTTTAGAATACATCGTTGGCTCTAGCTACTAAGAAGAACAGCAAGGTCGCACGCGCACTTACAAAAATATTTAAGTTCAAAAACATGCAGGGTAATTTTGACCCAACCTCAATGAGGCCGGGTTAAAAATGTGCAACAGTATGAAAATGGCTTCTATAACTTTTTCCTTTTAAAATCACGTATATTCAAACTATTATGTAGCAAATATGCAACAAAATGAAATGACGGGTAAAACATCTCCTTCTTGGTGTTGCAATTTCTTTCTCAGTAAGTACATTTCCAAATAAAAAAATATTTTTTGTAGCGTTTAGAATAGTGTTTCTTGAGTTTAATAACATGACAAAGTACATAAATTATAAGTAAATTCTTGCAACAGCTAAATTGTCCTACCGCCTCCTCTTCTAACCCCAATTATTTTTTCTATCGAAATTCGTTGATATCATAAAAAGAATCCCCGTTCAATAACGACACTTGAACACTTTCAGATCATTTTGGATGCCGTCGATGTTTTCGCCATAGCTTAAACACCGTTCGTAAGCACATTTATGAAAAGCTTTCTTTTTTTTTGCAGAGGCGTTTTATGTTACGTCCTACCTTCGACATTTTTAGGGAACATCATAACGCTACTGATAGGGATGCTGATTTGGGGATCGTCGTCCGACCCGAACTTTATATGCTTGTATTTTTTATGAACGGAGACTTTATCGTAAACCTCGTAATGTTTGGATGTTTTGAGAAGGAATCGTTTTGATATACAAGAGGATCGTTGTTTAGATCCAATGTCATTTTTTTATGATGCTGTCGTGTTTTAAAATTTCAATTTATCTGCGATGTAATATTGAACGTGTATGTATGCGGTGAGGGCGCGTGGCTTGGAACAAATTCATTTAAAATTCAGGTGTTGGTTTTTTGGAAAAACCCTCGGACACGTCGTTGTTTTTTGGACTGCGGTTTCTGTGATTCTGAGTATTTTTCATGTAGATTGTCCTATACCGAAAATTAAAAGTTATTTAAAAAATTACATTTCTCTATAAAGTTAAGAAAACAATGGTAAAAATAAGGTGTTTTGTTATTTTTAACCTATTTATTTACGTCTGGTTTTTATGATTGTTGGCGGTATTATATTCGCATGAATGGAAACCCTTTTTTAATGGTAGAGTTTTTAACACTTGTTTATTTCCATAGAAACTATACTATAATTTTACTTCAAATAAGTGCATTTGCAAAGTTTCAAAGTATGGCGCGTTTAACTGAAAAGCAGCTAATAGAAATTTTGATGGTAGGATATGGCTACAGAACTCGAACACAAGCTGAATTTTGTGAATTGTTTAATATGAAGTACCCGGAGCGGCCTATTACACGATCGGTAGTTAGTAAAATAGAAAAAAGTTTGTAGAATTTGGCTACGTAAGAGACAATTACAAAACCAAACATCTTCCAGAAGATACACAATTAAATGTTTTGCTCGATTTACTGGAAAATCCTCACAAATCCCCTAGAGAAATAGCCGCAGAACAATCAATAAGTAAATCTTCTGTTCTAAAATGCTTGCATAGAAATAAATGGCACCCATACAAAGTTCATTTAGTTCAGGAACTTACTGAACATGATTTTGACCGGAGAGTAGAATTTTGCGAAATAATGATGGATAGATGCAATGCCATACCGCAATTTTCAAGTAAGATAGTTTTTTCCCCACGAGGCAACATTTTGTTTAAATGGTTCAGTTAACAGGCAAAATTTTCGATATTGGTCATCAGAAAACCCACATTGGATTATGGAAAATCATACACAGTTTTCCAAGAAAGTTAACTTATGGGCCGGAGTTGTGGGTTCTTTTTATTCAGGGACTTAACTCGAAAAAGTATTTAGACCTATTACAAAATGACATAATACCCTGTTTAACAGAACTTTACCCGAATGGTGAAAACCCCAATATACTGGCAGGGCTAGATTATCTTGACAATATTTTCCAAAATAGATGGATCGGAAGGAGAGGAAATATCGAATGGCCAGCTAAGTCTCCAGATCTAAGCCCTTCGATTCTTATCTTTGGGGTTACGTGGAACCGAAAGTCTACTTCAATAAGCCGGAAAATATCGAGGAATTAAAGAATAGAATTAGAGCCGCAATACAACGAATCCTGACACAAACGCTAAATAAAATGTTACAAGGATTTGAAAACCGTCTTAGATTTTGTCAGGAAGTTAATGGTCAACAATTTGAACATCTAATTTGATATGTTGAGTTAATTTTCGATATAGGACATTATACATGAAAAATACTTAGAATTCAATGCAGAATTCAAAAATAATATAAAAAACAAATGTTTCCATTTGAAAAAATGAAGTTGATGGTCGCAATTTAATTCTGAACCACCCTGTATAAATGAGTTTATCATCACAGAAATCGCAGTCCAAAAAAAACCGACGTGTCCGAGCGTTTTTCCAAAAAACCATCACCTGAATTTTAAATGAATTTGTTCCAATCCACGAATCCTCCTGTAGTTTCCATGTTAAAGTAGGTTCATGAAAAACTCTAAAACTAGAATAAATGATAATGTTTTATTCCTTTATGTTATTATACAAAATAGTAAAATTTTCGAGGAAGAGTAATCAGAAACCCATAAAAAAACTGACATGATGAAAGAGGATGTTACTATAACAGCTAAAGTCGACGAAAAGAAAGTATCATAGGTGAAGTGTTTAGAAGATCTTTATAACAATAATGCAAACAAAAGTATGAATGATATAAATCCAGAAGAGCAATGTGACACAAATAAAGTTGGATCTAGAACATTATAGAAGAACATGCAATTGAAAAGGCAATTAAAGATATTATTATAAAAATCAAAATTAGCGGGTAATGATGGCTTACCATCTGAAACACTTAAGGTACTAGGACTTTACTTTGTGGAATCTTTAAAATCACAAACCTTATAAATAAAATCTATTGTTACGAGAATTCATCCGACAGCTGGTGCAATCGGCCATCAACCAATTCGTGAAAGGGACATTATTCCGATACTTCTGGGAATCCGAAATGTTTTGCCTCTCAACAGGCCGACCGCTAGTGCGAATTCCCTTGAAGTTTCCAGAACATATGAAAGAAGTTTTCCGATAGTTCGTTGACATACTAGACAATTCCAAGAGAAATATATAAATAGCTGGCGATAGGAGTCATTCAGTTTTCGACGGTCGTATTGTATAGTTGATGTAAATAGTTCTTGTGAATATAAATTGTGTTAAAGTAGTAGAAATAAATTAGAGTTAGTTGGACTGTGTTTTTAAATAAATCCAAGAACTGAACTGAACCCGAGTGTGAAAATAAAAATATTACACTAATAATCAGGAATATGGCATTTTGCCAAATGGCACATGAAATCTCCTCTAGATACGCCGGAGAACGTGATACGAAACTAACAGCTAACTAACAGCGTTCATACTAATCAATCAGAAATGCAGAAACAGCATCCTTAATATAATGCCGTTTAAATTATCAAAATTGCCGTCGAATTGATAACCTTCTCTTTTTTGGAAGTCGGTTAAACATATTAATTAATGATGTAGCCGATGACCGAGTACTCCTTGCAAAAATAGAAAATAGGTGTTCTATGAGAATGAATGCAGTTCAGGTGAGTAGTGCATTTAGTTCTGATTTATGGTTAATAGTAAACGTCAGATTCTAATCTGAATTTATAAGTTGTGTTTTGTATTGTATTTTGTAATTAAAAGTCATTGTTCAAAAAAGTACGACTTTGGAAGCCTTTCATAAAAGTTTTTTTCCAAGAATTTTGGTACTACCCTAGCTTGTTGCGTTTTGTTGAAAGTGCTTAAACATTGAAATAATATGCCACAAATATTCTTCAGAAAACAACTGCAATTTTAGTGGTGTGAACAATAAAACAACTTATCTACTAGACAAAAATCGCAAACACAAATAAATGAGAGGAAAAAAACAAAAAATAAGCCTATAGACAAAAAACAGATTAATTCCAACAAAAGTCCAACAATATCTTGAAAACAGTTAAATGTGGAATGTAGTGTTTCATGGTCAATCAATCAATGATGGAATCAACAACATCTTAAACGATCTAAGTCAACTTAACCTGTAACCCTGTATATATAGTTGGCCTAAAACTGATAAAGACCATCGTCGTGACACACCTTGCTTAGATTTCCGCTCATAAACCCTTTCTGCAGTGTCCCGGCTACCTCAATACTCGCTGGCATTGGATCACATTCCCTCGTTCCTGATATTATTCCGGGTTCGCCCTTCGCTCTTTAGTGAGGTTTATGTTGCAAAGAGCATTTACGTATTCATTTATCCAGTTTAGAGAACCGGCAACCGCATCAAACCACTTGTACGAATGGAATGCTTGACATACCTAAAGTGTTCTATTGAAACCATTCGTGTGTCATATTGTTTGCCAGTGCAGATTTTTGCAACACATAAAATAATTTTTCGCAACCCATTTTGCGTGCAAAATTAAGTTGTCAGAATATTAACGATGTCATTTGCAAGTTATTTTCTGCTTTGTTAGCTAATAATATAGTGCTATAAATGTTTACATAATAGATGAGGTGACTTGACGTGTTAAAGTGAAAATTTTTCACTGAGACAGGCAAAAAGGAAATCTGCTTAAATAATATGCAATTCAGATCAGTTTGTAGTGTAGGGTAATTTATGTAATTTATCGTTATGAAACAAATTAGCAGGATTAATTTTACATGGTGTTTTGGAACATGTGAGCTTTGTGTCCCTGAAGGAGGTCGCGGGAAATCAGTTGTTTCTAAATCACTTTAAAAGCACTTGATATAACTTAATAAACATGTATGTGATCGATGCTATTAAGGGCCCCTTAAGAATTTTTTCGACGAAGGATGATAAAGAAGCCAAGAACCCAAGTGAGATGATCAACAATGCCATTAAATGTAAATGTTTAAACAATCTTTACGCATTGCTGATAGCCACAAGGTGAATGCTGAGAGAGAAGCCCCTTTTATCAAGTAGACTAAAGTCAGCCGTAGCTTTAGGAATTTTACATCAAACTAAAGGAAAAGATGCACCTTGTTGTTTTGGCATCATCGTCTTCTTCAGCAGCTTCTAAGGCGAAAAAGAAATTCAGGACTGGAAGTAGATTCAACTGCAAAACGACCAGCTTCCAAGGATAAACCTCGGACGACAAAGAAACTATCGGCTGCAGGGAATAGTAAAAAATTGTGCCAAAAAGACTACAAATTCGAGCAAATATAAAAAAGTTGCTACAACTGAAAATTAGACTTTACTCAGAAATCTATACTATAGACATCTAAAGCTAAAAAGCTGTAAGCGCGCCCTTACTAAAAATCAAGAACTCCTAAAGCGAAAATAACAAAATCTATGGCATCTCCTGAAGAAAAAACAGCTCTCCCTAAAAAATTAGGGAACAATTTCATTGACATTATTTTCATATTTGTCTGTCTTGATGTATGATGTTTTGGTTATTGCACCTTCCCCAATTTTATGAAGTGGGTGACAAAAAAAAATAAAGTAAATATTTTGTTTTTTATTATTCTAAGTTTGTAGCATTGCCCGTTCTTTGTGAATTTCATTCATACGTTAACTACAACGTAGCTAATTTTGATTCAAAATTATTAATACATTTTTTGTGAAATAGGTAGTTAATATCTTTAATTAGCTACACCAATTGTAGCAATTGTGTTTGTTGTTTTTTCTCGTGTAATAAAAATATTCGTTGAAATTTCATTGAACGTTCTTGCTCTTTTTGTGTTTCTTTATGTAATAATTGTTCTATGCCGTTGCTCCTGTAGTAGTTTTTTGTTCTTACAATTTCTTTTCTAATTTGGCAATAACATTACACAAACACTTGGGTGGGCATTGGTTCATATACAAATATGTTTTTAAACAATTAAAATTCTTCAGAAAGTTCTAGACATAGTTCATGTACAATACTCTACACCTATTTTCGATTCTTTCGGAAATATTAAATGTTTTCAGATTTATGACAAAAAATTAACATTAAAAAAAAGAAAAGTATAGTATTTCATAAATTCCCTACATTACACTAAAACCTAATAAGTAATACTGATTATTTCTTCATAATTATAAAAACAAAAAAAAAACATTAATGTCAATCTAGGAAATGTTGGAAATGCTCGCGCGTACGTCTTGGCAACTTGCTAATCTGGTACAGAAATGTCTTCTAAGGTTACTCAACATCTCAGGCATGACTGATCTAATCGCAAGGGTGATTCGTCTTTTTAGGTCATCTAAGTTAAGGGGTTTAGTTTTGTATACAGTAATTTGGACATATCCCCACAAAAAATAGTCCAATGGCGGCAAATCAGGAGATCGTCCTGGCCATTCTATCGATCCGCGCCTCCCAATCCACCGTAATTTCGTAATGAGGCGGTGCTTCATCTTGCTGAAACCAGATTGTATTGGCAGGAACTTGTAGGTTTACTGAATCAGGATATAAGTTTGTCAAAGTTGGCACGAGATTATTTTAGAGCAGTTCTAAATATTTATCTCCATTCAAGCTGCTATAAATGAAAACGGGACCTACGATATGATTTCCAACAATTCCTGCCCAAACATTAACTTTTTCAACATATTGCGTATGTTTCTCTGTCATCCAGTGAGGATTCTCATTAGACCCCTAGCGGCATCAGAAAACAATACACCTTCTAATTGGATCACATTGTTATCTAACCTTACCATCATTTGTTCACAGAAATACGTTCTCGGTTTTCTTCAAACTCAAGCATAATATCCAATTTCGTATTTTCACTTAAAGCATTGGCAGCTACTTTTTTATCTGTCTTACATGAAAAAGCTCACGAAACTGCTTTTCCATTTTGCTTGATTGTTCCTTAGGATACAGGCGGCAAATTTGCGAAATTTTCGTGAAATAAGCGAGAAACTTCCATTTGGGTCCGTGGGTTATCTCCATAACCAATCATTGGTTAAATGGTTATAATGTGCATTTCTGTTAAATGAACCATTTTCTGATATTATTAGGTACAGTTAACGAAATTCAAACGGCAATAGCACTGACAGTGATCACTACTGCCATGCAGGCAGACAACAAGATGCAAAGGCCATGAGTTTTGACAAAAATAAACAAAACTGTTTTTTTTTTCAAATCAGGAAACAGGAATGAAGGAATGGTTTTTGCTGACTATCTCAATATCAAGAGCTAAATGGGAATTAAATATTGAGTGTAATGTAGCGAATCTGTGAAATAAAATAATTTTCTTTTTTTAATGTTAATTTTTGTAATAAATCTGAAAACACTTAATATTTCCGAAGCAGTTGAAGATAGCTGTAGGACATTGTACATGAATTATGTCTAGAATTTTCTGGAGAATCCAAAAAAATAAATAATATACAGGGGCTTGCATTTAAAATAAGAAAGTTGGTATTGGCCACTGTCACATGATACACCCTATATATTTTTTTGTGTTGGAAAAATGCGCATTTTAAAATACCAATCGATGTGTCCAAGCGTTTTTCTCAATACGCCCCTTTATTCGTTATCGAATTTATTCCATTTGGCTGTTCCACACTGTATAATCTCCATTGTCAACTCAGACATTATGACAAGTATTAAAAATCTTAAATTGACTGAACTTCCTCCAAATTCTTTTGTTGTCTTGAATTGAATTAAACACATGGATATGGGGCAGAGATTTTATTTCTCAAACTCAGATTCTTGGCAACTACTATTACAGTTACAAAATGTGTTCTTAACGAGCCACGCAAGCTTAACAACCGAACTTCACCTACAACGTGCTGCATAGTTTCATGAATAAGATCTTGGAATTAGGAAATTGAACATAAATCTTGTTATTGAACGTAAAGCATTGCGAATTATTTGAGAAATGTAACGTCGATAATTCGATATTCTTAGTTCTGAAACCGTAAATAGTTACTTCAGCTATATTCATAATAAGTTGTTGTAAAATGAACTAACTTTACATAATTTGTTTACTATTTAGGAAAACACAGAGAGCAGAAAACTTATGAAAGAAGTGGGGATATAAATTTATAACCGTAAATATCCATGATTGTCTTAATAGTGGTTATAAACATTTTTGTTTTATTATTAGTACCTGGGTGACCGAGCTTCACTCGTAAATTCAAAGTTTTATCATAAACATAAATCCAAACAATCGGACATTTGATATGTAAATGAATTTAAACTCCCTAATATAATATTTTTTTTACATTTTTTGTTTAATTCTACTCCCCACTATAGTTCAACCACACTATATATGCAAGTGCTTATGGAAAATTTCTTTTGATCATCTAATCATTCACTTAAAGTTCACGCATATTCTTAAATACCAAAAATTGTTATTCCTAAAGGTATAGTGGTCAGTTTTCAGAAAATCGTATTAACAATACTATTAATAAGACTTTCGCCTATTGTTTTTTTTTTTATTAAGCATTCACAGATCACAGTGTAAATATGGCATCCTATACAGAATAACAGTATACAAAAAGTGTCACTTTTAGTAATAAACGCAACAAAAAATAGGTATCTATAAGGAACTATATATGTGGTACGCATTCTGGGCTGTCAAGGCTGTAATAAGGATATTGGAAAAGGATAAATGTAACTTAGCAGCCTCTGACACTATAAAGAAACTTCAGATTCCACCATAGGCTGAACTTTTAAAATTCCGCCCTTCAACATTATCTGAATTTAGAGGCAAAAATATTATCAAATAGGTGAGAAATAATACGAAAACAATGAAACAGTACCACAAACTTTTCGAGAAGTATCTCTAGCAGCAACACAATTCTGCCCCCCCCCCCTGTGTCCAGCTACGATGTTTTTGCTGAAGTAATAGGTCATTAATAAAATTTATAAAAAATATCAGGCCAAGAACCGACCCTTCTAGAGTAGGGGTTGTTGTGGTTTGACAACTGTACGCATTTTCAATTTTAATACTCGAAACTTTGAACAGTGGTGCTGTTTTTCGACAAAAATTATGAGGGTTTTCTTGAAACTCAAGCATAATATTCAATTTATTATTATCACTTAGAGCACTGGCAACTACTTTTTTTATCTGTCTTATATAACCAAGATGTCGAAACGGCTTTTCTATTTTACTAATTTTTCCTTGGGATACGAAATTTTCTGAAGAATCCAAAAAATAAATAATATATAGGGGCTTGCATTTAACATAAGAAAGTTGGTATATATTTTTTTGTTGAAAAAATGCGCATTTAAAAATACCAATCGACGTGTCCAACCGTTTGTCCCTACAAACCCTCCTTTATTCGTTATCAAATTTATTCCATTTGGCTATTCCACATTGTATAGTCCCACCTTGTACGAAGTTATTCCTGGGTAAATATTTATTCTGGAGATCGCAAATCTGTAATGACTTAAATTGTAATGTCAGTTAACTAAATGTTGAAAAAGCGACCTGAAATATGTAACGGAAAAAGCTAAGACAAGACATAGTAAACCCAATAGAAATAAATCTATTGATAAAACAAATCAATTAACAAAATGGATGCTCCGTTTTATTTGAAACAAGACCAATAGTTTTTTTTTAATCAAGCTCTAAGTATTTCCTCGAGGTTGAAAGCACTTTTATTGTAAAATCGCAGGCAAGAAAACTTACACCGACATAAAGATTAATGATGCGAGAGAAAAAAACGTAATTTTCGCCAAAAAAGGCGGAAGAACATCCTGCTGAAAATAATAAGTGCGATCTTTCAGATTAACAATTCCAACAGCCATTTGTCTCTGCCTAATTTTCCAGCGAAAGCATGACAAACCGGGATAATTAGGAAGTCTCTTTCATAATTGCGCCCCACACTCTTGTTAAACACCCAGGATTGGCCAGGATGAAGAACAGCGGGTTGGTGAATGACAAACCGTCCAAAAATTAAAAAGATTGAAAAAAATATTAAAGACACGGCGAAATGGTCCTTTCTGTATGAAGGAAGTTTTATCAAAATACAAAATGTAGTAAACTTCATGATGAATTAGTATTCTTCTATATTAATACGTGGACATGAAAACACACTACCCCTTTTGTGATCATTATTTTAAAACGATGGTAATGGAACATACATCATTCGAAAGGTACTGTAAAGGTAAAAAATTGGTGACGTATTGCATACAACAGGGGTCCTTTATGTGAACAAATAGCTTATACTAATGGTTAAATTTGACATTTAGATCGATGACAGTAAAATATTATAAATAATATAAAAAGATTAACTTTATTTACTCTATACTCAAGGAAATGTCTGCCCTAAGACATTATTTTTTATTAATTTATGCTGTTCTTTTTTTATAAAAACGTTACAACGACAAATATGAAAGTTGAAGTATTTCGTATATACAGTGTGGAACAGCCAAATGAAAAAAAAAAGATAGCGAATAAAGGAGGGCGTGTTAGGAAAAACGCTTGGACACATTGATTTGTATTTTTAAATGGGCATTTTTTTTTTTTTAAAAAAATAGGGTTTGTCATGTGACAGTGGCCAAAACCAGCTTTCTTATTTTAAATGCAATCCCCTGTATATTATTTATTTTTTGGATTCTCCAGAAAATTATAGACATAATTCATGTACAATGTCCTACACCTATCTTCAACTGTTTCGGAAATATTAAGTGTTTTCGGATTTATTTCAAAAATTAACATTAATAAAAAAAGAGAATTATTTTAGTGCCTAAATTCGCTACATTACACTAGTAATCTAATAAGTAATACTGCAAAATGCTTGCCGCGAACGTCTTGGCAACATGCTAATCTGGTATAGAAATATCTCTAACCTTAATCAATATCTCAGGCGTGACAGTACTTTTGACATGTCCCCACAAAAAGTACTCCAATGGTGTCAAATCAGGAGATTGTGCTGGCCATTCTATAGATCCGCGCCTCCCAATCCACCGATTTGAAAAAATTTGGTTCAGGTACTGGCGGACATTAATTTCGTATTGTATTGGAAGGAACTTTTTTAGGTTTACTGGATCAGGATATCAGGTTGTCAAAAGTTGGCACGACATTATTTTGAAGCAGTTCTAAAAACGTATCTCCATTCAAATTGCCATCTATGAAAAAGGGACCTACGATATGATTTCCAACAATTCCTGCCCAAAACATTACCTTTTTTAGGATATTGCATATGTTTCTTGTCATCCAGTAAGGTTATCATTAGGGTTATAGCGGCAATTTTGACGATTAACAGAACGGCGAAGTGTAAATGTGCTCTCATTAGAAAACAATACTTCTTCTAATTGTATCACATTGTTATCTAACATTACCATCATTTGTTCACAGAAATACTTTCTCCCATCGAAATCGTCTTCCATGAGCTTCTGAGTCATTTTATAGGAATGCATTTTACTTTCCTTTAGTACAATTTATGTGTGGCTAACATTGAACAGTGGGGCTGCTTTTCTATCAGAATTATGTGGGATTTCTTGAAACTCAAGCATAATATCCAATTTCGTATTATCACTTACAGCATTGGCAGCTACTTTTTTATCTGTCTTACATGAACAAGCAACATACAAAATAAAAAATAAAGAATGAAAACTACCTGAATTCAAAAATACTAAAAAGTTGAAAATAAAACATTTTTAAAAATATATATAACAGACTTCCACCTATAACTAAAAAGCTAAAAATAATTATAACAAAATACAACTCTAGCAAATAAATAACACATTCAATGTTGTTAGATACCTACCCAGGAACTAAAAAATGTAAACATTAAAAGGTGTTCATTCTGTACAAATTAATTATTTACCAATCTTATATATTTTTGAAGTCGGTGCCAAGCAAATCTAAAATCCTTCATTGCGTACTTATCTACCACTTCATCAAACTTGATTGTTGCTTGGCACCGACTTCAAAAATATATTAGATTGGTAGGTAATTAAGTTGTACAGAATGAACACCTTTTAATGTTTACATTTTTTACTTCCTGGGTAGGTACCTAACAACATTGAATGTGTTATTTATTTGCTAGAGTTGTATTTTGTTATAATTATTTTTAGCTTTTTAGTTATAGGTGGAAGTCGCTTATATTTTTTTTAATGTTTTATTTTCAACTTTTTAGTTTTTCTGAACTCAGGTAGTTTTCATTCTTTATTTTTTATTTTCTTTTTCCTTAAAACCCCTCCTTTATTCGTTATCGAATTTATTCCATTTGGCTGTTCCACACTGTAGGAGATTGCTTTATTAAGTCGCACAGAAAAACAATCTTGGATAAGAAAAACCAAAAATCAACATTTTAAGCAATGCGCTTTCAAAGACTATTATTACATTACACGAACCTTTGCAACTCAACTCTTTTTTCCCTTAACATTTCTATTTATTCTATATTCATATTCTTAACAAAATCGTACTCTAATTTGCAATTTCCAAATTTTTCCAGAAAAAATCTCTATACTAGTAAATCAAGAACTTGGGGCACAATTTACGTTTTATAGCGACAAAAACACAAACTTCGTCTAAACCACAAATTAACCATCGAGTCATCGCAGGCTATCGTTAAGACACTTTATTTATAAATGATACTTTTCAATTATTTCTAGCGCAACTCCAACAAAATCCATCCATTTTCCCTCCTTGTTAAGCATAACCTATTTTAAAGCTTATGCAGTAAGCAGAGGAACGATTTTTCATGTCAGCAAGATTAATAGTTTTCAGAAGCTCTTCAAGTCTGGAAAACACTTGAAATATGATATTGTTGGTGGCCGTTCTTAACAATTCCCTTTTCTTGTGTTAAAAATATACAATCATTTAAAGTAGCAAAGGCTAAGGCACGTAATCCTTTCACAGAAGCAGAAAGTTTGTGATGTTAGAAGTTATAGATGCACCTACATTTTATTTTCCGCAGAATGATTTACTCGAGTCAATAGCTGGGGTATATTTACTCTAACCGTATTAATATACAGTGAGATCCTAAAGTAATGAATCAATTCATTCCTAGGTAATTATAAATGTAAAGGAAAAATCCTTAAAAGTGGTCAATTTAAATAACTGAAACTACACTTTTTGATTAAAAATATTCACCTGCATCTTCAACCCCCTAGGGATAGTAACTACTCCTAAAATGTACTTATTAGCCTTTTGAAGAAGCAATTATTTAAATGAAACAGAATTACTTTTGGCACTTTGTCAATGTAGAATCGAATGGGTTAAATATAAAAGAATTTTTACGGGACTTCTAAACCAGAGAAGGTTCCCAGTTCACTAAAAATGTTGTCTTTTGAGGTACGTTATATACTGATTATGGACGATTTTAATAATTCTTGCTCTCAAGGCTATAACTAGAACAGAACCGGGGTCGCTGAGTATGAGTTTCTCTAAATAACTGTGGATTAATTTCACTCCAATATCGGCAGTTATGAGGATTTACCTCACCATTGAAATAAAAAGAGGCATCCTCAGAGAAGTAAGTATTATAAAAATGTTATTTTTTCCGCTAATGTGTATACCAAATTCTCGAGTAAGAAAAAGAAAAGAAGTAAACATAACTACACTGAAGTGACAATGGAAAGAAACTAACACATTTACTAGCAAAAAATTTGTTTTCCTTTTTTAACGAAAGAACTTAATTTTTTGTCGCACCTCAAAAATTACACATCTCCATCTGTTATAATAAAATTATTAAATACATTTCCAGTTTTATTTTTCTTCACTTAACAGCAAAAATGCTTAAAGTTATAAGCGAATTACCTATTATAATTGTTATTCGTCGATAAAATCAGAGATTAGAAAAATACCCACGAATCACGTTTTATTTCCCAAATTCTTTAAATGTTGATTGAATATCAAAAACGACACATGTTTAAAGGGGTTCCAAAATAATGCCTATTTTGGCAAATATTCCATGTGGCTCGCTTTCGTTGGGACACCCTGTATATTTTATGTTGCTACGATGACCTAAACTGGAGATATTACAATAACAAGTGTAACCAATATAAGATCAATTCAGGTAAATTTAGTTGAGGATATAAACCAATTACTAACAATCTTATTATCAATATATAAATAGGCAAAGACAAAACGATTAGGTACCAATTTCTCCTCTGTCTCTCAACCGATTTTGTTCATTTTTGTTTTGTTAAGTAGCTACTGACGATCTTCAGCGCAGAATGCTAATATTAATTTATAATATTGGTTCATTTTTTAAATAAAATATAACAAAAATTCATTATTTACTTCCATACTGTCAACGCCAAGCAACTGACAGTGCCGTCGCCGCCAGACGGTCAAAACTCAAAACATTGAGTAATTATATATGGAGGGAGCGATCGTTAGATGCTGTTAAATTCTTAGGGCATGCAAGCGTTGTTAGTGTTTAGTGGTAAAATAGTCAATGGAGTAGATCAGTATTGATTTTTCGGACGCGTTGCAGTAACTTTCATATAAAATATTCTATTTTCAATGTGAATTTAATTATTTGATTAATATATTATCATCACAACCTTCACGAAGGTGTTGTGTAAAAAATTGTCATACAGCGGACAATAGAGAATGTATTAAATATTTAAGTTCTTCTAGGGTTGGTTGTTGGTCATCTCTTTTCTTTAATATTCCTGAACTTGATTTAAACCGCAAATGACGAAAATTTAAGGTTGCAAAGAACAATCTTCCAATTATTATATCCAATATTTTGCCAGGAGCGGTTCCAGCCAAAAATTTGGGGGGTCATTCATTTGTCAAAAATATTTCCAATACCGATATTTGATTACATTTTTATTTTTATTTTATTGCAAAGATTTGTCAATATGGGTAAACAATTTTGGTCTTTACATCTACTTCTCCGATTTCTCCACAACTCTGTTTCTTATAAAAATATGCTTTTTACAATTTCATGAAATAGGGTCGAATTTCGACCACTGGGCGACCACTAGTCTATATATAAATAGTCAAACACAAAACGCTTCCGTTTTCTCTTCTGTCCCTCAACAAATTGTCTTTATTTTTGTTTTGTTTAGTAGCTATTGACGACCGTCAGTGCAGAATGCATAATTTTTTTATAATATTGCTTCATTCATTAAATAAAATAAAAATTCATAATTTACGCCCACACTGTCAATGCTAAGCAGGGCCGCCAGATTGCTTGGAGAAAAAATCGTAAAATGGATTGACTTGAAAAACAAACTTAATTAAACAAAATAATAACTAACAAATTTTGATCAGTTCTGACAGTTATTCCACATTATCACGCTATTCAGATCTCGGGCATAAAAATTTATATTATATGATATTTTCTGAACGATAATTGGGGCATCCTGATTTTTATTTTTTCTAAGTTCTTTAGGAATAACACCACATAAATTTGAAAGCATGTATATTTCAAAAAGTCCAAACGTTTCAAGGCGTAAATGAGACCCCGTTTTCAATAATATTAACCAAATGAACAAGAAATTAAAAAATTATAAAATTAAAAGGATTCGTAATGACAAATTTCTTCAATGACAATTTGACATATATTATATGATAATAACCATTTATATAGTACTGGCAAGTTTGAATTGTGTATTGTGTGGCAACTGATCAATCTGTTTCCGATAATATTTTATTGTTTTAACATTTAGCTTTTAATTTATATTGTTTTTATTTTAAAAGCTAATAGTTTCATATAATTTAACTAAGATTACAAAGCCCATTATAGAATACAATTAGTGAGATTTAAGATAAATCGTTACATCTGACATCATGGCAATAATTCTAAAGTTCACGGCCACCTTCGTTTCAGCGAATTTGATTATTTTGATTTCAGTGCGACATGTCATAACATTGTTAGCCGTTGGGTTAATATAGGTACCTTTTCAATTCAATGTGAAAATTATCAATATAATTGAAAAATTTCAATTTCAATATACTTACAAAAATTGTTAACATAAAAAATATTATTTAACATAAATTAATCGCAGGTTCATTTTATTTCTTCATATATTTGACATAATACAGAAAAATAGTAAAAAGTATTATTTAACATAAATTAATAGCAGGTTCATTTTATTTCTTTATATACTTGATATAATACAGAAAAATAGTCATCGCTAACTTTGTGTGTTAAATTGAAATTATTGAGATTATACATACATTGCAGTTTAAGGTGTACTAATATGTAAGTACTTATATATCGTGGTTATTTATACAGCATCTTCATAGTTACGTATGAGTTGGTTTCTTACATTTTCTTCTTAGAAATTGAAATCGTAATTGTGAAATATCTGAATAACCGTAAAGCATATTGGAAAAACTAAAGTTTAAAAATATTATATTTAATATTAATTTATTGTTTGATATACCATACCGGCAAAATCCTGCCTCTTAATACAGGGTGAATGAGTTTTACCTAAAATAAACATATTTACATTTTAAATATGTGTATTTTATTAAAAATCTATATATAAATACCCAAATCCAAAAGAGTTCGGTGCCATTTCCTTCTGTTTGTGAAATAATTTTCTTGAGTTTTTTAATTGTTAATTGACGGCCTTTGGTGTTAACAATCAAAAAAATGTGATCAAAAGGCCAAAATTTTCTAATAATTCAAATCAAACCTTTTTATAAATTCTTGATTTTTATTGACGTTCTGAATTCTCGAGGTGTATTTGTATTTTTAATTTATTCAATAATAGGATGAAGGCATGAAAATTTGTACATTCTTTTCTATTCAGGAACATAACGTTATTTGATTTTGCTTATTTAATATGTGCCTTAGCGTCGTACGTGTACATTAACTAGAACCGTAAGACAACAAAACTGAAATTATTATCCCTTGGGAAATAATTTTTAACTTAATTATAATGGCAGTGAACTATAAGTACACAAAAAGTGTGTAGAAAAAAATGTTGGAAATATGCAAATTCATATAGTTATATTATATTCAAATTTTTAACAATGATTTTTGGTCGAATTTCGACCACTGTGCGACCACTAGTAAATCTTAATTAGTCATTTGCAAAAAACATTAATTTCGCCACCAAACTCAGATTGCCCAAACACTTGAGTTTCATTACGAGTCTAAAGCTCATTCCTCGGCAATACCCAAGGGAATTTGTAAACGCCGCAATGTTCATTAAAAGTCTTTGTCTGTCATAAACCAATTAGACGTTTTCCATTGTTGTTTAGATTATTCTCTTCTAATCTGCGCGACGAATGATTGTTTAACTTCGAAACATCACAAACTTCAAAATGAAATGCAAAATAGTCCTTCCGAATGAAAAAGGATGTCGAATGGCAACTCTGGAAAATTCTCTGGAGATTTGTGTAATGACCCAATTTTAAATGGCGATTTGGGGAAAGCAATACGCTAAAGTATTAACGAGAACCTTGTAATTATTCCATAAATAGATGTACAGAGACAATCTAGGAGAGATTTAGATGTTTAATGGGAGATGAGGAGCTACTATACGGTCCTCGTTACGTATACGAACAGCCGGCAATAATGTGGGTTCTATTATACATAACGTATGGCTGTTGCAGAGCCGCATGTAGACATGGAATCAGGTTTCATGTTGAATCAGGTCATTTGCATAATTTAAATCGATATAGAGTTGAATATTAAGAGAAAAAGTTAATATTTTATTGTATTAAAAGTTTTGGCAAGACGATGAAATGAAACTAATTACTTTGTTTTCTATCACTAATACATTTATTCACTAAAACAGGTGACTAGTTTCCATGTCTAGCGCATCATTTTCAAACATATATAAACAATGAAAAAACCCATCTAACAAACTTTAAATACAAAACTAATGACCAAATACACCGACATGATGATTAGCCGGTCGTGGTCAAGAACATAATGAATATAAAACTAAACGGAGATAAAGGTATTATACAACTACCTGATATTCTAAGATTATCACCGGGAATACCCGTCCTAACGTAGTAATTCGAACAGGGGTGTTTTTATAAAGTTAAGCTGATCATTAAGTAGCAACTCTGGGAATTTATTGTGAGAGAGGTAAATTTGAATTTGTTCTAAGAAAGATGTTTTAAAATAATTATTACTGAAATGCAAAATTTTTGTGTTTTCTATTGTGAGAAAAGTGTGCCCTGTTTGAATTACATAGTTAGAAAAGGTTGAATCAGTATTATGTAGTCTAAAAGATCTATAGTGTTCTAGGTACCTGTTAGCAAAATTTCTGGTTGCCATTCCCACATAGAAGCTGTTACAGTCCGAACATATCAACTTATAAACTCCTGACCTGTTGTAAATACTAACTTTGTTCTTGGCGTTAAACAATAAATTTAATAACTTGAATTGTGATTTGAAGCTAACTATGATATCCTGGGATGATAGAATTCTAGCGATATTGTTTCTCACGTTTCCAAAATAAGTTAATGAAATGTACTTTGCAGGGTCTGTATTTTTGACAAAGGGATAGATGCTTCGATATGCTAGTTGAAGCTCTTTTCGGGAGATTAGTTTCATAATTAAATAGGATTGATGTCGTTATTTTTGGCTATTATAATAATACTATCTAATTCTTGTTTTAAATAACTTTTTGATAATGGGATAGAAAAGACTCTATGAATCATATTTTTGTATGCGGATAATTTATGGTTTAGCGGACTAAATGAAGACCCGTGAATTGTGATGTCAGTAAATGTTTGTTTTTCTATACTGACACCACAATTCAAGGGTCTTCATTTAGTCCACTAAACCATAAATAAAGTCGGTTTATGAATTCTCATCCAATGACTATCGGGTACACCTGCATCATTTTTTGTGCCCTAAAAATTTCTGAAACCCATCCCCCTATTCAATCAATTTTCTATTAATTTAATGAATTCATATCATATGTCTCATATCTGTGATTTTTTCATAAAAATACCCCACTTCTCCCTATCAGAAAATTGTACTGTGGCAAAATGATAAAACCCACTGCTATTCATTTTAGAGTAGACTATTTGTATTACTTTTTGTTTCAAAGATATTGAATTGTCCGTAAATCAATAGTCATCCATTTAATATTTCAAATTTCCCACAATTACGAATCACCTATTATTTCACTTAAATAGAAGAACTGACATGTATTCTCATAGCTCTATTCTTTTAGGTCCCGAAAAATAATACATTTTTTAAAAAACATCCCCCATGAGAAAATTGAATTTTTGCAGAATGATTAAACTCATCTTAATATACTCTCTTCGATGTGTCATTTTTCTGGTTAGGGAACCTACATCAGTTACGCTTCCCACAACTGAATGTCCTCTCGAACACTTCTTTATGTATTTGATACATTTCGTTAAATTTGAAGACGCGAGATGTAAGACCGACATCTAGGATTTTCGAGACAATTAGCACACAGATGACAAATGACACCTCGAAGACAAGTGAAGTAACCTGAAAATTTTATCGTGACATTCTGTCCTAGGAGTTAAGGGAGAACAGCAATTAGACGGAACGGCTCCAGATTCGGTGTGCTAATTCTCTAGGAAATCCTAAATGTTGGTCTTACATCTCGCGTCTTCATCTTAATATAGTTGGGGACAAGAGTATATACAGCAAGTTTCACGCCTTTATGACTTTTTGTTACCAAGATTTTAAATTTAAGCAAAAACAATACATGCCCCACGGCCCTGGCGTAATCAAAACTTTCATCAAAATAAAATAAAGCCTATGTTACTTGCAGATAGTGTAGCTGTCTATTACTGGAAGAATTTTTGAAACCGGTTCACGGTTCACGCTGCAAACAAAGAAACACACCAACAAATTTTACCTCATATACAGAATGTTTCTAAAATAGGGTTAAGTTATTGATAAACTGTCATTTGAACTTTGCAGTGGTTAATTAGTAAAAGTGGTAATTGAAAAAAAAAACAGTTTTGTTTGAGCCCTTTTAAGGCATATAACTTCCTAAGGGTGGGTTTTTTAGGGCACATGTTAATAGGGACTTTTTGGCTTATTTTAATGAGTTCTATACACAGCAGAACTCTATTTTAGAAACATCTTGTATGTTATTATAGATGTAGATACAGAAAAACAATTAAACATGACCTTCAAATTACATATTTTAAATATATGTGGCACAACATACGTTTAAAGTAAATGAAATGTGTGTATTTTTCACATATGACATGTCAGTTTCATAACTGTAAGTCCAAAGGTTCAAACTCGAATATAAACGCATGAACTATTAAATCATTATACTCTTTTCCATAACGCAACATTAAATTGTGTCACATATACAGGGTGACTTTTTGTTATGATCAGTATAGGGATCTCGGAAACTAGCAGAGATAGAGCAATGGTTAAATTGGGAAAGATTTGCAGTTTTACTCACCCAATTTAATGACACTTTCGGATTTTTGTAAAAATCATGGCTTACTAGATATTTTGAAAAAACGAAATTTTGTCGATTTAGACAAATACCTCTAGCTCCTTTGTTTTTGATTTTATAATAAAAAAGTGTAAATATCAAAATTGAAGGGAATTGTATCCCGAATATGATTGTCATGTCCTCGTTTCCGTGACACCTCTCGTTTTCGAGATATGACACAACCTTATCTTTTTTTGAATGGAAACCATAATTGGTTATGACCTCAAAACCTCGGACGTTTTTAGATCTTTTCATCGATATTATATTCGATATACTTATTCATAAAAATAACGCGAGATATGGATGCTTTTCTATCTTATTTTCAGTTTTAACGTAGGTAGCCATGAAAAAGATTGTTTTCACTTTGACGTTTCCTCATTTGAGAGTAATTCCATTAGTAGTGCTGAACTGACAGTCGATATTGACAAGTTTTCGTGATAAATTGGAATATTCTAATGAAGAAAAACTGAATATGGTCGAATGTTATATCATATGCCATAAAAATTCAGTTCGTGCAGCTGAGGAATACTTTCATAGATATTTTAATCGTCGTCAGCCTGCTCTATGTACATTTAAGAGGCTTTACGATAGTTTACGCAGATATGGATCTTTTACTAAACCACCAAAGGAACGTAATCAAATTAACGAAGCAGGACAAATAAATGTTTTGGCAATGCTAAATCAAAATCCATCTACATCAACTCGTGAGATTGCGGCAGAAGCTGGCACATCTCAACGAACTGTAGTTAAGGTACTTAAAGCGGACAAGTTCCAACAGTACAAACTTTCAGTTTCTCAAACATCGACGTATTTTGTTTTGTACATGGTTTAGAGACATGTGCCTTGACAATCCACAGTTTCCATTAATGGTGTTATGGTCAGATGAAATAAGCATATCTGGGCTAAAGAAAACCCTGTCCAGGTAGAACAAAGACGACCCCAGATAAAATTTCGTTTTAATGTTTGGTGTGGTATCATAGGGTTGACTATTCTGGGGCCTTTTATCTATGACGAATCACTTACTGGGGAGCGCTACTTGCATTTTTTGCAATACACTTTTCAAGACGTGTTGCATAATTTGAATTTGAGAACTCGTTTAGAAATTGAGTGCTTCCAACATGATGGAGCACCTGCTCATAACTCGTTATTAGTAAGACAACACTTAGATTATATCTATCCAAAGTCTTGGATAGGAAGAAATGGGCCCACGCATGGCCACCCCGGTCTCCCTATTTATGGGGTGCGCTAAAAAACAAAGTATACAAAAGAAAGTATGAGACAGTTGGTGACCTAAGGGAGGCGGTATTACAAGCAATTGAAGAAATTGGTGGGCGGTCTGTGAGGAAAGCAGTAACGTCAATCTTAAAAAGATGCAATTTTTGTCTAAATAACAATGGTGGACTTTTCGAACATAAATTGTAACCAGTATTATGTACTGTAATTTCTTGAGTTTTTAGTAAGTACCTACTTATTTAGTTCGTTATATCTGATATACCTAATAAAAAAATCGTTCAATGTTTTTTTTAAATAGTTAATAATAAATCAATCTATTTCATGGCTAAGTACTTTAAAAGTGAAAATAAGAGTGAAGAGCATCTATAACTTCGTTATTTTTATGAATAACTATACTGAGTGTTATATCGTTGAAAAGCTCTAAAAATGTTCGATTTTTTGAGGTCATAGACTATTGTTTCCATTCAAAAAAAGATAAGTTTGTGTCATATCTCAAAAAAGAGAGCTGTCACGCAAACGAAGACATGACAATCATATTCAGGATACAGTTCCCTTCAATTTTGATATTTACACTTTTTTATAAAATCAAAAACAAAGGAGCTAGAGGGATTTGACTAGATCGACAGAATCTCGTTTTTTCAAAATAACTAGTAAGCCATGACTTTTTACAAAAATTCGAAAGTGTCATTAAATTGGGCGAGCAAAACTGCAAATCTTTCCCAATTTAACCATTGCTCTATCTCCGCTAGTTTCCGAGATCCCCATACTGATCACCAAAAACTCACCCTGTATAGATGCACACAAAAAAGATGTTCTTGAGGACAAACAAACATATAAACAAACAACTTTGTGTATCGTATTAGGTGTTACCTGATACGAATCACTGTCATAGATATCAGAGATTTTTTTAGTATTGCACATTGTTTGAATGTCTTCTTTGTTTGTATTATGCTTTTGTGTCCCATAACCGATCAATAACCATTGTACCCGATAGCAATAATTGAAACTGAATTCTGGAAAGTTTCGCATACCGCAATTCAAGGAAGCAACGCCAATAGACAGAACCCCACTTGTTCCGCTCGACCGTAGAAAATTAATGAACATTCTCCGTCTGGAAGACGTGGGTCGAAACGGCTGATTACCAGTCCTTTTCCTGGAAACGCCTGTCCGCAAATCCAGTTACAGGTGGTTCTAAAAGGATACCACCAGGAAAACAACAATTTCAACTAGAAGAAAAGGAAAGGAATTTTTTGTCGTTTTCATCATTCTTTTCCATTAGCAGGCAGTTAAGTTGATGAGGGTGTGTGTGTGTGTGTTCCGACTCAAACATGGAACGACACCGAGAAGTTTTTTTGCAGACGTGTGATTCATTTTTCATTTCGTTCTGAATTGATTTAAACGATTTTTCCCGTCTTGACAAAGGATGACATTCAATATGTTATATTATCTTTATCCTATAAAACCTTGCAGATCTTTCTCATTTTTACGCATTACTCACAGAATAAAATTTGAACCACTCATTATAAAGAACCACCCTATATAACTATAATTCCACTCCACCCTATATTCCAACTAATAAAGCAAATTAATACTGCTTTACCAGCCCTGTAGGCTCTAAATTTTAACTATCTTATATATACAGACAAGAAAATATTTCTTTTTTGCATTTTTGTATAATTATAATTTCACTCTACTCTATATTGCAACCATTCTATGCGTTCCCGCAATTTGTTTAGAACCATTCTCTATATGCAAATCCAATACAACATTTTGAGAACCACCTTTTTAAGATAATTCCACTCCAACCTATTTAATGTGCAGCTGCTTTGATTGAATTACCCTCTTCATTTCTTGATTTTTAAACTTCTGTATAATTCTACTCCACCTTTTCCAAAACCTATTTATGGAATACCAAATGCAAATTTTTGTGAATCATGATTTATATCTATAATTCTGCTTCACCATACAGTTGAACTACCCTGAATATGCTTATAACAACTGAATAAAACATTTAGTTTCGAACATAGTTTGTATAATTACAGCGTCTTATATTTAAAGCAATTATTTATAGATACAACTGCTTATGGGCTAAATATAATAAGTTTTCAATCATCCTTTATAACTATAACGATATGGATTGGCACTAAGTTAAATTTGCTATCTGCGTCTTGTAATCTGAAACTATATATAGAGAAAAAGAAGACATGGCGCTTCTGGAACAAGATGCGATTAGAAAAAAGAAATAGTATATTGATGATCACACTTCAGCGCAGGTGTCAGATTTCAGATATTTGGGAGACGACATCACAATCATTACATAATTTTCAAATAATTTGTGAAACCATCAGAAAAAACTCACGGGACGCTAAAAGAAACAGACATAAGTTATTGCAGTCCCCAGACTACTATAAGATACTACGAGATCGGCAAAGGCTTGTACCCGTTTAGATTGTATAAGAAATTAAGACATCAGACTAGAACTAGTGGTACAACCAATAACTGAATTAACAAGAATCTGTCTCTCAAACGAATATCTCAAAAAATGCATAAGTATAATCCCGTAGGACATAAAAGCATCGAGAACACAAAGTCGGAACAGGCAAACGACTTAATCCTACAAGAACAATAATGGATTAGCAAAATCCTTTAATGGATGGCCTCTTTAGACGGACGATACAAAGAAATCTGCCGGACAATTGTGAAACTTGTGAATCCAAATTGTTCAAGGTACGATTACTAAATTTACGTAAATAAAATTTTAAAGCGAAATTTCTTAGGTTATTACAATAAGGATAGTCGTTCTGAGGTTTAAACCCATAGACGTTTCCTTCTTCTAGGCTGTTGGAGTTACGATTACCTTGTTTTAATATAAAATTTACTAACTTTAAGGCTCATGGGTAGTTAAATGATACAAAATGAGGGGGATACTGTCCAGAAATTGACCAAAGAAGAAGCTAATGGTATTATTTTGTTAAATATGAGATTGGTTCCAATTTCCTATATATGTTTATAGTTTGGTTACTTCTTTTATTATCATTTGTGGTATATATAAAGGGTGTTTTTTAGAGGTATAGAACTTTGAAAAGGAATAAAAAAGGATATATTTTTTAAATTGACATGAAATTTACTTTATTCGAAAGATAATCTTCTGGCATTATAATTTGAATATGACGTCTGGCATATGACCACCACGGCTAGCTCGGACGTAGTCTAATCTGGAGGTCCAATTTTCGATGACATTTTCTAACATTTGAGGCCGACTAGCGACTTTACGTATCCCCACAGACAATAGTCAAGCGGCGTTAAATCGCACGATCTTGGAGGCCAATTCAAGGGTCCGAAACGTGAAACCATGCGGTTGCCAAACGTTTCTTTTAACAAATCAATTGTGGCACGAGCTGTGTGACATGTTGCCCCATCTTGTTGAAACCACAGCTCGTGTGCATCATGATTGTTCAATTGATGAACGAAAAAGTTAGTAATCATGGCTCTATAGCGATCACCATTGACTGTAACGTTCTGGCCAGCATCGTTTCTAAAGAAGTACGGACCAATTATTCCACCAGCCCATAAAGCACACCAAACAATCAGTTTTTCTGGATGTAACGGTGTCTCAACACGAACTTGAGGATTATCATCACTCCAAATACGACACTTTTGTTTATTGACGTATCCATTCAACCAAAAGTGAGCTTCATCGCGAAACAAAATTCGCTTATGAAAATCGGGATCAACAGCAATCTTTATTGGTCCCACTCACCTAATGTACGCCTTGCTAGGTGATCGTGTGGCTTCAATTCTTGCACGAGTTGAATTTTGTAAGCACGCAAACCAAGATGGTCTTCTACGCTACGCTCTACAGCAGCAATGGATTTTTCTGTACGCACTGTACGACATCTCTGTGGAT
Organism: Octodonta nipae; assembly: GCA_034190945.1. NCBI lineage: Eukaryota > Metazoa > Arthropoda > Insecta > Coleoptera > Chrysomelidae > Octodonta > Octodonta nipae. Next base: position 122,636,360 of record CM067220.1, on the reverse strand, counting down.
GCATATTATCATTTAGAGTTAACGTGATGCGAAAACGTTGCATAGATAATCGAATTAATTGTTCTGATGGATGATTATGTTCACCGTAAAATGGACGTAGTGCGCGATACGTATTTCGAACAGAACCATGATTTTCAAAATAAATTTGCACAATTTGGAAGCGTTGTTCAGGCGTCAGTCTATTCATGATGAAATGTATGATCCTTTATTGTATGATCTGTGGAAATGCCAAACCAAACTAAACATAAATCACTTGACAGCTGACAAGATGGCCGCCGGTTAAAAGAGTGTTGCCAACTTAAAGTTCTATACCTCTAAAAAAAACACCCGTTAGTTAATTCATTTGATCAATATGAATTATGCTATAAATTGTTTATTTTGCTGCGTTAAATTTTTTAATAGTGTCAATGTCACTATTACTTGTTTATTAACATACTAGTATACCCCCAATATCTATAAATAATTGCTTTTCTAGTCACGTCACTTTATTATTGAATGCTTCTACATCACAATTTTCTCCCATATTTTTCCAATATAGGTATAAAATAGCAAGCAGTTCCGTGATATATGAGTATTTTCCTTCACTTCAGAACTGCATCCAAGGAAATCGATTTCCCGTAAGCACAAAATAATTTAATTTCCAAGTTATAGGAGGGAGTGTTTTAATGTCTCTAAAGGTACATATAAGTTATTTTTATGCTTCTGAACTATGAGTAGTAAAACGGAAGTTTACTGCCATTAAATGTCAACTAGTAAAATCTTTTTATTAGTAAGGTGAATATAAATTTAAATCTACGGAAAATATGTAGAAAGATGTGGATTTGTGTGACAAAAAACTGTGGTTTCATATGCACACGAAATTTAAAAAGCGCCAGGAAATATTTTCCTCTTCCTTTTAAGAAGGCATGGCCTGTAGGAATTTCTTAAAAGCACGAATTTAATTTTATTTCTTTGGGATGAGTTTTAAAATTGGGTATAAGCGGAAAAGAAAGTTCCGGGAATGCTAAATTAAAATTCATATGAAAATTGTAATTACTTTTAGATTCATTAGTATAATTAAATATTCTGTTTCTTATATAATATCAAATTTGAACGTTTATCATAATTTCTGCAATAGATTTTATTTAGTTAACTTTAGATAGAAAGCGAGCAACATTTTTTATTACAACTTTTAAATGACCTGAAGTGCTTCATTTGAAATTAGACGTCTTATAAATACTATGATTAAAATTGTTACAACTCACCTTATAGCTTTGGTAGATTAATTTATGCTAATTGTTTAGCAGGTATTATGAGAACAGTCTTTGCTAAAATGTTAAGTATCAATAAATGTAACAATTATATGGATATAGTAAAATAAAATATACGTTGAAGTACATGGGAATTATTGGATGCAATCTACGCATTCTTCATACATACATTTAAAAAAAACAAAAACCGACTTCAAAAAAAAACTTAACTAAAAAGCATGAAATAATTCTTTGCTACAACAATTAAACACTTTTTATGAAGTCCGTGCCAAGCTAAAGTGAAAATATCTTGGGAAGTACATTAAAAGTTTCGGATGGGAGAATGGGTATTTTTTATATTTTTGCTAATATCTTTTAAATAATTTATTTTAAAAATATTAAAAAAATTTAAATCATTTATTTTAAAAATATAAAATATATATATTGATATATTATATGATGCGTTAGAAACAATCTTAATTTTATATTTTCCATTTAATACTGTAATTCACCCCCCAAAATTAATACTAGAGGTTTTTTCTTATTTTTCCGGTAAAATTCAGGTAAAACCCTACTCTCCATTTTTTTTAAATTTTATGTCTTATAGTTTCGGAGAAAAGAGTGGGGTAATTAGGAACTCTTTGTATATTTTTGTTAATATCTTTTAAATTAAGTATTTTTAAAATATGAACAAAAATATATTGTTGTTCCTCATTCATTTGATGTATCACATAATGCGTTTAAAAATTTTTAAATTTTTTATATTTCATTTAATTCTATAATTAACCCCGAAAATTTGAAATTAAATTTTTCCTTATTTTTCCTATAAACTTCGGTCAACGTTCTATATTCCCTATTTTTTATTTTTAGGTTCATTAGTTTCAAAGATAAGGGGGGAAACGGTCCATTTTTTAATCCCCCCGCCAGAAGTACGCCTAAAATCAAAATTTCTGCATTTACTATATGTAGTCCTGATTCATGTTACCAAACTATAAAAATATACCAAATTTCAACCCTTTCCATCGAATAGAGTTGGAGAAAATTGCTATGTTGTGAAACAAGGAGAAATCAGGAGTGATATTATAAGGTATACATTGGGTCGTTGGATTACATTTATACGCAAGTGAAACTTTAATCCATATTAACAAAAAAACATAAACTCATTTATCGAAAGTTTTTGTAACAAACAGATGCATATATACAATGTCATAATCAGATAATTAAATGCGATTTAAACCAAGACACGCTCTTTGCTTATGTAGTCTTTCTGTTTTTCTATTGCTCCAAGGTACCAAGAAATGTAACCAAAACTGAGAAACTGGACAATTTAAGCGTAACAGTGATATAGGACGGACGAAAATATTTAGAGTGGATCAGGACAATGATATTTTAATGCGAGTTGCTGATAATCCTAAGCACTTGACCTTTAGCAGCTAAGGCCGTCTCCACACGTAGGCGCGAGCGTTGGAGCCAACGTTGGCTGGTTAATTTGCTTTGCATTCACACCAGTTTTTTCTCAACATGGCCAACGTGATGATGTCTGACATCGAAATTGTTTTACGACTTTTTACACTTACGCCAGCTCCACACGTTGGCTCGAACGTATGTACTAAGACCGGCTTCACACGTTGACCCGAACGTTTTGAACCAACGTTGGCTGGTTAATTTGCGTTGCATCCACAAGTTGGAACTAACACCAGTTTACTCTCGACATGGCCAACGTGAGAATGTCTGGCATTGAAATTGTTTTACGCGTTTTTACACTTACGCCGGCTCCACACGTTAGCTCGAACGTTGGGGCCAGCGACACTCGTCCAAACTGTGGGCCTAGAAAATGGCATTGGCCCCAATGTTGGCACGAACGTTGGCAGTTGACCGATCAGAGTCGGTTTTCTCAAAGGAATCTGCGCCAACGTTCGTGATGCGTCCACACGTTGGTTGTGGATGAATGAGAATGTATTTAAACTAAATCAATGACATACGACAACATTCTTCAAACTCTCTTTAAGGCTCTTAAATTAACTTATTTATAACCGGCTTCAATCGAATATATGTACTAAGACCGGCTCCACACATTAACCCGAACGTTTTGAGCCAACTTTGGCTTAATTAATTATTTTAATTTGCTTTGGATCCACACATTGGGACTAGTGATGTGCCGGATATCTGTATCCGTATCCGCGCATATCCGAGTGAGAAGAAAAATCCGTAAACGGATCCGTAGCCGTTAGTTTTTGGCGGATCTTTTACCTTATTAATTTTTATTTCATAAATGAAATATTATATATAGGTGATTAGGTAACAATGAAAACCTGTTAAAAATTAACAATGCAATGCAATGCAAGCAATGCAGTTATCGCTTATTTTTCGTAAATATGTCAAAAGAATAAGTAGGTAATCTCATTCGCGGGCGTCCAACACAAAACTAAGCTGCTTTTCTCCACTTGGTAGTGACTACTTGTCCAGTATATAACTATCATACTTTAATGTTTTTGATTATGAGAGTAATCTTATAGAGGTCAATGACTTTTGTCTCTTTCCAAAGGTTAATGTGCAATATCTACCACCGCGTACTCTAAAAAAGTTAAGATCTGTATCCGTATCAGCGTATCTTGGGACCAAATATCTGTATTCAGATCCGTATCCGTGGATATGCAATGATCCGGTACATCACTGGTTGGGACTCACACCTGTTTACTCTCGACATGGCCAACGTGAGGATATCTCACATCGAAATTGTTTTACGAGTTTTGACACTTACGCCGGCTCCACGTTGGCTCGAACGTTGGCGCCAAGACTGGAATAAGTCACAATTTTTCGACTACTGAAAAAAAATTCTAATTAGAAATGCCACAACAACAAAAAAAAACAATACCCTACACCGATCTAGATTTGAATACCTAGAGGTTATCGTTTGTGAATGAATTTTGCACAGTAGGCAATAAATAAAAAAAATACTGACGGCTAAAATTACACAGAGCAGTTTTCAAATGGAGAAACCATCACAACAATATGAATTCAATTTATAGGGCAGTATATTTGGAGTTAGTTTATTGCGTCTTTATGAATTACCACCAAATTTGTATGGTAACTCGAATATACAGTTTATATTTATATAAATATGTAATTCAAGCAGGATGAAACGCCACCTCATTATCATTTAATGGTGCAGAACTTACTGACCCAAAGCAACGGCAAAGTTAATATGTCGAAAAATATTTACTTTATCAGTTTAAAGAAAGTGTTAGATATTTACGAAAAAAAATATATTTATTTATTTATTATACTATCCAACAGTACAAAGAGCAATTAAAGGACACGGACAAAACATAGAAATATAAAAAATAAGGACAATTCGTTACTAAACATTATACACCAGATTAATATAGAAGGTGATTACTTTTTTTTATTACACTTATGGAGTAATTAAAAATGTCTAATTTTACAGAGTTACAACTTTCGCACATAAAATAGAGAGGTGAAAACTTTAAAATATTAGCAGAGCAGAGGTAATTGATATAAAATGTCACTGCAATCTATTTAGTTTCTAAACAACTTGCCTTGAAAGACAACTGAGTGAACTCTCCTCCGATCGTGCAGACTAAGAAGCGAGAATCTCTTCAGTAGCTCAGACTGAGAAAAACCTATGGGAGGATATGAACCGTCAATTTTAAAAGCTAGAAATTTCAAAAATCGCCTCTGAAAATTTTCGACCATCTCACTGTACTTTTTATACCCTGGGTGTCAAACCAAAGCAGCGAATTCAAGCCGAGATTTCACAAAGGCGTTGTAAAGTAAAATCAGAGTACTTGAATTTGAGAAGCCCTCAGAGTTTCGAATTATAAAACCAAGACTTTTATAAACTGCTTGTACAGTATTTCTAACATGCAAATTAAAATTTAATTTGCTATCAAAACTAACCAAGATCTGTAATATTGCTCGGTCTTGACAAAGTAACACCCAGTGAGTAACTATACATGGAGGGAGCCTCAGTATACAATCCCATGTATTAAAATACGGATAAAATTAGGACTTCAATTCCTTTGTTCTGGCCACTGTGGGTCTCTCATTGGTTATCAAATAGCTACATAGAACTGTAATTGGATTACGCTCTTTCAGATCATCACGTGACTTTCTTTGTCTTGCGGTCGAAATAGTCGATCAATAATCCGAGTGAAATACACCGTTGCCAGATCTAAAAAAATATTCATGAAGAAACCAGTGCTGTGCTGGGATAGCTAATAGATTTGTAATAGTTTGTTACGGTATTACGTTATTTTCAAATTTAACATAAATGTATTACAATATGAGCTTCATTTAAAAAAAGTGAAAAAATGGAAAAAACTACGATGTATATTGCCCTCTGGCATAAGGAAAATGTAATTATTAGAAGGGGAGAAGATATAATGTTAATTATTTAAATGTAAAATATGCAAATTACTTTTAATACTCTGGGTTTTTAGACTAATAAACCATAATTGTGACTATTATGAAGATATAACCTGAGCTTTATTGAACTGAAATTGCATTAAATTATGGGATTTTAATCTTCCTGGAACAATATTACCATACCCATACTTCAGTATTGTTTAATATAATTTAGTGCACTTTTAAGGGGATTTTGACGCTCAGGTAGTATCTTCATAATTATCACATTTCCGGATTATTAGCGTAAAAACCCAGGGTATTAACAGCAATTTACCTAATTTGTGTTCATAAAAATAAGTACTAGGTATATGACATATTTGACAATTTTTGATTTTAGTATTCATCTACTTTTCTTTACGAACGTTCGTATAACTTATTCTATACATTTTTTGTTTACTAAATTGTGTTCAGAATGGTTGGAAGGTGCTGTGTAAAAAATTGTCGGTCAGCGGATAATAGTGAGGATACTAAAGATTTAAGTTAACACAGGTTTGTTGGTTATCAATTTTTTTTAATATTTATAGTTTACGGTTAACAAATGAAATATTTTAAGATGTTATTCTTCTACTCTCTAGATTTCCAAAAGCCGATTCCCTAAAGCAGAAGTTTAATTTCAGTTTAAAAAACAAAATTGATAAGATGTAACCGGGAAGGGTATTCATAATTACTGTTTTGTCCTAAATTATTTGTGAAAATATTAGTTGAATATTCACACTTGAATATTGCGAAAACGAAATACTAATAACTTTTGTTTTAGTTTATAATTCGGTAATTTAAAAAGTTTTTTAAATATTATTAATTTTTAACATTCGACTAAACATATAATTGTTAAACATTATGTATTATATTATCTAAATTATAAAATTGTGTGGTATTGAATAACTAAATCTAACTAATCTTGCAAGGGAATATATTCTTTTAACTTAAAATGGTACAAGTGAATTGCTGTATAATTCTAAATGATTAATATTTCATGGTTTATTAATAACATTGCATGAATGAAAATTTAAAATGAAAGGAAACATAGTTAATGAGCTTCCAGTTTGGATAAATTTTAAGAACGCATGAAATAATTGCAACCTGGCAACTATGGAAAGTCTGTCATATAAAATTGGATGAAGGTCCTTCGGCGCCGAAAGCCCATTGGGCGAACTAAGATCACGCCTACTTTTCGCATTTTTTAATGCTAAGGCTCCCTCCAGATGTATTTACTCACTGGTAACACCCTCTATCTCTTAGTCTAACAAAATAGGAGTTTGCCGTCTGGTAAAAGTCATGGCGTGACACTGATGCATTTAATGGCTGATCGTTTTTTTTACACGCATTTCTCTAACCAAAAACAGTCATTTACATTTTCTATTACAGTATAGTTTCATCCTAGTTCATTATCGCACGCTATAAATTAGTTTTTAAAAGTATATTATATCGACCTTCTCTAACAATGTCCCGATATGGCAACTCCAAACATCAATTTCTTAAATTGCCTTTAAAACAATTGAAGGCATGACGCTCACTAGTCTCCGTATTCCAGTTTAGTTGTTTTACTTGTCTTCGACAGTGGCAAGTGGCAATTGCTATGATGCCGATGACAACTTTGTACGATTGATCAGATAGAAAACAAACAATACTAGACGACCTGGATCCTCGATAACAATAACAATCATTCCGACTTGTCTGGTTCTTTCGTTTGTTTGAAACTCCAAATGCGTTAGGTGTTTGCCGAAGCGTTATGTGAAAAACGTCACTTTAAACATTAGCACTCTTTCTCTAGGTGCAAAAGTATTTATTCCAATATTTATAATTGGCAGTTTCTGGATTACGTAAATATATAGATCAGGCGTAAAGTGATCTCATATATCTACAGGTATTATTACGAACTACTCCGGTTTCGAATTACATTATCATCCAATAAATAAGAGCTTAATTAAACAATGATTACAAATTCACAATGCAACTCAACTTATAAATTTTGATTATAATGTGATGTTTAATGTCAAACTAAACTCAGTGAACTGAACTCCACAAACAACTGATCTGATCTGCCTCGGATCCCTTGTAGACATAAGTTCGTATTGTAATGTTTTTATTCAGTCTTCGGGTTTTTGGATTTATTTAAAACATAGTCGAACACACTATAATGTATACCCTCTACTTGTATTCATATTCCCACAACTATATAGAATTTATTTTGAACACCTGTGCGACCAAATACTGAACGAATCCTCCTCTCTGCATTTATGTATTTCTTCTTGGAATTCTCTAGACGGTTGCTCGACCATTCGATAAAATTCCGTGAATTTCCGTTAGCATCGGCCTCAGGTCGACAGACCAACATTTTGGATTCCAATAAATATCGGATGAATGCCGATTTCACCAAATATCGGATGAATTCCCGTCACAGAACTGATAACTTTCAGTGGCGCTGTAATAAAACTGTAACAAGACTGTCGTATATGAAATAAATTCATTGTGATTTCGAGGGCCCTGGTCTAGTGGAGTTTCTGCCGATCGTATCCCTACTGGTGGGGGCAAGTCAGACCTGATTGCTGGAGAGAACCGAGTGGACGGGACTCCGGATTTTGTTGAAATTCTTATGCTCTTTGTATATTTCGATAGCTTCATGCTGGAAACGGGACTCTGGGATAAATTTGACAGAACTGTATAAAACAGTGATGTACAGTACCGAGACTTGGTCTGGGAAAGGAAAATTTAAGGAGCATCTTTAGACAGACGTTTGGTGCAACAAGACAATTTAGAACAAAAACTAACAAAGGCCTAGAATACTTATACTAGGAATATCATAACTTTCCAATTAGCAGGCCACGTCAGAAGACTGAATAGCAAGACTTGTAAGGGAAGAAGCCTTAACTGAGAACAGATAACTTGGACAACATCGACTTCGGTTACGATAAAATGTGAAGGATATCAAAACTACAGTGATTGTGCACTAGATGGAGGTTGCAAGAGACAGAAATAGTTAGAGCCAAGTTGTCAAACCGGCAAAAACCCACCCAGAGTATAAAGTATCTAAGTAAAGACAAAACCGGACCTTTTTCTCCTCTTATACAGTTATTGACCAGATTTAGTAAATAAAAATTGGAAACATTTTTATCCCCACCTTCGATGCTTTTTAAATATCACCAGTAGTGATGAAACGATACGAGTAAATATAAGTACATACTCGATACTTTTCTCCGATACCAAGTACTTTTAGTATCCATACTTTGCAATTAAGTATCGAGTAGGTATCGGTCAAAAGCAGTGAGTAATTATATATGTATTTACTCACTGGTCAAAAGTACTCATATACCCATGCGAATGTCACTATTTCATTTAAATATTGATAACCAATTGCATTCTTTAATTCTTAGAGCATACACCTTCTGGAGGTAGCCTGCTATAAAGAAATGTGTCATGCCACGGATAGAAAGAGAGGGCAATAAAGACTCAGAGTACAGAGGCTATTTCACTCGATTAGTAGGTGGAGCCAATGAGCTTATTGGATGCGTTCCAAATTGAGTGAAATAGCCTCTTACCCTCTATATTGCCATCTCTTTGTAGCGTTCCACGATTGTTTTCGTTCGGTTGGTGTTAAGACTGTTAACCTAAACAGTACTGACATTAGTCGGTGTTTGTTTTATGTTTAAAGAATTTTAATTTTTTGCCTGATTGAAAATGGGGCCTCCGAATTGTAATATGTGACTATATTTTACAAAAACGATGACAAAATCGCAAGCTGAAAAAAATGCTTTAAAATCGTGCGGTTTTGTGGCAATACTTCTAATTTGCATAAGCATTTAAAGTCACTGTGATTCGATACGAGTAAGTATCGATACTTTTCAATTGATACAGAGTAAGTATCGATACTTGACGACCGATACCGTATCGAGTAAAAGTATCGATACCTTGGTGGTATCGTTTCATCCACGAAGTATAGATATAAGATATCAGGAGTCCGAACGTAATGTTAAATAAATGGTAGCATTTTAGGGGACAGAATGTTTTGCCGGTAGAGCGCGCCACTTTTGAGGAAGTACTCGTTTAAATCCTTACGCGGGTAATCTTGTTGATACTGACAGCTCTGAAAATATTATTTCGATAATCTGCAAAGCTAAAAATGTGTGATATTAGTAAATAAATAAATACAATTAACCAGCAGCAAACAGTTTTATTAAAAAAATAAATTAATGTTATCAACAGGTCTTTAAGAATTAAAATTATAGTTCATCTTTTGTCTCTACGTGTTAAACTATTAAACAAACCGTAAGTGAAGTCAAGAATTTAAACATAGTTTCTGCAAATTAAGTAGTAAATATAAATTCAAAAATGGTTAAATACCTATTTATTTCAGTATTACAATGCTTGATAATAGGAAAGTAATTAATTGATTACAATCAAATATATTATTTATTAATCGTATTAGTTATAAATAAAAGACGTTTAACATTTAAATACCAAACAATTTAGATTTGACAAATACACAAATACACTAGTGTATACAATACAATATTTATTAACAACACTGATGTTTAATATTATTTTTTGGTTACTCAATTTGAATATACCCACTTTAGCCACATTTCCACTTGCCTTTCGGCCACTGAGGCAACCATGAACAGCACAACACTTTCCCATTTTTTTATTAAAACTATTTTTAAACAATTACATTAATATTTTATACTTAGTTTTATAATTTTAATAATTTCGACATTCGCGAGCCAGCGCGTATTTACGTGTAATAATAATCATAACATCGGTACGTCCTGAACATTTGCACAGCTAGTGGCAGAAATTATTATATACCACGAATACTGCGGAAAAGCCTATACCGTTCGGACTCCTTATATACTTCGGGGTAGGGATATTCACAAAACATCGATGCATCGAATCCATTCGATGTTTACCATACGATACATCGGATTGATTCGATGTTTTGACAAAGATCTTTTCCATTCGATGCATCGATGTTTTTTATGAAAAACATCGAATCAATGAAAAAAACTAACTGCCTGACTAATAATGAATTAGAACATTAAAAATATATTATAATATTAGTTCATTTAATCAAGATCAAATTAATAATTTTTAAATAATTTTAATTAACACTGAGTGACATCTGTGAGCAGCTATTGGACTTAAGGTACTAAAAGTATGATTATTCTCTTCAGCCATTTTGGGTCCAGCTACCACTGCTTCTCTATGTTCACAATTTATTGGGCCTCAGTTTCAAATCAATGAAAATAGGCAGGGAATGAAGCAGAAAACGTATGTTAAGGTTCTCATAAAAAATTGTATTAAAACTACATTTTTTTGAATAAATTAGTTTTTTGATAATGAATTTTACATGTTCAAAATCACGGTATGTTTTTCTACAGAGGAATTGAAAAAAAAAGACTATTATTATGTGTAAAAAATCAAACGGATTGAAAAAATATATCTATATCCCACTGATAACCTTAAAAGTATGAAATGGTTTCAACATATGGAACGGGAAGGAAATTGGCTATCGAAGTGCCTACCTAATCCCGTTTGTGAGAAATACTTTGTTATCATCTCTCAAAAATTCAACAACTATATGTTTTGTCTCGTTTGTTTTGCTTATTAAATTGTACATTATTTTCTGTAAGTAATATTCCAAAATTCTATACCTGGGAATTAAATTAGGAAAATAATACTTTAAAGAAAAAACCTTAAATTTTTAGGTTTTAAATTTAGTTTTAAAGAGAAAACTTTGTAAAATAACATTTTAGGGCCGAGAAACAGTTCTGCTCGTGTCAAATGTGTTAATAATCAGTGGCCTAACACACGCCTTCCTGCGTTCTCAACAACTCAAATCCAACCCTCTTTAGAAGCTTACTTAATATTTTTCAGGTTTCAAATTATTAATTCATACTTAAAGGGGAGCCAAAATGCATTCATTGTAAATAGGTACAAGGCAAAACTGATAGACGAACCAAAAATGGCTAAGAAGAATACCTATGTTTTTAGTACCCTATTGAGCCCCGATTCTTGTTACCATTCGATGGCTTTACTATTCCAAAGATGACGAAAGTCGTATGAAAATTGACATAATTTAATGAAAATTAACCAGTAAATTAAACTTTAATAGTAGGTAATGTTTTTTGTAATTGTTGTTTTAGTAAAATAATTCTATTTGTATTTTTTATTTCAAGTATGAAGCTATATAATATATGGCGCTCATGTAATTAAACTTCTAACCAATACTTAAAAAACTAAATACATTATTCCAGCTATTAGCACTAGACTTCTGATACCCTGACTCTATGTTCACCTCACAAAAGCGGAACTTAACGCATTTAAGTAATTGGAAATGGCGAATATCAAACTATTACACAAAGTATTCGATGTTGAAAAAACATCGATGTTTTTTAGCGATGTATCGAAAAACATCGATGCAGGGTTCCGATGTTTTACATCGAATGAAAACATCGATGTTTTTTCTCGATGGACACCCCTACTTCGGGGTTTCATTCCTTAACACCAGAATAATTTCGATAATGGCATTAACCTAACCTCAATAATACCCGATTTGCAGCGATCTACCGGTTATAAGTTTGGTTCTACCCTTGGTTGACAGTGGTTGTACTTTGACATTTCTCTTTTCAACACTGAAGTAGAACCAAAACTCATTCGCTAGAATGTAATTTGGTTCAACCAGAAAAGGTCACAATCATATGTTAAATTGTTTTGTTTTTGTTTATTTAAAATTTGGTACACATCAATAAATTTCTTTTTTATGTGGTTCTTTAGTCGTGCTTTTTGCAAAACAGATCAAAATTTATTGTTAAAGGTATACGTAAACATGTAAAATAGAAAATACCTAACGTCAAATGTCATTTAAGAAAGAGACAGACAAATAAAAACAACTATTGCTTTGGGTTATTACCGGTTGAAGATATTTCAAACAAAGGGCTGACTTGTGATGTCATTGGTATTAACCAAAACAACTAGGATGTGTTTGGTTAAAACTATGAAGGAACAATTATAACAGGTAGACTGCTGCAAATTGACTAATGATTAAACGAATTACGGTAGAATGTCGAGTAAAGGGCGCTGTAAATGGGAATTAGACTAGATTTTGAGTTCTCGAATCGAAAAAATACGTAGCAATTTATCAATAAGCTTAATACCAATCCAGCTTCCTAAAAACAATGCTGAAATGATTTTTTGAAGAAAAGTCGTCAGCACATTTAATGACATTTTCCTTTCGGAGGAAACTCGGCTGTTATAAAAAGACTCTGTTCTCTTACAGTTACAAACTTAGACGAACACGAATTTCACGATTATTGCATTTAAGCAGACATCAGCAATTCCGATTTACTTGTAAAACTTTATCAGCGAGTCCGAAGAAAATGTTAGCATGTCTTAAATGGAATTCGTGTTCCTGTTTTCTTACATGTTACACAAACGGATTTTCTCCGAAAAAGTTCCGACTTTCCCGTCTAGAATTATTTGATCTGAGAGATAGAAAATAGGTCAGTAACAACAAACACGTACGTGATTGGAGAGAAAAACACTGGAGATGATTTACTGACTAGCTTTATCCATTTAATATCGTTTATTACCCTGACTCTTGGGTAGAAATAATACACTTGTTTAAAGAAAGTTTTCAATTTACAACACTAATCCTGGAGGAAGGATTAACCCGACATGTAAGATCGACTAAAATTGAGTAATTATGTTAGGAACGCGCTTAATTAAACTAGAACTGATATTAGAATACTCGGCAAATATATGTTTCTTGACCAAAAATTAGATTGCACATGCAGTGATGCATTAAGATATCCACTCTCTAAACTGTAGACTCTAGCCCCCAAATAATTTGGTCAATTGCGAGTTGGACTCACATACTCAGGGAACCGTACCAACTTCAAGATTCGAATATTCCAGTTTCAAACACGCAGGGAATGAGTGCATTTTCTTAAATTTCCCTAATATTTTTTAAAGGAAGCATTTTAAATTTATAAAGAATATACACTTTTATTTTCCACACATAGAATTTTTATTTTATTTGCTTCATGATTCGCTTGATTTTTTTTAAAAATACATACATATTTAATTTTCTAATTTGGCTCCCAAAATTAACATTAAAGTTTTAATTTAATAATAAACTTTCAGGGAAGCCTTTTATAATCTACTGTCTGAATTTTGATGCTCTGTAGATTGGAAGATAAAGGGGGAAATGGGTAAATTTTTAAATAATAAATTATTAAATCTGAAAAATAGAAATAAAATATATTTTTCAAAATTTAAATAGTGTAGATCCTAAAGTGGGAATTAAGTCGATGTTTAATATGTTTGTTAATATCTTTTAAACAAATGATTTAAAAATATGATTTATTTGTAATTCACATAATGAGCTTTTTATCTGATATGATGCGTTTGAAAATTGATTTTTTATTTTTTCTTTAATGGAATAATTTATCCCTAAAATTACTATGGGGGTTTTCTAATAATTTTTCTTATAAATTTCAAGTGAGCCCCAGTACCCCTAATTGTTTTCAAAATTTTGGGTAGTATGGTTTCGGACATAAAGCGGGAAATGAGAATTTTTCTATATCTTTTTGTTAAAATCTTTTAAACAGTTAATTTTAAAAATATGAAAAATATAATTTGTATTCTTCAAAATGAACCCTTCCATTTGATGTATTGCATGATACGTTAAAAAAGATTTTTTTATTTTCCGTTTAATTCTAATAATTGACCCCCGATATTAATATTAGAGATTTCTTCGTATTTTTCCTGTAAACAGAAAACTTTAGGTCTTATAGTTTGGGGAATAACGGGGGGAATGGGTAATTTTTTTCAATATTCTTTTTAATATATTTTAAAACATTCATTTAAAAAAATTAAAACAATATATTTGTATTCGTCATAATGAGCCCTGTGATTTTATATATTACATGATCCGTTAGAAACAAGTTAAAGATAAATTTTGGTATATTTTCGTTAATATCTTTTAAGTCATTTTTTTTTAATATGAAAATATATATGTGTCCCTCAGAATGGGACCTTACATTTGATGTATTACATGATGCGATTGCAAAAATTTTTATTTTTAAATTATCATTTAATTTTATAATGTTCCCCCAAAATTAATATTAATGGTTTCTTCTAATTTTTCCTGTAAAGTTCGGGCAACGTTCTATATTTCCTATTTTTTTCAAAATTTTAGGCGCAGTAGTTTCGGAGATCAGAAGGGGAACGGTCGATTTTTTTAGTATTTCCCCCCAGAAGTACCCCTAAAATCAAAATTTCTTCTTTTACGATATGTACTCCTGATCTAGTCACCAAACTATACATAGATACCAAATTTAAACCTCTTCCGTCCAGTAGTTTAGGAGAAAATTGCTGTGATGTGACAAAAGCAGAAATCCGGAGTGATATTATAAGGGCATCCGTATATTCTATATACGGAACCCTAAAAAGGATCATTTCACTTAGTGGGTAGAAGCAGCTCCCAACTGAGTGAAATAGCCTCTTGCCCTCTCTATTGCCCTCCCTCTTCTTAGTCTTACCACGACATTTGTGCACTGCAGACCATCTCTAGAAAGTAAATGCTCTAAGCTACAAACTGGCCGGTATTACTCCCCATTTATTTACTCTATATAACAGTCTCTCTATAATAATTTTTATTGAAACATTTTGAAAATCAGTAATTATTTTAGCATAAACTTTGCAGAAAGGAACTTTATATTTTGACCTGTAGTTATACATGTAATGTAATATCCATGGCATATATCACGAAACTCAAATATTTTCATGATCGCTCACAAAACCGAGAAATTACTGTTTTGTGATCTGCGCAAGTGCAGAAATTAAAAATAGACGCCATTCAAACAGGAAGGGGTTTTATAATTCTGCGTGGATTCTTTCCGTTGCAGTCGCCATAGTGTTTGTTTGAACGTGGTTGAAAAGTTTTAAATTTGTTTCATTTAAAGTATCTTATCGATCAAAATGAGTTACGGTAGGCCACCTCCTCGTATTGAGGGGATGGTATCTTTAAAAGTAGATAATTTAACTTATCGAACAACGCCTGAAGATTTACGACGTGCATTCGAAAGATGTGGAGAAGTAGGAGATATTTATATCCCTCGTGACCGATTTACGAGGGAAAGTCGCGGCTTCGCTTTCGTCAGGTAAGTCGTTATCGATTGCCATTTTCATTGTTTGGTATTCATATGTTGCTATTTTAAAAAAAGATTCTACGAAAAACGTGATGCCGAGGACGCGTTGGATGCCATGGATGGACGCATGTTGGACGGTAGGGAACTGCGGGTTCAGATGGCCAGATACGGACGCCCGACATCACCACAAAGACGATTCCGAGGTCGCAGAAGGTATAAATCGGTTAAGTTATGCTTAACCGTTATTTTTATTAACCAATTTGTAGGTCTCGTTCACGTTCTAGATATTCTCGTTCTCGCTCTAGGTCTAGAGGTAGAAGAAGCCGTTCCAGGTCTCGCGGAAGGCGGTCACGAAGCAGGAGTCGCTCACGTTCAGACAGCAAAAGTTCAAGGGGAAGATCGAGGTCAGCTTCAAGGGAGAAAGCCAATTCCAAGTCGAAATCACGCAGCAAGTCTCGATCCAGGTCTAGGTCTTAGGTAAGAACTGCTATTTGTTTAATTGTAACTATGACACACGTTGAAGAATATCAAATATTTGTTAAAAATTTTACAAAGAAATGTGGCTGTTCCTAAAACTTCAAGTTTATTACCATATAACCTCACATAATTCATAATTTTGCACGTATTCTAAAATCAATAGTTTTCTCTTTGCCTGGGTGCGACATGATAAAAAATTACCTTGGAATGAATGAGTTTTAGCAACGAATATCTTTATTATATATATATATATAAATCTTCTGTACATTTGTTATTCGTTGAACTCCTAAAAGGCTGGACTGATTTCAATGATTTTTTGTGTGTATTCCAGGGGGTCTGAGGATGGTTTAGATTCACAATATGGTCAACTAGATATTGTTTTTTTAGTTAAATTATTTATTTAAAAATTGTTGTTGATGTTAGCACAACTTACATGGGATCCGGCAGACTGCGCTGTATTCGCTGTGTCAAATATTCAAGAGTGTGCTTTAGTTTCAGTTACGTCTGATAGATGGCGTTCAGATTATATTGTTACAGCTAATTTTTAAAACTTTACATGGGACAGGACAACGTCTGTCGGGTCCGCTAGTAGACTTATAGAAGCGCACGTCTTATGGAGAGAATGTCCTCTGTTTACATGTTAGTATGTTACCCACGCGATAGGGGCGCTGGTATTTTAGTTAATGTGTCATGTATATACAATATTATTGAAATAATTAAGTTGAACCGGTAGCCGAGCGCTTAAAGCGCACAGCCACTAATCTGATGTTTCCGGGTTCAAGACCCAAGAACAGATATATTTTTTTGCTTTTTTAAATTTGATGAATCAATTTTATGTACCACTTTCATTATTTACATTAACATATTCCATTAATATTGACAAAAAGATCATATGAAGTATTTAATAGTTGCAAGAAAGACCATTGTTTGGAGTTGACAGTGTTATGCTAGCCGCAGGCAGGCAACTATTTAGTTTTGGTAATTAAAAAATTTAGTCAGTTGAAAGTTGCCCATTGTTGTTCCAACTGCAAACTGGCAACTGATTAGTTCAACATCAGTTTCAAAATAAATTTCATCGATAATATATGTTTGTACTATCATGTTAAAGAAGATAAAAATACACAAAAAATATTTATAAGCGTTGTACTAATCAATTCGCATGGCTTGTAGATGCACAATTTTATACATTTCTTCATAGTTTAAACATTAAGAGCAACTTTTTAATCACCAGGAATATCAAATGTGTTGGAATTTGCTGAATGTGTGGCTAGCCTTAAAATATAAGCAATGAAATGTAATTATTTCACTGCCTACCAGTTCTAATTTAATGCATAGTTCCCGTCCTAATATTTAATTAAAAAATTTTGAGGGATCAACAGGTTCTAAAGCTGGTGACAGACTAGTATACATGTATGATATACATGCTTACGCATTCATATTTGCCAAAACTGTGACCAAACAAAATCACATACATATATGTCACACAAGTTGTGGGCAGCATTGTTTTGTGAAATTAAAAGAAAGTAATAAATTATTTTATTTATGAACTTGTTAAGCATAACACCACATATACCTGTTGAAAATTCTATATATTTCCACACATTTGAGGGACTGATTTACATAATATTTTAGTATATACTTCTCTGAAAGAAACTGTTGAATTTCCATAAATGTGTTTGTTTTTGCAACATGAAACTGCTGTTGCAACTTAATGAATTTATGTGGTATTTCATTAGCAATTTTCATACAAACCCAATCTTTTTTCTAATTGAAACTTAAGATGGAATTGCTCAATCCAAGATGCTATGAATTATTCCACATGTTTGGTTGATGAAATTGTAAAAGTTACAACAGCGAAATAGGTCACAAGAATGAACCCATTTATGTAAATTCAATCAGCATCTTTCTAATAAACATTTACCAAAATATGTAAACTAGACCCCAAAAACATTTGGAAATAGACAGAATTTTCAATGACTATATATTTCTGTTGTTATTACCAACAAATTCATAAACTCTGTATTTTCTGGTTGATTTTTCTTAGAGTGCCAAAACCTGGGAGCCTGAGTACTAGTGAAGGTGTTGTGTTGTGGCATATTAACTTTGCTTTACCTAAAAATACTTGCTATCCAAGGTTATGTTTCATCCCATTACATCAATGACAAATGGAAGGGAAGCTCAAAATACCCAAAAAGTCAGTTAAACAAGAGTGTCAATGCTGTAAAAAAGAAATGTTTGATTTGTACACCAATGGTGTAAAATGCGTATATTTTATAATGATAAGCTCTGCAAAATATACGAAATTTATGTAATGATTTATATCACATTATTTTTTTGATTATATTAGAAAAGCTTGTTTTAATGATCATGTTAAGGAAAATTAGGGAATTTTTTTGAACATTTTCAGTGAGATCAGTTTTGAATTTTGAAGAGGAATGAATTTCCATTATATACTGTAATTTTTCAAAAATGGTTTGTTTTTAGAATGATTAGTTTCTTTGCAGATTTTTATGTAACTATTATGCTTGATAATAAAAGGTGTATATTTAAAAAGTATCAAGATTAATCACACCATTAATAATTATTAACATCTAACAGCAAATACTTACAATCAAATCAATCACAAAACATGTGATTTTATATTATAAAAAACCTCTATGTTATAAATATCATATGAAGTATCACATTGGTAAGTAATTTTATGTCTTGGGTCATAAAACAATTTTATAATTCACCTACATGCACAGTGTACAAAAATGAAGTCTGTACATGTTCTGAAAACTGTTGCATTGCTTCTAGTATTGTAGAATTCAGTCATTTCTTGTTACTAAGAGTCAAGAATAAAATTAGTAATGGTCAGGTCCTTTTTGTTTAATTCATAACATTTTTACTAGATCTGGCATGATTTTAAGGGGATCCCTGAATCATGAGAATTACTTTTTTTCCAGAACACCCTATATGACACTTTCAAGTTATTAGTACAGCCTTATGACATTATTTAATTCTGAAATTGATCCCCTTTTATAATGGGGTCTGATTCAAACTAGACCTTGAAATTTTGGTACTTTTGAAGTTTAGATGTTACTCTCAGTTCTGGTAATTTAAAATAAATCATAAAATTGTATTGTTTATTATATCAAAGCAATTAAACAAGCTAAAATGGGGGGACAGACATATTAAAGAAGGGCCAGCAACTATATAAGTTGTCTTCCTCTTATTCTTCATAAATTTTAAGAAACATTTAAATCTATTTTCCAAATTTATTTTGAATAGATGGTTCATCTCAAATTTCATCATCAATTTTGTTTGAAAGATTCAAAAATAAGGTTTCAATAAATGCCTGTAAAATTGAAAAATGTTCATTTTACCAGAATAAATTTAATATTAATTTGGTAACACAATGGGAATATTTTTATATGGGGATTTGAATTTTGGGGGTAAGATTTGAACAATCTGATTCTTGTATTTGTTATTTTTATTTTATTTTTTATTTTTGTTTGTGTGCTGTTTGTAAATGTAGCAGCTATTTTTTTAATTTTTTTAAATATAATTCATACATTGATTTATTTCAATAAATAAGTTGCTATTTAGTTTCCTAATTTATTTGACTGACAGCCCTTACTGATTATATTTCCAACAATTTGCATATTCTCAATTTTTTTAATTATTTACATATTTTTCAATATTCAGTCCCCAATGATGTGAACAAAATTGCTAGGGAGTGCTTTGCAGCTGCAGTGGTTAGCTGGATGCAGTTTTTTGCTGCATTTCAAGTTGTAAAGTAGTGGCCCAGTGTGCACTAAGATTATGAGAGCTGAGGGGATACTTTTTTCATCAATTATTTTTACTTTATTTAAAACTAAGTAAATTGTACACAAAACATTAAAATTCTCTCTGAAATTGTCACAATATTTACATATGAAATAAAAAACTCTCAGCACCTTTGATAAAAAGTTTTATTATTTTCAGGTGAATGGGTGATTCCAGAGTGCAGACCTGTGGCCTGCTCTCTAAAGGTATTTATCAATGAATTGTCACCTTTGACCTAACCTCTGTTTTAAGTTCTTTTCGATGTTTCTATAATTTTTCTTGACATGTTTTTGAAAATTTAGAATATTCTTATGTACTCCCTAGGTAGACTGTTAATTTGTCAAAAATATCTATAAATATTCATAGCTTGTACAAAGCTCATTTTTGTTGATACATGTAATCCAAAAATTCATTTCTTAATGTGTTTATATATAACACACTCCCTGTGAAGAGAAAGCAATATAATCAATAGACAAGGAAATAGACATTTTGTTTAATAGGAGTATTAGGATGTATTTTTTATTTTAGTTTGCAACATTTTTGTTATTATTTTTTCCAATAGAACTCAATGAATTGTAAAAGTGCTTATGTATTGATGACTAAACAGAATTAGTTTATGTATTCCTTTTCCGCATAAAATATTTTATAGTGTCAGTTTTTCATTTGTTCTTATAGCTTATAGGATATTTAGGCTTTCAAGACCATATTTTTTGAAGTGTTTCCTGAGTTTATTGTTTCTGATGTCATTAATACACATACCAAATCGCATTGCAAGACATACAATCTTTTCGTAATCCTACTACCTGCGCCATAAAGATTATTTTAAAAATTTATATTTAATAAGTGTCTGTGAAAATAGGTACATCCAATATATTCACAACATATGGTGAATGAGTATTGTTGAAAATATAGTTACTTATAGATCTTACCATATCTTGTGTAAATTCACAGAGTTGAACCAAGCAAAGAAGATTCTGTGAAGAGAATATGCAACTGTTTTTCTTAAATAAAAAATAGTTTTGTTGGTTGTCCTGTTTTCCATGACCTTAATGTATAGTAATAATTTTAATAAATTATATAATAGTTTTGCATTTCACACCGACGTCTAAATTATTATTTAGTATTTTTGTTGTGTAACCATTCAGTTTCACTGTTACTAATAAATTTTATATGAACAGCAGGCGTATGCAGTGTTGCCGTTGCTGTGGCGCAGAGAGTAGAGCTGTTTGCTGTTCTGTGGCGGTGCGGTACGACCAAAATGCAATGTTGCTGTTGGCGGTTGCTGTGCGAGAGGGTGTATGTAGCTGTTTTAAAAAGAGAACAAATCGGGGTTTGATGTTTATCGAACAGCACGTCAACGAGAATCTTGAAAGACCACACATTGAGATTGCAAATGTGATTAAATGGTCTTTTTGGCAAAAAAATATCTTAAATTATTGGCAAACATTAGTCAAAGTAGCAATCTTCCAATTTATATTTTGCTGCATATAGTAAGTATGGTCAAAATTTAAAGACTAGCCTTTATATAACATCCGCAGAATTTTTTGAGTTTATAGCCGCTTAGTGAAAACTACATATACAAGGTGGGATTTTATGTCAATTTAAACTAAATTGCTTCTTTACTTATTTACAAGGTGTTTAAATTTCAAGATTTCTTATTTTTCCTTTTAATTCCTGCAGTTTACCAGGTATTTAGTTGAAAAATTGCTGGGTAACAATAGTATATATGTCACATTAGAATTCTACACAAATGGTAGCCAGTTATACAGTTCTGAGGGTAATATTTAAGTATTGTAGAGCTGTTAGTGGTGTAAATCTAGATTTTCTACTTAAGCAGCTTCGTGGCTAACTTAACTACTCAAAATTTTAAAATTTCATCTTTATTTACAATACTTTTTATTTTCCAGTTGCAGATTTTCTTCATTATGTCAAGTAAAATTGTCACAGATCAAGCTTTCATTTTTTTTTAATTATCCAGATTTGAATGCCATTGAAAAAGAACTCACGTTAAGACTGAAATGTTTGCATTATTTGGAAGGTGCAACATACTTGTCAAAAGCGCTGTTATAAGAATAATAAAGAAGCCTTGAATTTTAAATAACCTGGGTGAAGATTCAATTTTGGACTAAACAAAACTCTACATAAAATTCTTTCTTGGTTTATATAGTTCCAATATGGCAGGGTGGTTTCTAGACACCCTGTTTAAAACCGTTAATTTTTGTTCTTTAAAAGGCTATTTGGTTAGCAACAATAAAAACGAGAGAACTAAGCCAAAGATTTTTCTATTGAATTTACAGATTATTTAAATAACTACCCATACAGCCATTAAAACTTCTATTAGTTGCTTATTTCTATGAGTGGCTTTTAGTAATTAAAAAAAACAATGGGAATATTTTGAAATTTTTGTCATAAGTATAATCCTTTGACAAAAAGGGACAGCATATATTATTTGATACACTGCACAGAATTGGCTAAGACCTAATAGCAGTGATGACCTGAAACAATTAGTTATTTGTTACATGAGAAGTGTAACGAATTTATTTATCATCCACAGCAAAAGTTTGGGGTATAATTTTGTACACACTTTTTTTCAGATGTTTTATAGGTAGGTAAACATTTTACTTTTGATTAATATTTCAGATTTCGTATAAAATAAATTCATTTAAGACATTACTGTGTTTTATTTTTATTGAGTTGACAACCTGAAGACGTTTTTTAGCAAATTTTCTATCCGTTTTGAATTAGTGACTACCAGTACTCTCAATAGACCTTCGGGGTCGTAAGATTAATTTGTGAATTGGAGATTGTAATAACTTTTTTAATATTTGTCAGCAGTCTTAATTTTCAAATTCATAATAGTGATTCTTGAGAGAGAGAGAGATGTGATCAATACTTTAGCCAGCGAGTGGGGGTCAAAACTCCCCAAATTTGGGATTGAAGATTAAATTTGAGTCAGTTTTTTTATTTTAAACATTTTTATATATTGGAAATGCATGAATAGAAAAATAACATTTGCATCCCTAATCAATTTTTTCCTGGCTCCGAAACAAACCATTAGAGATTTGGATAATTAATGTTTGTTCATAGTAAGCGGTTGCCAATACTTCAACTGTGTAAAAAATTATTTGTGATCTCGACAGTTTGAGGGGAATTTTTCAAAACCATGTTGGCCACTGATCTACGGAACAAACCTGTGATCTACTGGCCAAGTAACGATATATTTTTTCTGTAATAAGACCTCCATAAAGTGTCCCATTTAAAATCTATTTAGAAAATGTAGTTTCGTGGGAGCTATGCCTCTAAAATGGCTATCTATATACAGTACTCTGTAGACGACCAAGATATGGAATACTGCTTACCAAACGATGAAGTATATAACAATTGAGGTTTTCAAGTAAATACAGAAAAACATGGTTAAAGGTTGAAAGGGAGATTTAGAATTTGAGTGTAGTGATAAAAAAGGTAATCACATATAAATATCTTTGGGTTGCATTTTATGAACACATTGAATGACAGAGACATAATGAAGAAAATAGAGGAAAGAACATTACAAAAGCATTACATCCAATGATGGTCTTCATCATTGATTACATCCAATTTTGTTTAGCGTATATCTAAATCCGCCATTGAATTCTCAAATATGAGGATGAAACGCATTGGACAATATAGAATGATTTGCAATTCAGATAAGGCAAACAAATATATGTGTCAGGTTTGTTCGTAGAGACTAGTTGCCAGTCATTCCAACGGGTTTAAATTCTCCGCGAAACTAGTGTAATAATAAATATTAAAAAACGTTTCCGAGAGTAGCCCAGGCAGAGTTCCATATATATAATGGTTGAAATTTAGGGCGGAGTAGAAATATAGTGAGGGTGGTTAATTTTTTTTTAAGTTGTAGGATAGTTAAATTATAGGGTAGTGGAATTATTCATATTGTGCCGAATTCGCCCAATATTTCGTGGAGTCTAGGAAGTTTTTGCCTGGCGCCTCGAGTGTTCGAGAAGCCATCTAGAGCCTTTCAGAAGAAATAATATTCAGTATTCGGCTGCCGTCTTATAAACAGGTGTTCCGAGATAAATCGGATATAGTTGTGTGAATATAAATTATAGTAAGTTCGACTGGGTGTTTAAATAAATCCAAGAACTCAAGAGTGTGAAAATAAAAACATTACACTATACAGGCTGGTTCAAAAATGTTATAATTGTTGGTCCACAAGTAGTTGCAAATACAAGGTGTACAAATATAATGCTGAGTAGTTACATAGTTAAAATAGCAAAACGTTATGGAATCCGTAAATAGTTACATATACAGGGTGGTTGAAATATATGATTTTCGCGATTGGAAACATTTGTTTACAAAACAAATGTCTGATTATTTCGATATATACATTTACATTTTTTATGAAACCTTTAATTTATGAGTGAAGCTCGTACTCTGAGGTGCTTAATACTTAAGGGAAATATAAAATGGCAATGTTGCCACCTACTAGTATTAAGCTTTGCCAGCATTTTTTTCAACCTTTCGCACAATACTTGTCGTCATCACGTATTATCAAGTAATTTGAATGTAAGAAACAAGATCAAACAATACTGTAAAATCCAGTTTATTAGATGTGTAATAAAATACATTTAAACAGACTTCAGGATGGTGAATCCTATGATTTAAAATGTATTAGTAATAAAAAACTAAACCTAAATGTTTACAAAATTACAGTCAATTTTAGTATGTACAGCCTGCCAACGCACTCCAAAATAAAAATCTCCAATATATATACACACACACTTCAACAGTAAAAAGTGACAACTACACAAAGACATTGCTAATAGTTTGGGTTAAATGAAGCTTATTTACAAAGATGTGAAATCAATAATATAAGTAGAGTGGGGACGGTAAATACTGAACTGCCTCGAACAAATTTACTTTACTAAGTATTTGTGTTAAAAAATATAACATTGGTAAATTACGTAGTTATTACAAAATACAATCAAGTCGTTATTTATGGCTTTTATTTTGCTTCTATGAAAATGCTGTGAAAATTATTTTTTAGTGACAATGATGGTATATGTTGTTTGTTTCGAACAATTCTGAATGTATGAAGAAATATATAAACAAAAATAATTTTAATTTGTATGCTTGAATGTATAATAGAGTGAAACAATTTTATAATTACTACTGAGTAAATTGAATTTGTGATATATCAAATGAATAACTCAAAACAAAATTGTTGTGAACTTCACAGAAATAGATGGAAGACACGACGCTATACAAATTCTCAGAGAGTTGTATTGAAAAAGAATAATTTAAAAAAGTGGGCGATATGAAAACCAATAAGTGAATAAAAGTAAGTTCATCTATATTAACTATTAAAATAAAAACAAATGCATGTAAAATCTTCCAATAATGAAAATGATGTTAGTAAAGTGCTACAAGAAACCCTCTAATTGTATGGCCTTATGGAATGTTTGACAAATAGACAAGTGACTGATCAAGTGGCGAAATTTGTAAAACAACAGTGCAACACTGTTGTTCTTAGCCATTATATGATATAAAATTCCAGGCGTCTTTTTTTTCTTTGATCTTCCAGAATCTTTAGAGAAGAAATATATAAATACCCGAAGCCCACGGAGACGAATGGGTTCATTCAGTATTTGGTCGCCGTCTAGTAAACAATAAGTGTTCAAAAAACTAATTGTATATAGTTGTGTAAATGTAAAATTAGTGGAAATAAATTATAGTAATTTCCATCGAATGTTTCTAAATAAATCCACGAAGATAGAGTCTAAAACCCTAAAATCATTACCGTATAATCTCATTGTGAGAAAATATTTGGATTTGAAGAACCAAGTCAAATAAGACTTTATTGAAACACTTTAAATGAATGTGCATTGCAAAATTGATCACATTAAATGCAAGACTAATATTTATCCTAAACAATGAAACCACTAGTTTTATTTTTTACTGAGTTCTTTGGGAATAATACCACATAAACTTTAAAGTCTGTATATTTCAAAAGTCCAAACGTTTCAAGGTCTAAATCAGATCCCGTTTTCAATCGTATTAACACAAAATGAACAAGAAATTAAAAGGAATCACAATGACAAATATCGAATGGTAAATTGTTATATGATATTTGTTATTGAGAATCCTTTTAATTTCTTGTTGATTTTGTGTTAATACCGTTGAAAACGGAGTCTCATTTAGACGTTGAAACGTTTGGACTTTTGAAATATACAGACTTTCAAGTTTATGTGGTGTTATTCCCAAAGAACTCCGAAAAAAATAATAAAACCACTAGTTTATACAACAAGCAGTAATATGGAGATGGAGAAGAGGTTTTATTACAAACAACTAAACACTTTTATTTATATCACAAAGATCAAGCCTTGATAATCCAAATGGAGAATGTACATGTACAAGATTTTTTAGGTGGTTACCTTGTCACAAAACACCAATAACAACTCTTTGACCCATTTATTTACTGCTTTCCAATTATTCGTTAGTTTTTTTGTCATGTAACTCTACAGCCAAATAATCCATAGAGTAAAAAATAATGATAGAATTACTATCGTTTGTTACGCCGATGACGCAGAACTAATAACTGAAAATGAAGGTGACCTGCAACATTCAGATTTCAGCGGGGAAAACTAAGTGCATGGTAATTAGCAAGTATTCACGCAGATGCAAATTGGAAATGAATGGATACATCACAAAACAGTTAATGAAGGTTAATTGCTTAGGAGTTGCAATCACTATTGAACATACTTGATAAACTAGGTACTGAGGCAAAGAAATTTTGCGATAAAAGTTGCCTAAGAGGGAACATGGAAGAATAAATGT
Source organism: Octodonta nipae (assembly GCA_034190945.1). Lineage (NCBI taxonomy): Eukaryota > Metazoa > Arthropoda > Insecta > Coleoptera > Chrysomelidae > Octodonta > Octodonta nipae. Next base: position 122,609,431 of record CM067220.1, on the reverse strand, counting down.
ATGATGACAAAAAGTAAAATAAGTATATGCAGTACTACAGTAACACACATTTTAACATATGCAGCAGATACAAGAAAACAAAACAGAAAATAAAAACGTAGAAGATTGGAGCACGACAAAATGACTAACATTGGGAGATAGACAAACAACCGCCAAATAGAGCACTGTAATGTTCAGAATGTTTACACTAAAGATATAGATGAGAAAAAAGTGTAATGAACACCTGTCTAGGCTCAGACCGGACCGACTAGCAATGATCTGTAAGAACAATAAACCTTATAACAGGACAATCGACAGTCAATGATCACAGAACCTAAGTCACAGACAACCAGGAAGTCATAAAACAATACATTTTCTGCAAACGGCATTCACTTGCTGCAGTACAGTATATTTTTTTGTTACATTGATTAACCATGCATTCCTTTTAATGAAATTTCACTATATGAAGTAATAGTAGCCAAAAAAAAAAAGTTTTTGTAAACTTTATATACAACATATGGTTACCGATGTATTTTTGATTTTGGTTCAGTACTCAATTCTCTCCATTTTTTTCAAATTTTCAGCGATCTGCTGAAAATGCAAGGGTGATGGGTCAAATATGACAACGGACTTTGGTTTAGGAGGCAAAAATACTTTGGAAATCATGTGTAGAATAGATTACTACCTTATTTAAAATTCCCAATTTTTCATAACATTCTGAAAAAATCGTATTGAAGGAGCAAAAATCATATTTGGCATATAAAGTTCATACAACTTTTTCTATTTTGTTGAATGGCATTTATAAATAACAATTTTTATTATTCATGAGGTCTACAAGTGTAAATAAATTATGTGACTTATTTATTTAACGTTCTGTATAAATAACAGCATGAAATCATAGTAAATCTGCTTCAATAAATGTGTGGACTGTCTAGTTTGTGTTCATACAAAGAACTGAAACTTCTAAACAATGTGATACCTTCATAATTAAATCACAGAAATGAAAGACCAAGATCTTCCTAGTCAAAATAAAAGCAAATTTTCTCCAGTTCTATAGATCAATACTCATAAAAAATCCCAAATACAAAAAGAAAGTATCATGTCAATATTGAATTGGATTTATACCAATATCAATGTACTTAAGAAATAAAATTCGTCATGAATCCAAGAAATCTGATAATAATGATAATAGAATTTGTTGGGTTAGCAAGTATTGAACTCCCTATAAATAAATTGTTAAAGTGTACAATACCCAACTAATATAACACCATATATGACAATTTCACTGAAATCAAAAATTTATGTAAAGATTTAGTACAATTCAATACATTCAGTATACAAAATCAAAAAAATACCGCTTTCGTCTTTTTGTTACCGGAACAAACAACATATAAAGACTTAGAATTACCGTTAGATTATTACATATTATTAGCACATTGTATCCGAAATCCTATCAAGACACCGTACAAGAATTTCGAGGCACACAACTGTTCCTAGTATCCACGACCCCACCTGGTGTTGTTGGTTGACTGGTAAAACGTAGTTTCCGCCCCGAATGGCTTTTCTTGTTGTGATTATTCGTATACCTCAACTGGCTGGTAGTCGAAGTAAGGGCGTACGATTTCAGATGAGATTTTACACATGTGGGTAAAGGTAGCTGCTCGATGCTGTACACTGTCGTTCGGGCGACGATAGCTCGACAACAGAGTTCTTGTAAACTGAGGACTGAAAAGAACATTTGATTTATATAAAACAGATTACTAGAAAGCCCTAAACAAATTACATCCTTTTGGTGTTCAGTTTGTTTCATTTTGGATCTTCCAATATTTAGGAAAATTCTATTTACACTAATTTATTATTCTTAATCTTTTACAACAACCTATAGAGCAAAACCGAACTCATTTTCGGGTGTAAAATTGAACTGATTTTCGGAAATAAAATTCAATAGCATATCGCTTATACTATCAGCTCAGCAACAGTAAAGTATTTAAATAATAAAAACCCTTAAAAATCATTTCTTTTGTTTCTTGGTTATACAGAGTGAGTTTTTTTATGAGCAATATGGGGATCTCGGAAACTAGCGGAAATTGAGCAATGGAAATTGGAAAAGATTTGCAGTTATACTGGCCTAATTTAATGACAATTTCGGATTTTTGTAAAAACTCATGACTTACTAGATATTTAAAAAAACCGAAATTCTGTCGATTTAGTCAAACCCTCTAGCTCCTTTGTTTTTGATTTTATAAAAAAAGTGTAAATATCAAAATTGAAGGGAATTGTACCCCGAATATGATTGTCATGTCCTCATTTGCGTGACAGCTCTCGTTTTCGAGATATGACACAAACTTATCATTTTTTGAATGGAAACCATAGTTGGCTACGACCTCAAAAAATCGGACATTTTTAGAGCTTTTCAACGGTATAATACTCGATATAGTTATTCATAAAAATAACGGAGTTATGGATGCTTTTCTCTCTTATTTTCACTTTTACGTAGCCATGAAAAAGATTGTTTTCACTTTGACGTTTCCTCATTTGAGAGTAATTCCATTAGTAGTGCTGAACTGACAGTCAAAATTGACAAGTTTTCTTGATAAAATGGAATATTCTAACGAAGAAAAACTGAATATGGTGGAATGTTATATCATATGCCATAAAAATTCAGTTCGTACAGCTGAGGAATACTTTCATAGATATTTTAATCGTCGTCAACCTGCTCTATGTACATTTAAGAGGCTTTACGATAGTTTACGCAGGTATGGATCTTTAACTAAACCACCAAAGGAACGTAATCAAATTAACGAAGCAGCACAAATAAATGTTTTGGCAATGGTAAATCAAAATCCAACTACATCAACTCGTGAGATTGCGGCAGAAGCTGGCACATCTCAACGAACTGTAGTTAAGGTACTTAAAGCGCATAAGTTCCACCCATACAAACTTTCAGTTTCTCAAACTTTGCATGCTGGTGACGAACATCGACGTATTTTGTTTTGTACATGGTTTAGAGACATGTGCCTTGACAATCCAGTTTCCATTAAAGGTGTTATGGTCAGATGAAACTAGATTTACTAACTGTGGTATGTTCAATAGACACAATGAGCATATCTGGGTTAAAGAAAACCCTTTCCATGTAGAACAAAGACGACCCCAAATAAAATTTGGTTTTAATATTTGGTGTGGTATCATAGGGTCTACTATTCTGGGGCCTTTTATCTATGGCGAATCACTTACTGGGGAGCGCTACTTGCATTTCTTGCAATACAATTTTCAAGACATGTTGCATAATTTGAATTTGAGAACTCTTTTAGAAATTGAGTGGTTCCAACATGATGGAGCACCTGCTCATAACTCGTCATTAGTAAGACAACACTTAGACACTTAGATAATATCTATCCAAACTCTTGGATAGGAAAAAATGGCCCACGCGAATGGCCACCCCGGTCTCCCGATTTGGCAGTTATAGACTTCTATTTATGGGGTGCGCTAAAAAACAAATTAAACCAAAGAAAGTATGAGACAGTTAATGACCTAAGGGAGGCGGTATTACAAGCAATTGATATGCGGTAAATTGTTACCATTATTGTGTACTTTAATTTCTTAAGTTTTTAGTAAGTACCCATTTATTTAGATTTTTCGTTATCTCTGATATACCTAATAATAAAATCGTTCAATGTTTTTTGGAATAGTTATTAATAAACCAATCTATTTCATGGCTAACTATGTTAAAGTGAAAATAAGAGAGAAAAGCTTCCATAACTCCGTTATTTTTTATAACTATATCGAGTATTATATCGTTGAAAAGCTCTAAAAATGTCCGATTTTTTGAGGTCATAGACAACTAGGGTTTCCATTCAAAAAAGATAAGTTTGTATCATATCTCGTAAACGAGAGCTGTCACGCAAACTAGGACATGACAATCATATTTGGGATACAATTTCCTTCAGTTTTGATATTTATACTTGTTTTTATAAAATCAAAAACAAAGGAGCTAGAGGGATTTGACTAAATCGACAGAATTTCGTTTTTTTTTCAAAATATCTATCTAACCTAACCTAACCATGACTTTTTACAAAAATCCGAAAGTGTCATTAAATTGGGCCAGTAAGAGTGCAAATCTTTCCCAATTTAACCATTGCTCTATCTCCGCTAGTTTCCGAGATCCCCATACTGATCATCAAAAAAAAAATTCACCCTGTATATTAAAAAGTAATAAAAGAATCGTAAAAACTGTTAAAAGGTGGATTTTTTTCAATAATTGATAACTTTCTGGTAACTAATACTGAAATATTAATCATGGTCAAAATAACAGCTTATGATGTTAAGTTTATCTGGGCCCACAAAGAAGACTGAATAGTTTTTGGATAACAGTAATTCAAACAATTTGGAGATATATTTTGCATAGCCTACTGTATTAACCAGACTAGTTGGATTGGGATATACTAAAGATATTTTCAAAGTTCATATATTACACTTTGTCAATTTTGGATGTTCACTACAATGCTGAGAAATAAAATAATAGTAAATATTGCATTAAAAGTACAAATGTGAGACAGCTAGCCAACATAGCACTAACAATAGCTGTCAGGGCACATGGGCAGATCTATGATTATCCTAAATTAATCAACTGTTTGCAATCCAGTATTTTTTCTCAAACTTGAACCTCTATGAACTTTTGAAAGAGTGAATTTAATAAAACAGATTAGTAATCCCTTACAAAATTGCAAAATTAAATCATAAAAACAAATCAATGTTCAAGGCATGATTATGAGGAAACAACTAGTCAGGCAAAATTTTGCAATCAAACATTTTTTGCAGAAAATTTAATTTCTTTCACAAATATGTACTGTTTATATTTTTCAGATTTATTGTTTAGCAAGACTTCCACTCAAAATTCACAGTGATAGACCTTTTAATATTAAAATTAATGACCATTAATTTTTGTTGTCTTCCTAAATAATATCTTTGGTATCTCATTCAAACTAGTTTTTTGGCGCAGTCATAAAAACAAATATGCAATTATATACTCATGGACATGTTACTGCAATTTAAAATAAATCCATTTTTGTTGGTGAAAAATGAGATGCATATAGCACAGAAGACATTTTTCCCTAGATAAAACAAAATCACTTTTGCTATCAATGGCAGAATAGTCTTCATCAAATGTAGGTACAAGAACAGCAATTATTTCTACAGTTTCAACCTTCATCAAAAATAAAATTTCTATCAAGTTTTTTTTTAATTTAGGCAATGGAACAATCTATTTATTTGCAACTTCAGCAGACATATTGAGTTACACAACAGTATGTGATATCCTGTAGAATACTCAAGTTGAAATTCGGTCTGTTTGAAGATGTCTGTCACACCTGCTGACTAAACATACAGAAAAATTCCCAGAAACAACTGCAAAACAGCCTACAAATCCATGGTTTCTTCAAAGATCACAATTACATTGCACTCTATGAAGCACTTGAATGTATGGTCAATTCAGGTTACACACCATTATAATCACCTTCTATTTAAACATAAAGCTCTCAACAATCAATTAAATTGTAGGGAATAATCAACTTATTTCCGTAACAGAAGGCTAAACTACCCTTCCTATACTATTATTGGCAGTAGGCCTCATAGACTGTTGAATATGATTACAACATATAACTTTATATTCTGAAATTGTTCCTTTCTTCAGATATAAATAGTTGCCTAAAACATGACTTCCAAAAATAATACCTGATAGAAATTTTAAAGATGTTACTGTTTTTATGTACCTAATTGTTTCTTTATATCTATTTTCTGATTATAATGCTGTATCTTTAATATAACATGTAAAGGGTTCTTTGGCCTTTATAAGGAAAACAGAGATTTGTTTAGTGATATAAAATTTAACTGAAATGATTTTAACAGCAAACTCATAGTAACGTAATTATGTAAATTATTTGTAGATAAAAAAACTCAAAAAATTCATTATTTTAGTTTTTGCATTATGGCATCAAAAGAAATGATGTAGAAAACCAGAAAATCTTCAAAATGAGTGTTCTTGATGGGAGAATTTTTCACAAAGCAAAACCAGAATTTTTTTTAAAATTCATAACTTTGTTGTAGGAAAACCAGAATTTTTTTTTGTTTTCCATCCAAAAGTTGAAATTGTTCATTAAGTAGATGTTGCAGAGTTGTGAATTAAATAATATTTATAAATATTGTGCTGTTGAACATTCTATATTAATGATCATTCAATTGGGATACCAGAAACATATTTTGAAAGTACATAAAGTGCACTTCAGTTCTTGGATTTTCATTACAATGGTATAAAATATATTAATAATGCTTATGAATGTGGGATTAAACAAGTGACCCTTACTCCTCAGATGTCTTGACAGTGGCACATCTTGCTAATGGAAAACTGAAGTTAGTTAACAACAGTAACCAATAGACAGATAACCATTAAACTATAAACCAATGGAAAAATAGACCAGTTGCACAAATAATAAATAGGTAAATATAATACTAATAAACTGTGTAGAAAAAATAAAAAAATAATACTATTCATTATAATTTTCATCTTGTGCTCCCCATCTCAATGTCATTGCTCTGTCCTATCACATATTCTCACTTTTAAAGCAATATTTAATTTTAAACCAATTTCCCAGCATTATAATAAAAGGCTAACAAAAGTGGTGCTTTATATTAACATATTTTTTTTATATATCCCAAACAGACTACCACTTCATGAATTTTCATAATATGAGCAAAAAAATTAAAGAAATCCACATTTTTGGGCTTTTTAAATTTAAATTGTTTACTTCTATCAATACCTGTTAAAATCTTATCAATTATTCACTCCACACTAGTATGGAATGATGGCATAAGTTAATGGCTGCTAAATTTTGTCTCAAATTGCCTTATATTTTGCTCTATAAATTGGTTTATAAAAGAAAGCACTGAAATTATTTCAAACAAGTCCTGAAATTACAAGAGCAAAGAAACATTTTATCAAACAAACTGTACTATCAATTGTGCCATCAAAAACACATCGAAACAAAGATTTTGTCAATCAACTGCAATCTACTACTCAAGTGGTAACTGACAACCATTTTTATGCATGAAAAAAAAGCAACAAGAAAAAGATATCCTTTTGTGTTTATCAATATAAAATTTTCCACAATACATCTGAAATCTGATAACAATATATCTTTAATATTTCAACACATGTTTTTAACTACATATCTCTATTGATTTTATCAGTTTTACTCTAATTATTAAAATAGAATTGATTTTAAAATTTTGAAGTCAATGTTCAAAATTATAAGGTACACAAATCATTCAGATATAAGAGTATACTACAAACAATTTTTTCTGAATCACACTGGCTATTTAAAATTATTTCACATGTTGTCATAAATACTTGATAAACAAATTTAAGCCTCAATTATAATTTTAACATTGATATCAAGATGAACTATTTTACAACAGATGCATAATAAACAGTATCAACCTCAATTTACCTTTATTTGACCTCCACAGCCTTTCCATGCCATTCCTATGCAAAGCCATTCTGGACAATTCACAAAAACTTTCATGTATATTGAAATTACAAAGGGGTGATACTTCAAAAAATGCCATACTATGTTTATTAGCATAAATTTGTGCATCTCTTTGACCAACTTTCCTTTTAAATGCTAAATGCAGTCTGTTCCCAACTAAAACTTTAGGAACACCTGGAGCATGTTCATCTACTTCTTTCAGCCACCTATCTAAACCATCAAATGACCAACGATTCGTAATGTCATACACTAACAAAACACCTTGTGCTCCTCTAGAGTAACTCCTTATTATTGTGCAGAATCTGCCCTGGCCAGAAGTGTCCCATAGCTGCAACTTAACTCTCTTGCCATCCAGCAAGATCGTCGTCGTTTTGTAAGCTAAAAGTGGACACCAATGAGAAATTAATTCACAAACAAGAATGATATTACATACACTTACCACTGTGCCCACAGAATGGACTCTCAGACGAGCCGTCATCGAGATCAGAAAGAATTTCTTGTTTGCCTACATCGCTATCCCCTACCAGGAGGAACTTTAACAGATAGTCATATTGTTTTTGGGGTGGTTTGCTAATATCCTTTGTATCTTCAGCCATTTTTTTGGCATAATAGAAACACAATTCCATAACATTATCATTTTAAAATGTTGCTCTTTCTGTAAAATAACCCCATCGTCACTGGAAACGTATCCTCGTTCACGAACAGATCCTTTCGTTTATTTATATATGGCAAGGTCGTTTTGTAAAGTAAATAAACAGATGTTAAAAATATTTCACATACTGCAAAAACGATCACTTTACTGCGTTATTTTCAGTTAACCGATTCGAAACGCCACTACTTTTAATGTTTTAACGGGATTGTGAGTTTTAGAAACTTAATGCAAAACGAATTTCTTAATTGGAAAGTGAAACCACTATTAAAATGACATTTTCACGGGTTTTTGTCTTTTTTTGGCAACACCATCACAGAACACAATTTGTAAATGTCATTCATTTCATATTGCAAAAATAGGGTTATATTTTTGTTTAGGCCGCAGAGTAGTGAAATTCCACTTAAAAAGTAAGTTGCGTCACGTAACGGCTGTTCACAAAAATATACTTGTCTACAGAATAGTCGTTTAAACAGATTATAATTAATTACGATATCACATATTATACGACTATAACCACCGGATTTTCGAGGGAATCATAGGGGTTGTGACACTCACAAAGAGTACAAGTACATTGATAAATTCATTAAAATGAAAATAGTACGAAATTGTATCAAAATAGGCAAGTAATTTCGGAATAAATATTGAAATGGTCTTTGATTATTTTGCCTAGAATAAAAACATCAGACTCCAGTCATTTTTTTCTGCAGCTACTCCTAGTTATAACAAAATTTTATATTACTGCAGCTATACACAAACATGTATTGTTATTTGCTATTATTTCAAAATTATAACACATATATTCCTATTAATTTGATTATCAACATAAATATTGCAATAAACGTCGTGGGTTCAAATTAAATTTTAAAAACTGATATTCACTTTCACTTCCTAGAACTTTATTTACACATAAAAATTCAATATTTACAATGGCTGATTCTGAAAACAATATACATCGAAATAATAAAACAACTCATCTAAGCTCAATTAAACTACCTGTACTATATACTGTCTTCTATACCTAACATGGAATCTTCGCCTCGTTCTTGATGGTTATTTCATTGTTCGCTCAGCGTTCGATATCAATACTTCTTGCTGTAAGGAAGGTTCCGGATCGTGCTGTTTTCATTATTATCTCAGACGGTCAATGTCTTATTTTCATTGCAATGACTAATGTAGGTATGTCCAGGGGCGACGAATATAAATTTTATAACAATATCAAACAAATTTTGCGAACAAGTTATTCATAAACCAACTGGCATGTAGCACCATCCATTGCTTAAATGTTCAAGTAACCTATTCTTGGTAAACACTTTTCAGTCTATTTTAATATACCAAAACAACAAGAAATACATCAATTCTAATTAGTTATCTCCTGGTTAAACTCTTACTATTCCAGTTTTTTCCAGGCACCTATTCTTAGTTTCAATTTTTTGATAGGTAATTAAAAATGAAAATCAATTAAGCTTATCTTTATTGAAAGATGTAGAATAAGAACAGAATTTTCAACTTATCATTATAAAACTTAAAATATTAGAAAGTAAGGTTATTATTATACTTATTCTTGTGTAACAAAAGGGTTCTGTATAGATTCCATACCATCCATGGGGCAAATAAGAACTACACTAGTACCACGACAAACTACAAGACCAAGCTCCCTTGTATCATCTGTAAGTTTGTAAGGATCATCTGGATCTCTTAAATATTCAGATGTATTGTCTAACACTAAATTCAGAAGGGGATCATACCCTTTCAAAACTCCACTGGCCTCTCTTCCACCAGCAAATTTTACACGTATCGTTTTTTCCAAATATTTGGATAAATCTAGAATTGATTCTTTACGTTTTTTCTCCTTCTGATCGCCTTGGGAATTCTGTAATTAGATATAGATATATTAAATTTCACATAAAATTTTATTTCCTGCCACATTACCTTTTCACGTTTCTCTCCTGCTGAGGCCATTTCAAATTGATCCTAAGGTATTTCTATCTTGAAGCATTTATTAGTCGAAATACGATTTATTTCGTTTGTGTTATACAAAAACATAACCAATAAATAGCGGTAAAGACAGAACAGCTGAAACAAGATCTTGTGACATAGGACAAATGTTTCAGGATTCCACTTGTTAAGTTTAGAGCAAACCTGTTAAGCGATGTGTGGCGTCACGCGACGACTGGCTTAAAAAATACACTGTTCTGCAAAAAGTTTATTGATATTTATTTGATAATTATATTATGAAGTATTTATCTACTATAATATTAAAATAATAACAATAAAATGTTTGATTATAGTTGTAGTAGTGTAAAATTGCATTGTTACCCTATATAACTTTATCTCGACAGTCGCTTAACAGGTCGAATTATATTGTTAGGAATTTTAAACTTCCTTTATAACAAATAAAAATACGTTTTGCTTAATAAGGTAGCTAAAAAATATCTGAAATTTGTATCCTGTTTAAATTTTATAAAAAAAAATAGAGAGAGCCAGAGAAAATTCCTTTTTTTTAACATCTATGACTTGTCCTATTTATTTTGAAAACAAAATTAACAACGAAAAAACACCTACAATAAATAAACACAATTTTACCTAGTGGGCGTAGTAAATCAACTAAGAAATCAGCTTTAGTTCCGCATATTCAAAATTACACATGCGTTTAAGCTCCTTTTTAGTACTAGTTATCCTTGGTAACTAACTTCCATTTACCCGATGACATTGTAATGCAAAGGTAGGGTTTAAACAATATCTTGTGATCAAATATAGTTGAATTGTTATTCACTGTCACGATGTTATCCATTATTAACGGTCTCCGTTCCCAATGAATTTTACAAGATTTTGAAAAATTAATGTGATTTTGTGTTTTGCGTTTCACAATTTGACATTCGTCAATGATTAACGTCAAATTTTTCGCGTTCTGTGATTAGTACCGAAAAAGTACTCTAAAGAAGAGACGTGTCTTTGTATCTTTTATTTGTTTTTTAACGAAAATATGGCAAATTTAAGGCAAACTCCCTTAACGTGCAGTGGCCACACTAGACCAGTCGTTTATTTGGATTTCAGTGCAGTTACAGAAAGCGGCTATTATTTAATTTCGGCTTGCAAAGGTAAAAAAGTGTTACATTTACTAACCTTCAGTCAAACCAGAATGTTGCTCCTTGGCCTGATTTAAAAAAGTATAGTATTTACTTACTTGACCTTGTGTTTTCTGCATTTGTACTCGATTTTGAGGAAGGCCAAATCTCAAGATTCTTCCTGTTTATTTTTTTTTCCTAATTAAACATTCAGGACAAAGACTTTCGTGCGTGTAATAATTGATGTCAATGTTATCTGATGTGTGATATGCAGATATTTGTATGTTATCAGTCAAAATAAAGATACACAATACTCCAAGCCCCTTGCTACAATTTAAAAAATGTTTAATGTAAGATTAATTACTACAGTCTTTCACATTGTCCTCATTTATGAGTTTCTGTAATTTGGTAATGTTTCTGCTATTCAGAGATTGGTCTTGTATCTGTAAAGTATAGCTCACAAAGGATTTTCAATATAAATATCTAATATTTTCCTAATACTGATTTATTTACAAAGTAATTGATACATAAACAATATTTAACATCAAATCTTTATTTCAAAAGTAAATACATGTTTCATCTATGTTGTCATTATATGCTGTTTTTATTTACTAAATAATTTGCTTGTTTGCACAATGAAATTCTAATTCCTTAGCAATTATCTCATGTATGAAATTCGTTTTAAATTGCAATGTATACCCTTTTCGAGTTGTAGATTGTTCTGTCATGCAAACTAATAACAACATATTTCTGCAATAGCAGAGAAACAGAACAAATATATTATTCAGTGTTCATATATGAAACATTGTCATGATTCATTTATTTGTTCTTATTTTAGTTATTTCAATTTATATTACTATATTTGTTGGTACAGCCCACATGAACTACAATATTAGGAAAATAGAAAGTTTTTGAATTATTGCTCTAACTAGTTTTGTTCAACTGAAAAAATTTCACAATCCAGCAGTGTATTTGAGAGATGTTTGCTGAATTTTATGTTGCTTTGCTTTTGACTCAATGTTTTGCATACATTGGGGCATATCACAGCATGATCCATAGAACTGTTCTATCATCAATAATATAGGGCTAAAATGAAAATTCTTCAGAAGAAACTGAGCTGGAACCAATAAATAAATAAATTTAGTAGATCCAGTATATGAACTATTCTACTGAATAGTGCTGTTACTAGGGTTCCCACCCATACTTTATAATAAAGTGTTGTATGTTATTTCGGCAAAACATACTTTATACTTTATCAAGGCAATAAAGTACATGAAAATACTTTATTTTACCTGTTTTGTTTTTTTAAGATTCTAATTCTTTTTTTGTAACATATACAACAATGTTAATCTATGCTCATTTTTCCCGCTCGGCTGTACGAGACAAGAATTTAAAAAATCATAGATAGAGATTTTCATGACCTCAGATGCCATTTAGGATCTAGATGGCTGATGGCTCTTTCCTACCTTGTATAGATACAATATTGTTAAATTGGAGAGCCATAAGCAATTATTGTCTGTGCTTAGAAGCAGACAGCCAAATTTACCATTACTGAATAACAATTATAATTACTTACATTTTTGTAGTTATTGCTTTTATGTTTTTTTTTTGGGCAATAACACCACAATAGAAATAAAACTACGTATATTGCAGGAATACCAAACGTTTCAAAGTCTATTCTGACTTCATTGTCAATGGCTTTATATTTATTGATGTAGATTGCAAAATGAAAATTTGATTTATGACATTTAAAAAAAAAGATTTATGACATTTAAAAAAAGATTTATGACATTTAAATGTCATAAATCAAATTTTTATTTTGCAATCTACATCAATAAATATAAAGCCATTGACAACGAAGTCAGAATAGACTTTGAAACGTTTGGTATTCCTGCAATTTACGTCGTTTTATTTCTATTGTGGTGTTATTGCCCAAAAAAAAACATAAAAAAAATCAAGAATATGCCACAAACAACGTTTAGAAGACAATTTGTAGTTATATTTTAAATATTTTTAATAAAACTGTAAAATTCTTAGAAGGGAATAATATAATATAACAATTTTGTGTGTATACAATATTATGTATAATCTTAGGAACAAATTAATTAAAAGAATAGATCTATTCTTTGGTATGAAAGTGAAAAAATGATTAAAGAAACGTCATCTGGAGTTAGTCAGAGAATTTACAGAATTTTCATATTGTTCTTGGACAAAGTCGTAGTGTACCTAAGTATGTAACAAATTGACTGTTTTCATTGAGCAACATAAATAAGCAGTTTGTACACATAGTTGAAACTATGAAACTACTAAAACATAATATTAATACTTTTGATTTAGTACTATTCAGAAGTGGCCTCATTTATAAGTGATAATGATTTTATAAATATATATATAATTGATTTCGGTAATAACGGCTGATAACTTTCAAATATTATAAGAAAATATCGGGACGCAGCCAAACTTCTCTTTTAACTTATTTTTGAGAGCTTTCGAAATTATTTTATTTCATCGTCGGTCAATATACTACAAATATTAACAATTTAGAAGTAAAAAACTAATTACTTACGTTAGTCGAGGTTGTGTAAGCAGAAACACATCTATAAAACTTAAGAATACTCTTAAAATTTTTTTGGCAATTCAACTAACATTTGTTATTCTAAAGAATTTAATTATTAAATCCTCGAGATATCATCCATCGCTAACAAATTAGAATAAATAACATTAAGATTCGAAATATCTGTTTTTTTTTTTACACAATTAGACTGATTATTAACACAAACCATTTATAGAAAATTACGTTTTCTTTAATAAAAGGTGGCAATAAAAGCTGTGACAGGCAATCAAATTATCTACCATATTTGGTTCTAAAAAATGTTGGTGTTAATCTCCATTATTAAGTGGTAGATATCTTAGTACTTTGTTATTTGTTTTACTCCTGGCTAGCTATAGGTCAAAAGTAAGTTCTAAAACATAAGACTACATTTACCCTATGAACATTTATAGTTTTAACAAAATTCAAGAAACAAATTTGAGAAAAGTAAATATAATTCATATTTGATTTAAAAAAAATCTTTGATAGTTCTTCATTCTTAAATGGTACCTAAATTTCTTAGTACTGTGATACTTGCACAATTTGTTTTACTAATATGACTAGCCACAAAGTACAATACACATTATTTCAGGGTAAAAGTAATTATAAAGTTATAACTACAGTTTAACTACTTAAATATTGAACCTTTTCGTGGTAATTATGGTTAATACCTTGCATAAAAAATAAATAACATTTATACAAAAAAAAAACTATTTAATATAATATATAAAATATTTTAGATGGCAAACCGATGTTGCGCCAAGGTGACACTGGCGATTGGATTGGTACTTTTGAAGGTCACAAAGGAGCCGTTTGGGGTGTTGCTTTAAACGCCGAAGCAACAAGGGCGGCCAGCGGAGCTGCTGATTTCACTGGCAAAGTATGGAATGCTATAACAGGAGAAGAACTTCATTCCTTCCAACACAATCACATCGTTAAGAGCGTTCACTTTTCCAAAGATTCTACATTGTTAGCGACCGGAAGCAATGAGAAATTGGTCCGGTTATTTGATCTCGACAAACCTGAAGCCAGTAAGTTTATCAGATTAATGTGTATATAAAGGAATTATGTTCACATTCTATACCTTTTGCCACATACATCTTGATATCTGAAAAAATATATTAAAGTACAAGAGCACTATTTTAATTTTTTTAAAATAATTAAGGCATTTGTTGCATTCAAGGCATGTTAACATTGATTGTAATTTCTTGAAAACTTTTAATTTGAAAATCGACAGGGATAAAAACATAATAAATGATTCAAAATGTATCATGTTTTGCTTTTCATGTAATAATTCTTATGTTCTACTTATCAGAATAATAAAAAAATTATATTGAATCCACTACGAATTCTTTTTCCTTTGATTTTACATTTTTGTATGATTTTTTCCGAAGTAAACCGCCAAACAAATAATGAAATAGTGGGCTCCCATAGTATTTCTATGACTTCATTTTTCTAGTTTAGTTACTTGCTATGTACAGTGGCAGTGAAATTTTCTTACTTAATTATTTTCTGTAACAACTTGAATTTGTTCTGTAATAAAAAAATTCAAAAAATATATAATTTTCTGTTTTCTTTGTAGGTCCAGAAGTATTCAGTGGCCATATATCTGGGATACGACACGTTCTCTTTTGTAGAAATGACTCCTGTTTAGTTTCATGTGCTGATGACAAAACTGTTCGAGTTTGGGATAGAACTTCTGGAAAGGTAAGACATTTCATTTTTTTGGACAATTTGCATGTATGTCTATAAATACCATTGCATATTTTTTTATTTATTAGTATACATTTTCTTTTATTATGGGATCAAACATAGCTAGCTAAGCTGCTCACGTTCATATAGACATATTTTGAATTTGCCAACATTTCTGAAGTTTCTGTACTTTTGACATTAAAATTTTTGCTATTTGTCATATTTTAGACTTTTTTAACGATTTATGGCACCTTTTGACATTTTTTTTGTAATTTACAAACAATTTTTATCTCTTTATATATTACGACAGATAGTCATATATGAGATGCGATTATAACAGAAAATAATTAAGATGCTTATATAAATGAAAACTAAATCTACTTCAGAATATTACTTTTGCCTACATAAAACTATTCCTAACAGGTTTTCCAATTATAGTCAATTTTTAGGGTTCCATAGCTATATATAAATAGGCACAAAACGATTAGGTACCATTTTCTCCTGT
The DNA here is from genome assembly GCA_034190945.1 of Octodonta nipae. Lineage (NCBI taxonomy): Eukaryota > Metazoa > Arthropoda > Insecta > Coleoptera > Chrysomelidae > Octodonta > Octodonta nipae. The sequence goes on along the minus strand of CM067220.1, from coordinate 122,593,407 downwards.
GTCTCTCAACCGATTTTCTTCATTTTTGTTTTATTAAGTAGCTACTGACGACCTTCAGTGCAGAATGCTAATATTAATTTATAATATTGGTTCATTCATTAAATAAAATATAATAAAAATTCATTATTTACGTCTATACTGTCAACGCCAAACAACTGACAGTGCCGCCGCCGCCAGATGGTCAAAACTTTGAGCATGTACTTCTGGAAGTGGCATTCAAGCGTTGTTCGTGATTAGTGATAAAATAGTCAATGTAGTAGATCAGCATTGATTTTTCGGACGCGTTACAGTAACTTTCATATTAAATATTCTGTTTTTAATGTGAATTTAATTATTTGTTTAATATATTATTATCACAACCTTCCCGAAGGTGTTGTGTAAATAATTGTCAGACAGCGGACAATAGAGAATGTATTAAATATTTAAGTTCTCCTAGGGTTGTTGGTCCTCTCTTTTCTTTAATATTCCTGTACTTGATTGAAGCCGCAAAGAACAGTCTTCTAATTATTATATAGAAAATTTTGCCAGGGGCGGTTCGAGCCAAAAGTTTGGGGGGTCATTCAATTGTCAAAAATATTTCGAATACTGATATTTGATTACATTTGTTTATTATTATTGCAATAGATTTGTCAATATGAGTGAACAATTTTGGTCATTACATCTACTTCTCCGATTTCTCCACAACTCTGTTTCTTATAAAAATATACTTTTTACAATTTCATGAAATAGAGTCGAATTTCGACCACTGGGCGACCACTAGTATACATTATACAGTAATATCAATCCTGGTTTCTCCTTCTTTCAGATCACAGAAATTTTCTCCAAAACTGTTCGACAGAAAAGGTTGAATTTGGTATCAGTGTATAGTTTCGTATACCAATCAGGAGTACATATTGTAAAAGAACAAATCTTGATTTTAGGGGAAATCTGGGGGGGAAATTTTAAAAAATCCACCCCCCTTATCTCCGAAACAAGCAAGCCTAAAATGGTGAAAAAAATAGGGAATATAGAACGTTACCCAAAGGTTACAAGAAAACTAAGGAGACACCACTTATTTTAATTTTAGGGGGCAACTTATAGATTTAAATAAAAAATTCAAAATTTTTCAAACACATCATATAATACATCAAATGACAGGGCTCATTCTGAGGAACAGAATTTTTTTTTCATATTTTAAATATACTTAGTTTAAAAGAAATTAACAAAAATATACAAAAACTTACAAATTCCCCCCTTATCTCTTATATAAGGTGTAAAATTTTGTACAAATTAGAGATGCATAATCTCACCTGATCCTTACAAGAGAAATAAGGAGAAGCCCCTAATGTTAATTGGGGGGGGGGGGTGCAAATTACAGAATTAAAAGGAAAATAAAACATTAAAATTGTTTCAAGCACATCATGTAATATATCAAATCAAAGGGCTCATTATGACGAATACACATATTTATCTCGTATTTTTTAAAATAAATTGTTTATTTCCGAAACTATAAGACCTAAAAGTTTGAAAAAACACGCGTATATAGCCTGACTTGAACTTTACAGGAAAATTAAGGAGAAATATTAATTTTGGGGGGCAAATTATAGAATTAAACAGAAAATAAAAAAATATTAAAAGATATTAACAAAAATATAACAAAATACACATTCCCCCTTTATTTCTGAAACCATGCTACCTAAAATTTTGAAAATAATTAGGGGTATAGATAGGGCCTCACTTGAACTTTATAGGAAAAATAAGTGGAAAACCCCAATATTATTTTTGGGTGGGGGGAAAATTATGGAATTAAAAGGGCCCATTATGAGAAACACAAAAAATATATATATATTTTTTTTCCATATTTTTAAAATCATTTGTATAAAAGATATTAACAAAAATGTTAAAACATTCATTATATCTGCATTTAGTTATTGCTAAGTGGGCCCTGAAATACAGGCCTTGGTATACTTATGCTGGCACATTATACAATACGAAACAAATACATATTTCAATGTCATTTTTAACTTTCAGGAAGTTCAAAAAGTCGATTTTGCTGCAACACCCAACAGTCTCGAAGTATCCAAAGACGGCACGGTTCTCACGGTAACACATTCCAATCACGTGAGCTTCCTCGACGCGGAAACCCTTACCAAAATCAGAGAATTCACCATACCGACCACCGTGAACTCGGCTTCCTTGCATCCGGAGAAGAGCGTCTTCGTGGCCGGCGGCGATGACTTGAAAGTCTACAAATTCGATTACACCACCGGTACGGAAATCGAGTCTTTCAAAGGCCACTTCGGCCCGGTGCACTGTGTCAAATTCTCGCCCGATGGCGAACTCTACGCTTCCGGTTCCGAAGATGGAACTTTGAGGTTATGGCAGATGACCGTGGGCAAGACGTACGGTCTCTGGAAATGCGTAGAGGGTCAGGCAAACAACGATCCTTTGTCTCCACCGAAGGAGGTTCAGGCGAATTAGAGAAAGACGTGATACACCATCTGATATGACGTTCGAGGTACTTACTGTGAATTTTATTGTCTTGTTCTATGTTCTATACAGGGTATTTATAAAAATACGAGAGCTGTCTTTTTAGTTTTGCCGGAATAAAACACAATTATGACTTTTAAAGACCTTGTTGTTTTTTGAAGTTTGAACTTTACAAACAATCATTCCAATCGCTTATAGGTACAATCAAAATGCATAGAGTGCTTCTTTTGTCAATTGCAAGCTTTAACCACCAGTCTGATCTTGATTTTTAGACCAGTAAGAAAATCGCTGGGATTTAGCTCGGAACTGTACGGAGGATGTTATGACATTTTTCCTTTTTGTATTTCTCTACCCAGTTTTTTCCAGCAACAGATAGATACTTGAAATTTAAAGGTGGAACATAGTGTACACAAATTCTTCCTCAGAGATTCTGAGAGAAAGATAGGTCTATAGTATAATCAAGTATTCCTGTGCCTAAATGGTGTTTTCTATATTATGTGATACTTATCTGTATTTGGAGACATTTTAACTTCAAATCTGGGTCTGTAATCAATCACTGTGTGTTTTCATTGGGCGCTTTCTCTTACATTTTCGCTTTGATATAAATTTTGACATACAATTTTAACATCAAAGTTTGTATGAAAACACAAATTTGAGAACACGCGTTCAATTAAAACCCACATTGATTGATTGCACAGATTTGAAGTTGAAACACCTCCAAACATAGATAAGTATCAGACAATATACAAAAACTATTTAAACAAAGAATACTGGTTGATATTATATTATAAATATCTTTCTCTTAGGCTGTTTATGAGGAAGAATTTGAAATTGGGCTGCTACAGTGTGTTCTCCACTTTTAAAAGCTGTGGATGGAAATATGCTTATCAAAGTAAAATATTCAAAAACCTCCTGAATAATCATTGAGAAATTATTTACAAATGATGTTTGGTTCATATAAGCATTGCCACGATCACCACATATACAGTTTTAATGTTTCCTTTTTGTTCTTTAGTCAACAGATGTGGTATACAATGAGAAACATTTGTTACACCATTTTTTAATTAAGGTCTTTAAAATACCCACTATTACCTCAATCCCACGATAAGTCACATGTCAATTTTCCTTGATGAGTTTGCCCACGGCAAAAACGTTTTCCTGTGTTTTCCCGTCCATTTTTGAATTCTCTACAGCAATAGAAAATTGTTGAGTGACATGGTTTTTCATTGCCGAAGACATAAACCAACTGGGAGGAACTTTTTTGTTGATAATTATATTAGAAAGTCAAAATTCCGTTGTTTGAAGAACTTGTAACTGATAGTTTCAATTTAGGTTGACTGAAGTTGTGTTGTGGCGTCCTCTATCTTCAATATGCAAAACCTAAAAGGCAGACTTCGTATAAATATTTTCCAAAACCAAATTGTCAGTTTTAAATTCATTTTATATTTAACAGAAAGGACAAATTTAATTGAAATTGTTTTTGAGTACCCTGTATTATTTTCCAAAATCAGTGATAAGTTAGATTTTGTATGAATTTTTGGTATGAAACAATATTTTGGGATATTTAAAAAATGTTTTCATTCAAAATTTACATTGTAATTGTAATTTTTTAATGGATATTATTTATTTATTTATAAATCTATTGTTATTTATTTATAGCCTTCAAATGAGTTAAAAATTGATTTGGTGTCTGATAAAAAATTCATCTATTTTTGGAATACCGCCACTTTAAAAATTGGCCCCTTTAGAATCGGTAATTATCCTGTGTCTGTTTTATGCTGTAAAGAGACTGATCAACTTCTAGAAAAAGTAGTGTTCTGCTGATTATAGTTGAACAGACTTTCCTGTCAGTTTGCATATTTATATAATACAGAGATTAATTATTATGTGATGTTTAATTTGACAACACCCACCTATGTTTATTTTAGATAGTACCTCATGTATTAAAGGGACATGTCTATGTTCAGTGATAATTTTTGATTTGCCAGCCTCTAAGACCTGACTACTCGTCAGGTACGTTTTTCTGAATGACCTACTCAACAAGGCCGTAGGCAAGATTTTGTTCGGGGGAATAATTTATTTGATTGGTGATAGGCTGATTAAGACTGCAACATGTATATTTTTGTTCGTGTATTTCCAGGATATATAAAATTGTATAAATGTAAAATTTATTCTTATGAAAAACATGATTAATAGGTTAAAATTCAATCTTGAAACCAAAAATTTCAAAATTTCGGGGGGGGGGGTAAGCCCAGAGACCCCCGCTGGCTACGGACTTGCTACTCAACATAACGTTAGATGTCGTAGATATCCAATAGTTCATTTCAATGGCATATATGAATATTAGACTAGTTAAAACTTAAATTTCTTGAGACGCGCCATAAAAAACTTCTTGATGAGAAAAAACGGAAAATATTATTTTATTTATTTATTCAAAACGGCACCTGGCTCAAGACGACTAAGTTGATTTTTGGGTAAAATTTTTAATAACTCTTACAGTATTTGGCGTTTGAGAAAAAATAATAGAACTAGTTTTGGGGCTGTATAACAAAACTTCAAACTAAATTTTGTCTTTATGGACCCCTCACTCCCTCTTTGTCACACCGTCTGCGACCCCCCGAATAAATATTACGTCAAAAAAGCTGGACACAATGCCACTAAGATTACACAAATATTAATATAATGAATAAACAGGTATAATAACAATTTTGCTGTATCTTCTTTGTTTTCAAAACTAGTATTTACTTCATCTTCATCTATCCATTTCATTCTCCATATGCATAGTAGCTCTTAAGCTCAAGGTGCCACCTATTTTTTTTCTTCCGTTTTGGGTATTAATTTTTTAATTGCTTTTTTCTGGATAACATTTTTGTAAGTGTTAAATATCTCAGAAATCTAACGTAGAGTGAGTAGTATATGCAATAGCGATAATACAATTAAGAAACATAAAGAATATATTAGAGTCTTTAAAATATGTTCTTTTGTAAGATAAAATTGTAGTAGTACAACCCTTTGTACATCTAGAGAAACTCGTTATGCTAACTAATTTATTCGAAATTTTTAGCATTTCCCTTGAAATTCGAGTTCTATTGTATACTAGAAATTATGTGTCTACAATAAATAAATAAATAATATATCAGAAACTTTATTTTATCATCAGCTATCTAAAGTCTTACTTTCATTTGGTGTTCAATAGAGAGGCTGAATCCGTGGAAGCGCTGTTTTCTATGATATTGAATGTACAGAGGAGCCGATTGTGACTAACGTAAATGCTAACACCGATATCGGAAAGTAAACATAAGTAAATATACCAAGTAATAAACTATTGTGACTAAAATATATTCTTAAAAATATTTGTATATTTACTAAAATTTCTTTCTATCGTAAAAGAATAATGAAAAAAAAAACAGTGTAGAGAAAAATTAAGGTAGAAATATACGATGCCTTGCGAACGTCACATGTCCTTAAAACCCCCATCCGCCCCTGTCACATATCCATACTAGCATTACTAGCTGAGAGCCCCACCCCCTGTATGCAAACGTATTTTATGAACGACCCCTTTGTAGAAACATAATTCTCTACAAAAAGGTCTCATTTATTGTTTTTCCAATTCTGTACAATCAACATTTTGAGACCTAAAATATAAACGACCTGTCTATTGAGAATATCCTGATAAATATGAAATTTAGAAAAAACATTAATGAGATTTTTTTTGTAGAGTAATTGAATTTCCTACAAAACTTTCTATGATTTTATCACAAAGCCAAATATTGTAAGAGATATTAAAAAACTACGATTTTACCAAAAAATCAACTTAGTTATCTTGAGGCACATGTTCTTTTAAATAAAAAAAACTAGTGTGTTCTCATCAAAAGGGAGCTTTTTAGAGGGCCTCTCATGAAATTTAATTTATAATGACCAGTTTAATGAATAACTACGATCATAGTTTATCATGAAGGAAATTGCCCTTTCTTGTCTTCATAGCTCATATCTCTAGAAAACAAATCCAGGTACAAAATCATGAAAAAAACTGAATGAGCCCAACGCCAAAATGAGAATATACAAGAAGCTGAACAGATCAAAGTTTTTTAAGATTATCAGGGTGTCTACTACTAATGTAAAAAATCAACTTTTCAGGATCATTTGTTTTAAATATATCTATTAAATTTTACATTATTTTTTTGTTCATCAAAAGAAATGATTTTCCCAATGAAAAATACAAGGAAGCTGCTCTTTGTGGATGTGAAAAACCTGGCATGGGCCTTCAGTGCTTTCCATAAATTTGTTGAATATAAAATAAAATTCTCAATAAAATCTAGCCATTTCAAATGGGTTTTTTGTGATTAACTCAAAAACAAAATTAAAAAAAGAACATTGAAAAAGCATGTTTGTTCTTTTACATCCTCAATACAGTTGCAAAAATACCATCAAAATAAATGGAGACACAAATACTCAAATTACTTAGGAAAAACTTAAGAAGAATAGCTGGAAATAATTGAAATATTTTATGAACAATAAGTACCAATTTGATATTCCAATTAGATATTATTTAACCTTTAATATTTTTTAGTATGTTATTATCTGATTGTTTAAGTATGGCATATTTTAATCTCTTTTATTTTAATTAAGATAGACTAGTGTATATTATTAATGCAAACAAATTTCTATTCTAGTATTAAGATCCCTCACATCCAAGCAAGATGAATCACAGAATGAAATTATAATAAGTATTTAAATGTGAACTGTATAGGAAGAAGTTTTGGACCAGAAGTGCTGTTACTTGTTTCCTTAGCTTAATATAGTCACATAATGATCTATCATGTGAAAAGTCTACTAAAATAATTCAAGTACCACAAAAAAATGTTTATTCTCTTACAACCTTATAGATATACAAAAATATAAATAATGACTATATTAAACACAGCTTAATCAGAGTCTGAGGTTTCTGAATCCTTGGTGTGTCTCCAAATATTGACTAACTTGTGTCTGTAGCTGAATGTCTTGAACTAGATCATTTCTCCTTAAATGGTTATTTTTACATCCAATATATGGGCATTTCGCTTTATGTCTCAACTGTTTAATGTAATCAAATATTGTGCTCTCTTCATACACATGCTTACATATTTTATTCTTATAAGGGGTTTTTATAACTAGTTTACTAATAGGATCTACTGGTGGTGAAAATATATTTGAACACAGTAAGGAGTCATCACATTCCACAAATTGTGAATCATCAAGTTTTTTCTTTGCCTTTTTCTCAACTATTATAATGTCTTCCTCATTGTCAAATATTGTAAGCCAAATATGATTTTTAGTAACGTTATTATTTGAAGCTTCTGGTTCACTGTCTAGCATTTCTTCAAAAAGTTTGTCTGTATCAATATTAGAGTGATCTTCCGTTTTTTCCAAAAAATCGTCAACTTTGTCGAAGGCTCTTTGGTTTCGTTTTATTTGCTCGTCGATCTCGCAAAAACCTTTTACACTATTCTTAAGTTTTTCAATTTGGCATGACTTTTCGTCCCCTTCCAGGTATTTATTTATTAGTTTCTTCCAGGATTTCAAGTGATCCACGCATTTATCGAACAACTCCTCTTCAGTTTCGGTTTGCATTTTTTAAATGTATTAAATTTAGGAATAACAACGTTGAGTTTACATACAATGAAACAACTGATTTCAAAACATTACAAAAATTGTGTTAAAACAATTAAATTAATTCGATGCGTTTACGTTTACTTTTTTAACCTTTTAATTTTAATTTAAAGAGCAATGACATTGACATTAAAGTGTTTTATGTAATATATATTGATTCTATGAGAAGTGTCCTCTTTGGGTTAATAACGAAAGTGTGTTACACCAGCCATTTTGAGTCCAACTATGAATTTTTACAAAATACTTGAGTTTTCTGTCAATAATAAAAGTGCGAAATAGATTCATTGTATGATCTGTGATAGATTCAAAATATGAGACAGGGAGGAAATTGACTACCAAGTGCAAAGTCTCATTTATGTGAAATACTCTTATATTATTTATAGTTGGGCTTTTTTTCATTTCTACATACAATTATACAGAATTATATACATTAACTATGTTAGTATAGTATTAAAAAATCTAAATTAGTGAATTATATTCAAAAAATTATGTTTGAACCTCAAAAATTATATATTTATGAATTTAAAAAAGGATGTTTTAGTTAAGAAACTTTGTAAAATAAAATAGTAATATTTTACATTTGTATATGTGCAGTTAATTTGAAACACAAATATATCGTAATTAAAATGAAAATTTTTAATTTCTGCATGACTTACTTTTTACACCAGTTTATAGAGCAAAATTGAACTAATTTTCGGACACAAAATTTAACAGCAATTCGCTTATACTATCACGTCAGTAACAGTTTATAGATAATTATTGCTAACATTTTAACACATATAGAAGTAAACTATTTAAATAGTAAAAACCCACAAAAATACGAATTTTATTTGTTTTTTGCTTATATAATGAGAAGTAATGAAGGAATCGTAATGCCGTCTACAGAAAAGTTTTAATGAATCAGAACTACTTCTTAATGACCCAATCAGGGATTATTTTTTACCGAATGAACTCAGAAAGGTCAAAAATTGATTTCAGTTTCAAAAATTTATAACTTTCTGGTAACTAATACACTGGAATATTAATAATCATCGTCAAAACGATAGTTTTAAACGTAAAGTGCCATGGGGGACAAATGTTGTCCCCCATTTACATATAATTTTTATTATAAGTGTTGCTGTGGGGGACAAACGCTGTCCGTCGCATATCAGCTCTTTAAAAAATTTTGGACAGTTTACTCCGATTTCCACTGCGGCACTTTACGTGTTAAGTTTATATACGCCCACGATGGATTCTATACAATAAGTAGTTTTTGAAAATTTGGAATTTAAATAAATTTAGAGAGATATTTTGCACATCCCACCGTATTAACGAGATTAGTCCGATCGGGATATACTAAAGATATTTTGAAAGTTCATAAATTCCACTTCAATTTGTCTATTTTCAATTTTCGTTATAGTGCCGGGAAATTAGTTTAAAATAATTGTAAATATTCCATTAAATGTACGAATATGTGACAGCCAGCGCGCTGCACTGACCATAGGTGTCAAGGTACATAGACGGGTCTAGGATTTTCTGGAGGGGCGGCACGAGATGAAAATTATGGTAATTGTATTATTAGGTTTTTCTCAGTATTTAGTTTTCTAATTTGGCCCCCAAAAATTAACATTAGAGTTTTATTTTACTAATAAACTTTCAGGGAAGCCTTTTATAATCTATTGTCTGAATTTTGAGGCTCTATAGATTGGAAGATAAAGGGCACAATAGGTCAAGTTTTAAATTATAAATTATTAAATCTGTTATTCAAATTATTTAAAAATACAAATAAAATATATTTTTCAAAATTTAAATAGTATAGTTTCTAAAATGGGAATTAAGTCGATGTTTAATATCTTTGCTAAACAAATGATTTAACAATATGATATATTTGTAATTCACATAATGAGTCTTTTATTTGATATATTACATGATTCGTTTGAAAATTGAATTTTTATTTTCCATTTAATTGTACAATTTGTCCCTAAAATTACCATGGAGGTTTTCTAATAATTTTTCTTATAAATTTCAAGTGAGCCCCAGTACCCCTAATTATTTTCAAAATTTTAGGTAGTATGGTTTCGGAAATAAAGCGAGAAATGAGAATTTTTTATATCTTTATGTTAATATCTTGTAAACAATTAATTTTAAAAATATATATTTGTATTTCTCATAACGAGCCCCTTCATTTGATATATTGCATGAGACGTTAAAAAAATATTTTTTATTTTCCGTTTATTTCTAATTGCCCCCATTATTAATATTAAAGATTTCTTCGTATTTTTCCTGTAAATAAAAAAAAAATAGGTCTTATAGTTTGGGGAATAAAGGGGGGAATGGGTATTTTTTTAAATATATTTTAAAATATTTATTTAAAAAAAAAATAAAAAAAAAATTTGTATTAGTCATAATGAGCCCTGTGATTTGATATATTACATGATACGTTAGAAACAAGTTTAATTTTTTATTTTCCATTTAATTCTTTTATTTGCCCCCAAAATGAATATTAGGGGTTTCTCCTTATTTTTCCAGTAAAGTTCAGGTGAGGCGCTATACCTATTTTTTTTCAAAATTTTACAGCTTGTGGTTTCGGAGATAAGGGGGGGGGAATGGGTAAAATTTTTTATATTTTTGTTAATAACTTTTAATTAATTTATTTTAAAAATATGAAAAAAATATAGTTTTCCTCATAATGAGCCCTTTTATTTGATATATATCATGATGGGTTAGAAATAATTTTAATTTTATATTTTCCATTTAATTCTATAATTTGCCCCCCAAAATAAATATTAGGGGTTTCTCCTTAATTTTCCAGTAAAGTTCAGGTGAGGAGCTATAACTCAATTTTTTTTCAAAATTTTCTAGCTTGTGGTTTCGGAGATAACGGGGGGGAATGGGTAAATTTTTTTATATTTTTGTTAATATCTTTTAATTTATTTATTTTAAAAATATGAAAAAAATATGTTTATTTTCGTCGTAATGAGCCCTTTCATCTGATATATAACATGATGGGTTAGAAACAATTTCAATTTTATATTTTCCATTTAATTCTGTAATTTGCCCCCCAAAATGAAAACTAGATGTTTCTCCTTATTTTTCCAGTAAACTTCAGGTCAGAACCTATGAAAGTATTTTTTTCAAAACTTTACGTTTTATAGTTTCGGAGATAAGGGGGGGGGAATGGGTAAATTTTGGTATATTTTCTTTAATATCTTTTTAATTAATTTTTTTTTAAATATGAAAAAAATATATTTGTGTTCATCAGAATGAGACCTTTCATTTGATATATTACATGATGAGTTTGAATTTTTTTTTATTTTTAAATTTTTATTTAATTCTATAATTTGCCCCCAAAATTAATATTAATGGTTTCTCCTTATTTTTCCTGTAAAGTTCGGGCAACGTTCTATATTTTCTATTTTTTTCAAAATTTTAGGTTTAGTAGTTTCGGAGATCAGGGGGGGGAACGGTCGATTTTTTTAGTTTTTCCCCCAGAAGTACCTCTTAAATCAAAATTTCTTCTTTTGCGATATGTGCTCCTGATCAAGTCACCAAACTATACCTTCATACCAAATTTCAACCTCTTCCGTCCAGTAGTTTAGCAGAGAATTGCTGTGATGTGACAGAGGCAGAAATCCTGAGTGATATTATAAGGGTATCCGTATACTGTATATACGGAATCCTAAAAACGAAAATACCCCATATTTTTTGGGATTTTGCTGTTAATATTATGTCAGTATGACTTATAAACTATTATTTACGTAATCGCTTATGCGGTTTGGTGTTGAATATTACGTCACTTAAAAATCTATTGTGACTAGTGTATTTGCTTTAATCGTCAATGACGTGATGTAAGCCTTTTTGCATTTTAGAGCATTTACTTATGGAAGTAGCCTGTAATGCACAAATATGCTGCCAAGATTAGAAAGAGAGGGCAACAAACTATTTTACTTGGTGGTTGGAAGCAGCCAATGAACTACATGCTGGACATATTAAACTGGAAGCAGCTCCCCATCGAGTGAAATAGCCTCTTGCTCTTTCTGTTGTCCTCTCTTTTTACTCTTAGAACGCTATTCGTGCATTGCAGTATATTCTGCATGCTCAACAACTCATAGCAAAACATTTTTTGATGGATTTATTAATATTTTTACCTTTCCTACATTTATCAACAAACGATTAATTCATATGCTGATTTTTATTATAAATTGTTGTAAACAGCAAAACATTTTTAGAGGTTTTTTTTATATTTTTACCTTCCTATAGGTATTTATCAACAAAAGATTAATTTATATGATGACTTTTATTACAAATGCATTGTAAATATAGAATAAAAAAGACAGGACTGACAAGATCACCTATGTTTTTAGTATTCATTCTATTATGAGTGGGGTGACCATAAATATAAATTTTAGGGTACTCAACACAGGACTTTTAAATGAATAAACAACAGTTTATTTAAAACGTGTTAATTTATTTAGAAAGTAATATATTATAATAATAGGATTTGAGGAGCTGAAGTCAATATCATAATATAATGAGAAAACATTTGCAGTTTGGGATACAGCAGAATGGCAATTACAATCAACATAACGAAAAATATAAGCTACGAAGTCGTGACGATAAAATAACCATTACAAATGCTTGCAAACTGATAACGTTTTCTTTTTTTTTATTTTTGGATGATTATTCGCAAAACCCCCAATAAACTGGTACATTCAAAACTTACTGCCTTACTTTATTACCTAACTTTACATACCAAAACAAATTTATGTTTAGAGTCAGTTGATGTTCAGCCAATGACCAGTTCATTACAGATTCTGTTATTAAACACCAGTTTACAATATGCATGAATAACAAAAAATTGAATAGAATTATAGAAAAGCGAGCACACATCTTCCTTTAAGAGCTTCCTTTAATCCAGCTAATAAGAAATGATTTATTTCTTATTTTTTTAATAATAATTTCTCACATTCATAATGTCTAAAAAACTTTCATAATTAAAATATTTTTAAAAAACAAATTTCCAGTTTTTATCAATTCAACATTTATTAAGCTACACATCATATAATGTATGTAATGTATGCACTCTCCAACTAGATGCTTTTGATCACTGAAAAATTCACTTCCATCGCAACGACAAAACATTTATTTAGTCTAAGCAGCAATTGAAATTTCGGTGTGCATGAACAAAATAAAAACATGCCAACATTTAATGTTATTTTTAATATTTCAGATTTGTATGATAGATTATATGTATGGATTGATGATCGAAAGTTATTAAAAATGTTTCTTTAACACTGTTTTTGAGTTAATCGTTAATTTAACAATTGTTCCACTTATTATTCATTTATTGGGTGTAAAATTAACACTTTGCTTAGGTTATCATTAATTAACATTTTGAATAATAAATGAATTTCGTCATATGTGTTGATGCAGATCAAATTTCAATAGCTGCTGTACCTATCCGTAGGTTTTGTGTCGATTTAATTTTAGTTTTACAAATTTGCTAAAAAAACCATCCATTGATATGTTCCGACGAAGACATTCAGCTAAAAATATTTACTCTAGTAAGTATAAATTATCGTCGTATACTCTTAACAACAACAATCTTCCAGCATACCGTTTGCTTTAATTTAAGCTAAAATGAAGAATAAATTGCCTAGAAAAATCAGTCTCTTCAATAATAATATTAACGTTAAAGAAATATTATAACATATATATCTAAAAAAACAAGGTGGCACACGAAAAATGCAGTTTCAACAGTTCATCGATAATTCAGAAATTGGGGGGGAGGAGAAACACGAGAAGTTTTTCCAACGTAAACATCGTAAAATCGGCTTATCGTAATTATAAAAAAGTACGCCTAATTTTTTTTTCTATTTACAAAATAGATACAATTTATCGGTTTAATGGAAATAATATTAATTCGTGATTAAATATCAATAAATATAAAAAGGTTCAATTAAAAATCTACATTATGAAATATTTACATTATTTTTTAACAGATTTTACTAGGTCGATGAATATTTACAAAAAGAAAAACTATTAATGTACATTGTTTAGATTTTTAGTGCTTATTATTAAAAATTTTGTTTTAATAGCTGCACACGACATTTTTAAGCCACCTTTAAGAAACTTCTCGAACATATTGGAGAGGTTTTCGTTCTCTGCTCATAGTTTGGATTTAATCTAACCTTAAAACACAAAAATCATTGAAATTAAAAAATATATGTTGAAAATACAAGATGATTCCAAAATTGTTCATTATTTTTACAAACATATTTTTTAACTTTAGTTAAACTCTTATTATGGTTTTTTTTTGGTTATTTCCAATTTTTGTATATACTTGTAAGGCTGGTAGGTGTATAGGAGACGAGGTAAATATAAATGACTTGACTGCTGACAAAAATTCATGTGTCCATGTGGTTTTACGAAACTATTTGTAAAACTTGGTGCCAATTTTTCTAATTTTGATTTATCAGGGTTTAGACGCGTAATTTTTGTGGACCTGTAGCCAACACTTGTAATCAGCTTTAGCATTAGCCACACTTAAACACAAAACATGTCACACTACTGCTTTTGTTTTAAAGGTGAATTTTGAAGTGTGCTAAAAAAAGAGAATGCTAAATGTAGCTGTTGCAAGGTATATACAATACTGATTGATTTTTGTTGATATATATTTTTTATACATATGAAACTATATGAATATATAACACTGGTATATAAAAACGATCAAATGTATTATGTATAACACTGGGTAAGTTAAACAATATTTATGTATTTCTCCCTCCAAATTTGGAATATTAAATTGGTTGTTATTATTAAGTTTTTCAATAGTTGTATACCAATCTCAAAGAATCTGAAAGTACAAATGTGACAAGGAATCATACTAGTGGATATTCAAATTTCCTTTAACCAAGTACTGTAGGGTTTGAAATGAAATTGGAACCCTATCTGGTGAATATTGCACGTCAAATACGTAAGACGTGTACAAAACGGAAGTATCTTCTTCAGTCATTTGTATAAAGAATTCACACCTAAAGATTTAAGTACATAGGCCAAGGGCATATATTGTTATGACGGCCCGTTCGCTAGGTGTCGGTGATGGTGTGTTGCCGAGAGCGTTGGTCCTTCGGCATCGATTACGGATATTATTCTGTGAAAAGTGCTGACTGGAAAATGCCACTTTTATATGACAGATTTAGTTTTAGTGAAAAAACGAGTTTTTTAGGTCATAAATTCGTAACTCAATTATAACTGACATGGCCTCTCAGAGTAATTTAGTTCAGAAGAAGCTGTCAGTCATAAATGTGTACGTGGAACACGTGATGTCAAATGAATATAGAAACCAATAAACCATCCAAACATTCAACTAGTAACCAGAAGACTAAAGGACTTAAAGCGAAACCAGAACTACAACTTTTAGGAAATGCGTTAACTGGCATAGAAAGCTAGCCATGGAGTATCTTCTAGGCATTATACAGTTGTTAATGCCTACCTACTTGATAATGAAAATGGTTACAAAAAATAAAATGAATATATGGATCTTCTGAAAACAACTGGTTCAAGATCTATTAGAACTACAAGAAACACAACCACCTATGAACAAGAGTGGTCATGCATTTGCTACAAAAAGAGATGAACATTGTTAAAAACTTCGTCGAATTTGCAAATTTTGCTAACAAGAATTTAAGAAATTTAGAAGACAGATCTGCAGTCAGAAAATCAGTAAAAAAGGTGATGACCTATTGTATTGCATATCCTGGTCAACCTTTCATGTGTTTTGATTGTTTTTTTTAACATTCAAATTTAGTTTCCAATTTTTTTAACTTGTTAATTTTTTTGGAAATAATAAATTAGATTTATTCCCAGCAATTTTAGATTATTTGTCCGTCCAGAATCCTATATAAACATCTATCTAGTGCCATCCAAATTTGACTGACAGATCAAGATGTAAAAATCAATATGTCACTCATATATGACCAACATAACCTCATTGAACAAATCCGCGTCGGTCATATCATACAGGTATTATACTGTAGAGTGAATTAGGTATTGGCGTTATTGTAAGTGACAGTGTAATAACAATAGAAAGACAATATCAGGGTGCGCTTGCTATGTCTCTACCCTACCAATAGTCGAAGCTGTAGGCGTCACCACTGACAATGACCAATCAGGAACGACCCGCTTATTCTCTCTCTCTCTTTCTATTGCTATTTGACCTCTATGGGTCATATATGGCTGACATGGCATGCAATGTGTTAAGCATGTTCGCCACATTTGTTTTCGAATGTCCGGAAGTGATAATACGACAATTGATTGACCATATCGCCGATATTTCCTAGTGAAAAATCGTTTGGCAGCTTTTATTATTTTTTTCATGTCTAATTGTAAATATGTAATACTCTAAAAAGTGTAGTCTACGGCGAATTTTGACTAAATTAAGTTCCATGCATGATTATTTAACTTAGATCATGTACCTTCTAGATATAGCCTGTTATGCACAAAATCGTGGCAACGCTAGAAAGAGAGGGCAATAGAGACAGTAAGTAAGTTGAAGCAGCCAATAAACAACATGCTGATCGTATTTCATTGAAAGCAGCTCCCAACCGAGTGAAATAGCCTTTTACCCTCTCTATTCGCGCCCCCCCCCTCACTCACGCTTTATTCTTACCACGACATTTGTGCACAGCAGGCTATCTCCATAAGGTACATGCTTTAAGTTATTTAATGTTTAATGTGGTTTAATTTCCTATAAAACTGCTCGTTGATGTTCACTAAAATGAAGTTTGCTGTTAGTTCTTTTTATTAACTATTTTATAGTCCAAATGTACATTTTAAGTAAATAAACTTAAAATAAATTTATACCTTGTTTCTAGTCTTTTTTCATGTGACTCTGTTGATATTTACCTCATCAGAAATATATAGTGAATACAATTGTTGCATGACAGTTACATTTTGTATCTCTGGTAGTGGTAATGGAAATATGAATATAAAATTAGTTTTATCTCCCGTCCACGAAGTATAGATACCAGGAGTCCGAACGGTATAGGCTTTTCCGCAGTATTTGTGGTATACAATATTAAACCCAGATCATAGTTATCTTTTCTGCCACTAGCTGCGCAAATGTTCAGGACGTACCGATGTTTTTATTATTACCAAACGTAAATACGCGCTGTCGAATGTCGAAATTATTAAAATTATAAAACTAAGTATAACATATTAATGTAATTGTTTAAAAATAGTTTTAATAAAAAAATGGAAAGGTGTTGTGCTGTTCATGATTGCCTCAGTGGCCGAAAGGCAAGTGAAAATGTGGCTAAAGTGGGTATATTTAAAGTTCCGAAAGTGAGTAACCTAAAAATAATATTAAACATCAGTGTTGTTAATAAATATTGTATTGTATACACTAGTGAATTTGGCAAATCTAAATTGTTTGTTATTTAAATGTTAAAGGTCATTTATTTATAACTAATACGATTAATAAATAATATATTTGATTGTAATGATTTAATTACTTTCCTATTATCAAGCATTGTAATACTGAAATAAATAGGTATTTAACCATTTTTGAATTTATATTTACTACTTAATTTGCAGAAACTATGTTTAAATTCTTTACTTCACTTACGGTTTGTTTAATAGTTTAACACGTAGAGACAAAAGATGAACTATAATTTTAATTCTTAAAGACCTGTTGATAACATTAATTTATTTTTTTAATAAAACTGTTTGCTGCTGGTTAATTGTATTTATTTATTTACTAATATCACACATTTTAGCTTTGCAGATTATCGAAATAATATTTTCAGAGCTGTCAGGTGACTGTCAGTATCAACAAGATTAACCGCGTAAGGATTTAAACGAGTACTTCCTAAAAAGTAGCGCGCTCTACCGGCAAAACATTCTGTCCCTTAAAATGCTACCATTTATTTAACATTACGTTCGGACTCCTGGTATCTATACTTCGTGCTCCCGTCAATAAAAATTTTAATTGTGCGGCCCAATCACGAGATGGCGCTAACTTTTAGCAACTCTAGCAAGGAACTTTATATTCTATGGGGGTACGTTTTGTGAGTCGTTTGTGACTAGCGTGGCACCCAATATTCTAAAAAAAGGTTTTTCGAGAAAAATGTTTCTTTAACAGTATTACAAAATAAGATTCAACTTTGGAATTACGAAGTTAGAAGAAAAACGGTTTTACTGCATATTTTTAAGTTTACTTGAAAAATCTTTTTGGTGTTTGTTAATATATGCATTTGTTTATCAATTAATAAAGTGCTATGCTGATAGAGCAAATGTTTAACAATTGATTCAGATATGATGATAGAATTAAATGAATGAAGTTTTGATGCTAGTGCCAGATGGTCTAGGCAAATATTGCAATAGCTACCAAGTATCTTCGAGTAATATTTACTGTAAAAACTGTAAACATAGCTTTTACATAACTGCTACTGCCAAAGGTTATGAAGAATGTAGTTTTTACTTATATCACAAAACTAATAGTGATTACTGTTGTTTGAATAACAGTTGAATTCCAACCGAGCAGAGAACGTGATCACCTCTCGAGTTAACAGTAAAAAAAACATAGTAGCAATTTACATCGAAGATCAATGCTTCACTTTAGCGTTATTTGGTAAGCTTTGGTTGTTTTGTTTCAAGCCTTCGCTAACGACAAAGTCAATTTTCGCGTATATCGAAGGCGGTTCCTGCGACGAGCTCTCACCCTGACCGCTCTTAACCGTCGTCGGGCTCCGGCTGATTTCGTCGTCTTGACTTTGAGCCAGATCCAAACTGGCGTAGTGGATTTTCGTTTCTGACGACGCCGATCCCGACTGAGCACCACCACTCGTCACAATGCCGGACTGACTGCCCAACGAGTCGGAATGGATGGCATCCGAATTGACGGATTCGGGCCGGGAACTGACCAAGGTTGAAGAGCTGGACCATTGTTCGCTCGAAGTGGAACTCGGCCGAGAAATGACTCCTCTCGACGGGTCCGAAGTCACCGAGGCAGGTCGACTCTTGTCGCAGATACGGGGCGAGGTAGTTTTGACGGTGTCGCTGCTCACGGAGTTCGGTCGGGAAATTTTTGCGGCCGGTGAGACACATTCGATAGCTCTTAGAGTTTCGTAGGGGGAGTCAGTCGAACTGGAGCTGCTCGAACACTGTCTCAAACCTGGAATCAAGAAAATAATTGATAATTTAAAAGAAATCATTTCATTAACACTATGGAAGCAATAATTATTTATAAAAAGCAACATAAAAGAAAAAGATGAAAACATTGTGTGATATCATTGATAAAGAAACTAAACAGTTGAGGGCCCCAAGAGGGACCCTTGGGGCACCCTAAATAAAATTTTAAACAGCATTAAAAATGTGAATTTTATCTGTAAGATAAAGGTATAAAGCTTTGCATGGTGATGTTGAACTGTCTCAAATGCCTTAGAAATGATATATAATACAATCCTAGTGAATGGTACGTGACCATTCTGAGAACTGACCTACGCCAGCGCCCCTGAAGATGATTGCTGCAGTTGCAAACAAAACAATCAGAACAAATTACAGTCGACCAAGTCAAAACAGTTCAGAAAACAACTATTTTGTTCATTTTTAAATTTGTTCCCAAATTTCTTCTCCTAAGTGTCACTATGGTACTTCCAAAACTATCAGTGTCAATGAACAATAAAAAGCAATTAGTCTGTTTTGAGAATATTGAAGAGGAAGAAACAGCATTTGTGTCATAATACTCCTGCTCAGACTTTATTATCTCATAATTTCCAGTATGATTTTAAACTTAACACTTGGTGAGGGTCTTGAACTGCCTAACAATTTAAATTGATCTGTTCTTTTAGATTTCCTTCAAGAACATTTTAACCAACTACTACAGGATATATCTCTGTTCTTAAGGAAAATCGTCTAGTTCATGCACGAAGAGCACGACCACATGTTTACAATTACATCAATAATTAAACGAACACTTCCTCATTGGTGAATTTGTCGTGGAGGTGCCTTTGTTTGGCCACTGAAAACTGCTAATTTCAGTCCTTTGGATTTATCATTTTGGTCGAGAATGAAGAAAATAGTTGTTTAGTGATTTGTTATTGTTAGATATTTATGGAATAAACACTTTCATAAAATCAAAATGTATTGATTTTTTTTAAAGCAAAAAAATTCAAGAAACGATTGAGTTGAATGAATCAAAGACGAGTGCCTTTTCTATATGGAATTGAAAGCTCTTACATAGAGATGGGCAAAACTGATAAATTTAAATAACAGTTGCTATTGTTATTGCTATTTGCAAATAACAACTGAAAATAACAGATAACAGTTATATTGTTTACGCTGAAAATTGCTGTCGCCATCTCTTGGTAAGAAACTAAAATATGCAAAATTCATCTCGGTTGGCTACTAATATGATAGAGATCTTCGCATTTAGTACGATATAGAATATATTTGTAAGACTTATTATTCCTGCAATTTTGTATGTTTAAGAATAATATTAAACTGCAAATTCAGAACCTAAAATTAAAATACACCAAACAATCTTCTGACGTTTTATTTTTTATGCTTGGTAGTGCTGTTATGGAAATATTATATATTTAATGCTGGCGTAATTCTCAATTATATTAATGAATATATCTAACTATCCAAATTGAAGGGATTATGGGAAGAGATTGTTTGGCACTGTTGCTAAGTCATTGTCTTGCAATAGGCGTTTCTCAAAAACTGGAAAACTCACGTCATAGAAGGCGGTTATCTACTGATAAAGTACAAAGAAATATATCCCACTGACCCCAATCCCATACCTAAATTATAACATACTCTCACATTCAATGGAATCTGTTTTACAGAACAGGAATATATATACAGCCTTGATAACAAACAATACCTAGACATATAAAAAACAAAAAAGATAAGAGTGACAAATTCTAACTCGTGTGTCACCAGGTTGAACTGTGGGAGTTGCCCCAACTTCTATATTGGTCACACTGGAAAATCGTTCAATTCAAGATGGCGTGAACACTCAATGCTTTTGAAAATGAGAGCTAAATAAATTACATTTTCTGAACACTCAGAAAACCATATACCTCAAAATATATCCCAAAATTTAGATTTACAAAACAAAAGTAAAAAATTATACCTTCATGAATCCCTGGAAACGAACAAAAACAAAATTCTCCGAATCCTTGAATGTTCAAACTGATACCAATTCATCTCCCTTACTTAATCTGAACCACAGATCATACATCTGAACAACCAGTTTTAAATAATATTATATTATCCACATCTGTTGTCAACAATGTTTTATAAATGTATAATTTACCTGAGGTACACCACACCCACTTCCTCAGAAATCCCCAGAATTAAGACGACACCTTTAATTACTTTATTACCCTATCTGTACTTTCTTTCTAAGAAATATAAATTTGGCATTCCTGGTATTTTCAATTTCTAATGAAGCCAGACTTGGCAAAACATATCAAATTAAAAAATAAATAAAAAAGTGAAAATTTAACCAGGTGTTTGTTGTTTTTAAGTAATTTTAACAATGAAATTTCATCAAGTGGAGACTGAAACAATCAACAAAGAAATGATGATTTTAAAACATTTGTAATTATCTACTTACTTCTTACTTAGCACTATTTTTTAATTAAAGATTGGTACATCATTTTCATACCGTGGTCAATATAAAGAATAGTCTTATTTGTGGCTTATATTAATATTCGTTAATTAATGTAAAGAACTAATTCACTATATGTTAATATTCTAGAAACAATTTAAATATATTTTTTCAAGAACATAAACCATTATAATAATAATAAAATATAAACTCTTAATATAATTTCTAATACATATAATATATTTAAAATTCGCTCATTTATAATTACATTGTCAAGATTTCAGCAATGACAACGATGAACGAAAGTATATCTGAACGCTATTATTACGTTTGCAAGATCAGACAAACTCCTCTTAAATTTTTCAATAATGTTTTTCTGCTTGGCCGTTCAGCGCGTTCAGTACGAATCAGTTAACAGCTTTTGGTATTCAGCCTACGTTTTATTTTCAACAACTGCGAACAGAAACGTTGTGTATGAAAACTGCTGTGTGCGTTATCGGTCGAAACAGAACAACTGTTTTTTCAGTCGTTTAGTTTTCGGTCGATCTGTTATTACTATTCGAAAAGGCAGTTGAGGTTAGAACTGTTTACGTTATTGTTTGATTAGCGCTAAGCTGTAATAAACTTATATCTGTTATCTGTTATTTTTAGTCGGCAATAACAGTTGCTATAGTTATCGAGTAAATAATAGTTGTTTAATAGCAGCTATGTCAATAACGCCACATCACTACTCTTACATATATTTTTTATTACTCTTAGTCCAATAAAGAAAAAACGCTTTGATTTTAAGTTGCAAGCACCCTCTTTTCGTAATGCTAAATCCCAGTGAAGACTGTTCTGTAAATCTGATGTCCACTATACAGAACAAGAAAAGACGCTATGTAACAAAAGACTCACAATTACGTCACATGTGAGTGATTATCTCATACATATTTACAAACAACTGTATCGTAGGTAACATCCTTACATAAAATTTACATAATTTTTTTATCAACGTCCTGCAGAAGTAATTTATTTAAATTGAATTGTAACATAATAATAAATTAGTAGTTGTAACTTAATTCTGTTACTTGCACATTATGTCAGTGTTACATAATTTATAGGTTTTTATCGTTACGTAACTTGTGACTTCTGTGTTATATAAGATATTTGGTGTTCACTGGGATTAGAGTTTCAATTCTTATCAAGGTACAAAATAACCAATTTCAAGAAGAAGGTATTAAACTAAAAAATATATTGCGATATTCAAAACACAAATTAAAATTTTACAACACCATGTTATCTTGAAAACCTCTGGGAAGTCTATATTGGGGCAAATCAGCATATTTCGGGGCTATAATTTACAATTTAGAGAAAAAAAGGCAGAAAATTGTGTGTAAGCTCCAGGCGTGAATTAATTATTAGGTACCCTCACCTTCATGGAGCTTATATTTACCTGGAGATAGAGTAGTATACTCAACAACAACAAAGCTTTACCTTAGAGAAGAAATAGTGACTTAATCGGCAAAATCAAATCTAATAATGTAAACCCACTTGTATGTCGTTATTTAAAACTCACCTTCAGGCTTCCTAGTCACGAATTCAGGCGTCGGCGAGGATCCGGACATCTTGGAATCCTCCTTTATCGGCCTGAACATCATCGACTGGTTCTCCTCGATGCCTATCGATGACAAATGCGTGATCAGAGGTGACGTAACTCCATCCGAAGAAACGCTCTTGGCTGGAAACGTCGTCACTTTGGCCGTCTCGCAAACAGAGGGTTCCATTAGCGCGTAATCATCGACTTCTGGGGTCACGATGGGTGCTTGGTTCACTACAGATACGGGAGTTACCAAAGTTGTAACGATACTCGTACTTGCCGGAGCATAGTTCACATACTCCGAGGTATCTTTCGGCTTGGACTTGAACTGTTCAAAATCCATTACTGCATAACCTTCGCTAGTGGTAACTGGTTTGCTGTGTTGGGGAGCTTTGTTGGAATTCTTGTACAGCGCGTTGAAAATAGCCGAGGGCAGTTTCAAACTCGACGGGGTTTCCGTTTTGGTTTGCGGTCGCAGCGGTGAACTGGGACTGTTCAAACTCAACGGGAATATAGTGCTGGAACTGCTCGGCGTGGTGACGCTGGAACTGGAACTGTTGTCCTTCGAACCTTGGCTGTTTTTCCGGTTTCTTTGCCTGGGCAGGCTCGAGTAAGGAGATGTATTCCAAGACGTCAACGGTAAGTGCATTTTCGGTGGGGTGTTCGTTGAAGATTTCCTTCCAAGGAGCGAAGATATCGATAGAGGACTCGAGGAGTTTTTGGTAACTTGAGAGCTGCTTGTGGTTTGAGTGATAGTTATGGGTTGCGAAACAGTCTTTTTGGCAGTGTTCGTCGATGTAGTCTTTTTCTTTGTACCACCACCCGAGTCGTCGGATTGGCTGCTGGTGGCCGTATTGATGGTCGGCTGTTTTTGGGTTTTTTGATTGCCGAGTGTCATTTCAACGTAACCGTCTGGTGTTTTAGTGACGGTCTCGTTGGGTTTATTGCTGTCTTGTTGGTTAAAACTCAAGGGCGTGTACTCGCTTTTGTTTGGTGATGCCGACATAGCCGTTGTGGCTTGTTGAGCAAGTCTGCCTTGGCTACCGGACATGTCCAAATAATCGTCGCTGTAGGTATGGGAGCCTGAGGAGTTAGACACCTGAAAATAAAGAATTTTTTAAGGTTTGGATTACGTTAGGAGGCGTGAGATTTTGATATATTCCGAATAAATGACATATGTAAAGTAATTATGCAATTAAACAAATGATTAGAGAACATTAATTTAAAATCAAATATATAATGGTGCTTGTGCTGAATTTAAAAAAATGATACACATTAATTAAGTAATTGAAATAATTGATCACTAAAGTACCAAATTTATAGTTTTTTTGCATGTGTTCAAACTAGAATTTTTATTACTAATTTTAATTTTGCCACATGTAAATGTTAATAGGAATTTTATTAGCAAATTATGGTTTTATTTCACATAATTTAAACTAATAATAATTTATATGTTTCCTTATTTAATTTAGTATTTGTATACAACACTTTGAATTTCTCAAAAAACAATAAAATAATTAATTGTAATACACAAAGAGTGGCAAAAGCTAAAAAAAAATTATTTACAAAAAACTTATTTTTATCATGGTAATAGTCTCATCTTTACCAATAGGCTCAAAGTTAGTAAATTGAATATTAAAACGAGGTAATCCTAACTCCTAGGGCCTAGAAGAAGGTATCTTGAATGGGTTTAAACCTCAGAATTACTTTTTAATATAATAACCAAAAAAATCAGGGTTTAAAATTTTATTCAAGTGATTTTAGTATAGGATCGCCCTCCTGAGGCATGAAATCGCCTCCCAGGAAGCACGTGTCTGGATTCGCCCCCAATGTTTATTATATATGAATGATTTTAATGAAAATCACTTCAAATCAGACACATCAAGCAATAACTTATCCTAAAATTGAATGAATGAATGAATTTTGAGACAACTAAGGTAACGCCTTAGTACGACAAACTACTAAATAAGTATACTGGAATAAATCATTTTGAAAATATATTTCTCAAAATTTTTTTCGTTCTGATGGAGCTAAAGTAAAATTTAGGTAAGTACTTTTTCAGGTTTTATGTAAATAACTATGTCTTCATGATTAAAAGTTGTTATCATATTATCAACTACCTCTCCTTGATCAACTGATGTAAAGGAAAAGAATAATGTTCAGTCTCTTTTACAAAAACAGTGGATCCATGACCCATGACAGCCTTCAATACAATATATTCTGGAACTTCTGTTCTGTTATTTTTGTTTCATTGAGTTTCTTATAATTGATTACTTTCCTTAATATCATGCCAGTTTATGTATGTAATTTGCGAAACCCTTATTTCCGGAGCTTTAAGTACACTTTCTCTCAAAATGCCGTATTTGGAGATGTCTCTTTTCGAATGAATATTTTCCATATGTTTATTCCAATTTAAGAAGAGAGGTCTTGATGTTTCCGGTCTGTCCGAAAAAAATATCATATTGGCGATTTTTAAAACAATTAATACATTAAGATCAAATTTGACAAAAACAAAACCGGAAAAGGCTACTCAAAGTTCAAAAAATTGTGTGTACAGTGTACCTTGTGCCTACAGAAAAACATATACCGGTGAAACATCAAGACCTCTCAAAATATGAACAAAAGAGCACCAATACAACGTCTCAAGAAGACATTTAGACAGGTCAAGATTTGCAAACCATGTACTCACGGCTAATGGAATAAGACAAAAATATTACCTAAAGAAGAACACACCAAAAAAACTAAAATCAAAGAAACTGTTTGCATGATGTTAAATAATGGAGAAATTGGTACACCCTCTGTAGAAATACCGGTAGCATGGCAACAGCTCCTGGCAAATGAACATCAAAAAGGAAACTTCAAAGTCAATTAATCAATCAACTGACATTGCCAAAATAAGTCGAGTTACGAATATTGTGTCAATCATTTCAAAACATATTGTCCGACAACGATTCCTGATAAGGAATCGAGACGTCAGATCAAACAGATAAGTATAACACAAAATAAAGAGTTATAGAACTTTGAAATGGAATAAAAATAAGGATATTTTTTTGAAATTGACATGAAATTTACTTTATTCGAAAGATAATCTTCTGGCATTATAATTTGAATATGACTTCTGGCATATGACCGCCACGGCTGGCTCTGACGTAGTCTAATCTGCAGGTCCAATTTTCGATGACTTTTTCCAACAAGTGGTCAATCGTTTCGGGCTTATCGGCGTAGACTAGCGACTTCACGTATCCCCACAGAAAATAGCCAAGAGGCGTTAAATCCCAATTCACGGGTCCGCAACGTGAAACTATGCGGTTACCAAATATTTCTTTCAATAAATCAATTGTGACAAGAGCTGTGTGACATGTTGCCCCGTCTTGTTGAAACCACAGCTCGGGTACATTATGATTGTTCAATTGATGAACGAAAAAGATAGTAATCATGGCTCTATAGCGATCACCATTGACTGTAACGTTCTGGCTAGCATCGTTTTTAAAGAAGTACGGACCAATTATTCTACCAGCCCATAAAGCACACCAGTCATTTTTTCGGCATGTAACGGTGTCTCAACTTGAACTTGAGGATTATCATCACTCCAAATACGGTAGTTTTGTTTATTGACGTATCCATTCAACCAAAAGTGAGCTTCATCGCTAAACAAAATTCGCTTATGAAAATAGAGATCAACGGCAATCTTGTTTTGGGCCCATTCACCGACTGTACGCATTGCTAGGTGATCGGGTGGCTTTAATTCTTACACAGTTGATTTTTTTAAGCACGCAAACCAAGATCTTTCCGCAAAATCTTCCATAAAGTGGATGGACACATATTCAATTCCTGTGCACGATGGCGGATAAACTGATTCGGGTTTTCCTCTACGCTACGCTCTACAGCAGCAATGGATTCTTCTGTACGCACTGTACGACATCTCTGTGGATACGTATTATCATTTAGAGGAAATGTGATGCGAAAACGTTGTATAGTTAATAGAATTAATTGCTCTGATGGACGATAATGTTGACCGTAAAATGGATGTAGTGCGCCGATACGTATTTCTAATAGAACCATGATTTTGAAAAAAATTTGCACAATTTGGAAGCGTTGTTCAGGCGTCAGTCTATTCATGATGAAATGTCAAACCAAACTAAATATAAAACACTTGACAGCTGACAAGATGGCCCCCTGTTAAAAGAATGTTGCCAACTTAAAGTTCTATACCTCTTAAAAAAACACCTGTTACATCTTAACATATTATACAGGAAAACTAGTTGAGAAATCCGTAGACCTACTTTCTACATGAAGGCAACTAGTGTTCCGGGCAGTTTCCACAAACTACTGCTTTTAGATACCACACCTTGATTTTCAATTACTTAAGTATTATGTATTATTCAAAAACCACTGTGAGGAGTGAAAATCCCAAATGGTCATTCAAAATAATAGCTCTTTTAACATATTTTGATATTTTCTTTCATTCATATTTTTTTAAAGTTACTATCACTACTTCATACTGTAAAAAATGGACTTACCGTTCTATTCCTGTGTTCCATATCCAAATAGTTGTTATTCTGTGGTTGATCGTTTGCCTGCATCCTGTACTGTCTGTTAATATCCATCATGAAATGCGAATAATCTTCCTGTTGAGGGAACAGCATGTTCTGTATCGAAGGAGACGACCCGCTCATGTCCATGTACGCTCCACCGGACATGTCGACGTAGGGAGACACTGCGGGAGCCGTGACGCTGATTTTCCTTTTGATCTCGACACCCGGTTTCATCTCGACGTACCCGCTTGCTTTCGTCGTGCTAACGTTCGTTTGGAGATTGGCTGACTCGGAATTGATGCTGCTACCTGTATTCGATCTGGAGAAATCCATCTCCATCAGATCATCCATCGGTCCTAGGGAGCTGTGAGAACTGTGCGATCTGGAATTTGATAGGATGGGAGCGCTGCTCGACTTGATGCCGTGATGGTGGGGCGGCAGCACCCGACATGGAACCTGCAAGTCAATGAAATAGGTTAATGGCGAGTTAAAGGCATATTTGATGCACTTTCGTGAAGTGTATAATAACATAAATAATGAAATTCACTATACAATGGTTAAAAAAAACTGTATAAACTACTATTTTAAGAGTATTGGTGATTAGTAAAAAACTGGGTTTTCATTAAAACTAAACAGCAGATTGATACAATCGAAATTTGTTGTATTTTCTACGCTGCATAACTTTCAAGAAAATAATCATTTAAGTAAAAACTCAACTTGCGAATAAACTATAAAAACCAGTCAAATAAAATAAATAATGAAGCCGTAAATAAATGTAAAAGTGCAGTAGTTTATTTAAATCTGTTTTGTTTCCCTATTTTGTGATAACTTTTTTCATAAATGACATCTGACCATGGGTGGATCCAGGGGGGGATCGCCCCCACCGAGAGCCTCAAAGATAGTAAATTTAATATTAAAACGAGGTAATCTTAACTCCAAGAGCCTAGAAGAATATCATTTCTATGGGTTTAAACCACATAACGACTATTGTTAACGTAATAGTTCCAGAAATATGAGTTTAAAATTATATTTTAGTAAATTTAGTACAGGATTGCCCACTCTGAAGCATCAAATCGCCCCCCCCCAAAGCACGTGTCTGGATCCGCCCTTGCATCTGACACCACAAAACAAAGTGTTTAATACTCTCGAAGACAACAGAACTCATATATGACCACAGAACTACATACAGAACTTACTTTAGGTCATCTTTCTATGAACATAAAATAATCATAATTATTTTTTAGGATTTAATCCATCCGAACCATATTTGTAATACAGTCAAAGACCCATTTTCTTGGTTAGAATCACAAGAATAAATTTTACTTGTTAACTCAACCTGTAATTGGGATGAAAGATCAAAATCGATTGTTAAATTCGCATCTAACAAGCAAACAGACAAGAATCTGAAATAATTAAAACCAGTGAAAAAACAGGTGTATTCTTTATAAGACAAATCTAAGAAAATTTTGTTAAAATATATTGTTTTAACAAAATTATATGGAACACTTTAACAAATGTTAATGACTATCCATTTGTTAGAATAAACTAATAATAACAATTTAGATTAATTCATAGAATGCATTGTGTGCAATGCGAAAGTCGTCAGTATTATTTAAACTATTTTTGTTAATTAACAAAGTGGTATTACCAACTCTAGGGAATTTCTCGGAATTGACGGGTCAGTGATTTCCGAGTTTCACTACAAATTTGCATAGGTAAAACCTACTAAGGAATTTGAAAATCGAAAACATTTATGCAATTTAGTAACATCCACGCAAATTTTTGTTAGATTAAAAACCAAAACATTTACCTTTTTAGTTTTTGAGCCCACACTGAAAGCTCTCACTCTCGACTCTTCCGGAGTACCAGGAAGTTCAACGTGACGCTTGCCCCGGTACGTTTCCGGTCTAGATCCCACGGAGTAAGCTCTGGCGGGTCTGGCGTCGTCTTCTTCGGCTGTGAAATATGACGACGCCTTGTCCAGAGGGTAATCGGAGAACCTCATATCTGTGGAAGGTGTACCAGAGGTGACGCTGCTCATGCTAGCCGTCGGGGAATGGATGTTGTGGTGATGATGATGGTGGCGACATCTGGGAGACATGTCCATGTAGCAGCCGTCATCCGAGCTTTGGGGACCCATGGGCACATAGTCGCTACTGTATATTCCTGCAAGTGAAAATTGAGTAAAATCAAAAAAGTTCACATCTATATAATTACATTTTCTTTATTAATATATATGTAGGTATCTACATATAATACAGTTATTTGGGCGTTTGCTATGCAAACAAAAACATGTTTTTTTAGTTTTATCAATATTAATAAAGTTGCAAAGTCAGTATCATCGCAACACAATAGCAGTAAACTATTTAAAGTATTAAAAAAAAATATATTGATCTATTTTAGACATAGTATTTTGTGCCCTTGCATGCATATATGGTTGCGTAACCAAACAAATAACTCTTAACCTTCGGAATGTTTTTCTGATACTTATTTGTTTTTCCATTTTTAGACTTACTTTGTTAGGCAAATATTTTCCAAATTTTCAAATGTAGGAATATTAATTTTTGGGAACAAAATTGGTGGTTTTCGTTAAAAAATAATGTACACCTTAAAATATCTGTCAAGTTCATGAAATTCCCATTATTTCAGGTTTTTAAAAACTTCCCAACGGGTTTCCATATTCTGAGTTCTTTGTCAAGAACTGATAGTCTTAACCGAAAATGGCGATAAATATTAGTTCGCTTCATAGAGACCTCATGACAACCATACTCAAAATTTTAATATGTTTTCAATTGTTTAATAAGCGATTAGTAATTACATTATTTATACTTGTAGTAAATTGCCTTGAAAATTTCTGAAACGAGTATTATGGTTGGTACTTGACTTATTCAATGATCAAAACTTTGTTTTAAAAATCTGATAATATTTCTTTATAAGAAAACTTTATTAAAAATAAAAAACATCTGGTGTTTTTTGAATATGTATTTCATTATCACTCTTGCAATTATTATCTGTAACAAAATTAGTCTTTTTGATTTAACACATTTTTGAAGGCGATCAGTGTACTTTATTATGAAAATCTTGTCAGACTATAATGTTCTATTAATATCATACATTGAAAAATGTAAGATAAAATTCATAGTTTTGCTTATTATTGTCAAACTTGGATAATTATACGAAACATAATAATAATTACTGACATACCAAAACAACCGTTACTATACTTTTTAACAGATATAATAAATATTCATTTTTATTCAAAGTATCTGCTTTAAGAAATACATTTTGTTTATACTAACCTCAAAAAACATGTTTCAAATTAAATAAGCTAAATAAATCATAATTAAAATTTTAACGTGAATGAATGCGGTGTCAATTTATGTTCCAAGTATAATTAAATACGAAATTTTTAATATTAATTAAATGGGATCATTGTACCTAGTCATTATAAAATTACACGAGAGTACTTCAGCATTCTTTACAAAATAATAAAATTCCTTTGAAACGATAACATCGTACCGATAAAAAATTCTTTTAGGTAATTGTCACATTTTGTAATATGTCAATGAGTAACAACTACACCACATTCTTCAACATCAATATTACAAATTTTTTTCATAACCAGCCTTTTATTTGTTAATTAATAGTTTTCCGTCGTTTAAACGAATGAAAAAAAAAACGAACTATAATAATGTTTATATAAAATAATAACTAGTATTACTTTGTATGAGATGTACGTACCTACAGTACAATAATAGTATAGTTTTATCATTAGTTAACAGATATTTTATAATTTATTCTATTATATGGATATAGTTATTAAAATGTTGAAAATGCGTTACTTGTTTAAAATAAAGAACTGCCACCTTTGTTTAGGATTTTTCCAATTTTGTGATACCCAACTAAATAGCCAACCGAATAAACCTTAATATTTTAACTCGTTTTGAACTTATTTAATAAGTTTTTTTGTTAGACATCAAGTACACTCCTCACGTTTTGATAACTACTATGTTATCTTTTATTTCTTGTCAAATTATACTGTTTAATCGAACCTTCAATGTACAGACTAATTCAAAACTGAATAAATGATCAATTTTATTAATAACATCTTCCCCCAGGGTAATATGAAATTTGCAAGCCAGTGTTTTATTTGTTTTTAACAAATCTTAATAATTCTGTGAGAAATATATTGACAACTGTATAGAAAAAAGAAATGCATTTTTGAAACTATATAAATCACAATTAAAATTTTATTGTGAATGAATGCGGTGCCATATTTTAAATATTAATTACAGTAATTATTCTACCTAGTCAATTATAAATTTACACTAGAATACTTCGGCATTCTTTAAAAAAAAAAAATAAAATTCTTTCCAAGAGATTACATAATACCGATAAAAAAATCCTTTACGTAACTAACTAACAACTACACCATTTGTTTTTTTATAATCTGCTATTTTATTTATCATTTTATATTTTTTGGAGTTTAAACTATTGAAAATCGAAGTCAAATACTGCATATATAAAATATTAACTAGTGTGAGTAATAGATGTTAGTTTATTTATTTAAAATAAATAAATTAGGGTCAACTTTTAAAAAATAATAATTACTTTATTTTGTCCAAGATTTACAGTAGTACAGTGAAAGTACAGAATAGTTTTTATCACTATTTTATAAAGGTATTGTGTGTCATTTGTCGGTTACATTTTTTGATAGTGGAAATTTTAATTCAATTATATGGCTCCTTTCGCTTTTCATTTTCAAAAATGTTTAAGTACGCTTAGTAGTTGTTTTTATTCTCACGAATCCAATGAATTCATTTTGAACTTAATACATTTTTAAGAACATTAATTATGCTACTTACGATTTTGATTATAATCAATGGATCAAAATTGAAGACATTATCGGACAACACCGGTGAAACTCCAAAAGCTTTAGAAGTAAGGAAAAAGCAACACCAATATAAAATTTCCAGAAGACATGTGGGGAAATAAAATTTGTTCAACCATGTATTAACCAGCACAGGCAGCCATAAGATAAACTGGCATAAAATATAGATCTACTGACTGGTGTATTAATATGATTACATTCTTGTTCAGCAGAATTTGACCATTGAGTTAATCAATAATTCAGAACTTATCACAATTTTATTAATAAAAAACCGACGAGAAGTCATATGACTCCAATTCATAGTTCTAGTTGTTTTTGACAAAAACTTAACAATCAAAGGAAACATAGTTACTAATATTACTTATTTCTTCAAACTGCTTATTAAAAAAATACAATTTTGTGTATTCACGTCATAAAAACAGTATCCAATTCAATTTTCAACTAAATAAACAATTAAAATTTTAAGTGAATGAATGCGGTCCCCCTTTATAATTCGACTGTAATTAACGATGAAACTTTAAATAAACTATTTTGTCTAGTCAATTATAAATTTACACCAGAGTACTTCAGCATTCTTTAAAAAATAATAAAATACCTTGGAAGAGATTACATCGAACCGATAACAAAATTCGTTCACATAGTTTTCATATTTTGTAATCTGTCAATGACTAACAACTACACCAGATTCTTACAACATTTTTTTAATAACCAGTTATTTTGTTTATCTTTAGGTATTTTTTTGTTCCTAAAACTAATGCGGAAAAAATCGAATTAAAAAACTGCGTTGTTAATTTTTTATGCGTTTACTAGTGAAAATATTCACAAATTCGGTCTAATTGACAGTTTTAAGAATCCTAATTAATTATAACAGTCGGTCCGTTCAGTTTGGACCAGCCTATATATTTGCCGTATAGGTTCACTGCTGAAATTTGCCATTTTCGATTAAAGAAACCAGATTCTTTTGATAAAAATCAGTCAGTCATATGGTATATGCAACCATTTTTTTTGTATTTTAATTCGGAATATTTTATTCAAAGTTGTTTTTTTCTTGGTAGAATATAATGCAAAAATTTGATCTGATTAAATCAGTTAAAATTTTTACCGGTTAGG
Source organism: Octodonta nipae (assembly GCA_034190945.1). Classification (NCBI taxonomy): domain Eukaryota; kingdom Metazoa; phylum Arthropoda; class Insecta; order Coleoptera; family Chrysomelidae; genus Octodonta; species Octodonta nipae. The sequence goes on along the minus strand of CM067220.1, from coordinate 122,559,574 downwards.
AAAAGTAGTAGTAGAGCCAAAAAATATTCTAAAACGGAACTAAACTCGGTTATAATTTCTTACAGGTGTTGCTAGCGTTAGCAAAAAATTAATTACCTGGTTACTCTTGAGGACCCCAAATTCGGGTTTTTACTAGGTATTTCCCATTACAGTTTCGATTCAAACTTGGCAATTTTTCAAAAAATAAGCAATTTTTTTAATTTACTCAATCAAAAACAGCCATTCAAAAAGATATATAACGAGTGTTTTAATAAGACGGTAAGATTTGAATTGACCGCCATCTTTGACAATGACAGGTGTCAAATTGAAAGTTGAGAGTTAGTAAATGGATCTATTCGTAAAGTGCGACCAATAATCGATCTTCAGAAGGTACCTAATTCATCTACTGTGAAAAAAATAATCGCAAAATTGGAAAGTGCTGGTTCACTTAGTGATGTGAAACATACGACACGAGCTCGTAGAGGTCGTTCAGAACAAAACATCGCGGCAGTTCGTGAGAGGGTGCCCGAAGGTCCAGAGACGTAATTTCGTCATCGTGCACAAAAATTGAACATTATAACAGCCACTCTTAAGCGAATTCTTACTAAAGATTTACATCTAAACGCCTAGAAAGTCCAATACAATAATGTTATTACAAATTTGTCAAAAGAGAAGAGAAAACCATGTTTTATTGAAACTTAAAATCTTGCTCTCTCATTGAAAAACCTGTATAATATAGGGTGTTTTTTAGAGGTATAGAACTTTGAAATTTTTTAAATTGACATGAAATCTTGTGACATTATAATTTGAATATGAGTTCTGGCATATGACCGCCACGGCTGGCTCGGACGTAGTCTAACCTAGAGGTCCAATTTTCAATGACTCAGTTATTCTGGATGTAACTGTGTCTCAACATTAACTTGACGATTATCATCACTCCAAATACAGCAGCAGTTTTGTTTATTGACGTATCCATTGAACCAAAAGTGAGCTTCATCGCGAAACAAAATTCGCTTATGAAAATCGGGATCAACAGCAATCTTTATTGGTCCCACTCACCTAATGTACGCCTTGCTAGGTGATCGTGTGGCTTCAATTCTTGCACGAGTTGAATTTTGTAAGCACGCAAACCAAGATGGTCTTCTACGCTACGCTCTACAGCAGCAATGGATTCTTCTGTACGCACTGTACGACATCTCTGTGGATGCGTATTATCATTTAGAGTAAACGTGGTGGGAAAACGCAGCATAGTTAATCGAATTAATTGCTTTGATGGACGATTATGTTGACCGTAAAATGGACGTAGTGCGCGATACGTATTTCGATCAGAACCATGATTTTCAAAATAAATTTGCACAATTTGGAAGCGTTGTTCAGGCGTCAGTCTATTCATGATGAAATCCCAAACCAAACTAAACATAAATCACTTGACAGCTGACAAGATGGCCGCCCGTTAAAATAGTGTTGCCAACTTTAAGTTCTATACCTCTAAAAAACACCCTTTACATGTAGTTTGAAAGTTTTCGTCTTATTTTGTCATTTTCAAGATTTACTAGAAAAAGTTAGTTAAAAATTGATCTGATGTAGATCGTATTCAGTCCTCTAGTACATATCTGTACCGTGTACCCCAGAAAAAAAGTATTTTACGTCCACTTTTGCTTAAATACATTTTTTGTACAATGACACTAGATATAAAGTCCTGTTTTCATATACAAAAGGGTTTTCAGTGTGACCTTTAATACTGAAGGAAACAATCTTGATTAATATATTTTATTGAAACAATATTATGTTCAAATAAATATAGAATTCTAAAGCAGTTAAATAAAATTACACTTACTTAAAAGTTCTTTAGTACGTGTGAAGATATTATGAAATAAATCGCTATTAAAAACCACAATTTTTTAAAATTACTCATGTGATTATCAAAATGTTTAAGTAGCTTTTTCAAAAAAGCTTATTGGACTAAATACAATTTTACATATACAGATATAGATTCTGCAAAGTGTTATAATTTGAAAATGTTAAGAAGTCTGGCTTCTATTGTTATATGACATCGCACCATCCTGTTGAAATCACATGCACGTTCTTCTTTACTTTATTTATTTTAAATGCACATCAATAACTGTTTGGTCTTCCATCACTAGCTGCACCTTATTTCGTGGCTTGAGCTTATAAGTTACTTCAGCTTTATTAGCGTGGAGGTAAAGGTCTTTGTTATTTTAGATAAAACAATCACAAAGTTCATGTTTCAATCTATTTAAGTTGTATTCATTCTATTCTGGTGGAACTAGAAACAAGTTAAGACTCAAACCCAAATAAACTGGAACATCATATGATATATTTCTTTACTGTTAATATACTTACTATTTTTATATCGAATTTGTAAAACACATGCATGCTGAAGAGTTATTGCAATTCCTATTTTAACAGTTTCTTTTCCGATACTGTTTGAAATTATTTAAATAACTACGTAAAATCAAGAAAATGTATTAATTGAAAGTTTTCGTAAACTATCCCCTCAGCTCTCATAATCTTGTGCACATTGGGCCACAGCCTCACAACAAAAAATGCAGCAAAATACTGCATCCAGTTCTACACATATAAATTGTAGACGTCTTAGTTTGTGATGAATAAACTAAAAATTTTGTATCACTACCTTTATTTCAGAACAATACGAAGTCTATTTCACCATCAAAAATGTTCACAGACCTAGAAAGTGGAATACTTTCTAATAATTGACGTTTTATATATTTATTCTTCAGCAATGCTCAAAGCATTATAGAAAAATTATTCTAATTCACAATGACACACTTAAATTGCATACATAGTCAATCGAAGAGTCGGTTGCCATTAGGAAGTCATCAAAGTTTCCCTCATATGCGGTATTTGGGCATTCCATCAGCATATGTTGAACGGTTTGCTTTTCCGCCCCGCAGTCACACCTCGCAGATTACGCCCTACCCCATTTATGTAGTGCGTGCGCGCATATGCCATAGTTGGTACGTATTCTGTTCAGTGATGTCCATATTTTAGGGGGTTGATCAAAGGCAGGATGTTTTATTCTTATACATGGGAGGTTTTTGCCTTGAGGGGGCAGTTATATGTCCATTTTCGTCTATGTCTATGGGGTCGAACTGTAAGGTGTGCAGTTCTCTAGCAGTGCTTATGCTTGGTCTTCTGGATCGTAGTCTGTTTCTCCATGATTATCTGCATCCTGGTATATGGGAAGTTGAGGGTTGCCTTGTATACGTTTATATTCTCGAAGTGGAGCTGCTTTGAGTATATTGGTAGCCATTCAGTAGGAGTCGATTTTAGCATTCAGCTGATTATCCTCATGGACTCATTTAGTTGTCTGTCTACCTTTTGGGCATGTGCGCTGTTGATCCAAATAGGAGCGCCGTATTCTACAGCTGAGTAAGCCAATCCAAGTGCTGTAGTTCTTAGTGTTTCAGTGGAAAAGCCCCATGTAGTACCGCATAGCTTATGAAGGATGTTATTTCGAGTTCATAGTTTCGCAGCTGTGTTCTCAAGGTTTCTCCTGTAGGTCAGTGTCCTATCTAGGCTGACACGAAGATATTTCGGGTGCTTATAGTGGCGCAGTAAGATATCCTCAGAGTAAACCTGGACCTGTCTATTCGCTGCTCTGTTAGAGAGATGGAAGCATGTCGTTTCCGTTTAGTTGGGGTTGGGCCTCAGTCTCTATTTAAGGGAGTATTTTCCCAAGCTCGCTAGGTCTAAAGAGAAGGCAGTTTCTGTTTCATGAAAGAAACGGTGTTGCATGGCTAGCACCCAGTAATCAGCGTATCCGAACTTCTGAGATCTAGTTTCAGGCATATCGGAGAAATAAAGGTTGAAAAACAACGGGGGCAGGACATACCCTTGGGGAAGACCATCATTAAGCGTCCTTGAGAAACTCGTATTTCTGCCTAATATAACCTGGAAAACCCCGCCAGTAAGCATGTTATCAATAAGTTGCAGGATTTGTTTGCATGGGACTGTTTGGTAAAGTTTATAGAGTAATCCATGTCTCCACACATTGTCGTAAGCTGCAGAAAGCCTGCTTCAATATGGGTTATAAGTAACATGATCTGATCTGTGCAGCTTCTCTCTGGTCTAAAACTGGCCTATTCAATGGGGATCCACTCCAATATTTTGGTTCCGATTCTTTTATAGAGAAGTCTCTCCAGCAGCTTATAGACTGCGCTTAGTAGCGCTATTGGGCGGTAAATTTTCGAGTCATCATTCAGCTTTCCTAGTTTGAGGATAGAGCTACCATTGGACGTTTTCATTACGCTTGGGATGAATCCCTTTTCCATGATGTTCTTAAAAAATTGGGTTAGCCATTTTATTGTGTATTTACCGCTGTGCAGGAGGAATTCTGGATAGATTCCATCAGGCCCTGGTGCTTTTCCCACCTTCGTGACCCTCAGAGCATGCGCCACCTCGTCCACGGTGAATGGGAGTGAGAGCTCGGTTTGTTAGAGCTTTAGGTTCAAGCTTAATGCGAGTTGAGTGGGCTCTGCTAGTGGAGCTCTTGATGTGGCCACGACGTGGGAGGCAATCCTGTCTGGATGTATTTCCGAGTTGTCTTAGATGTGATCACGCTTTCGCGCTGGATTTTTTAAAATCTAGGTTGATGACTTTTTCCGTCCACCGCTTTTGGCAGGCTATATCCAGTCTGTGCAACAGTTCGTCAGCCATTTCTCTGTCTCCGCTCTCAAGAAACGGCCTATATTGTTTCTCACAGTCATTATTCCATCCCGGTATATATTCTTTGCGGAAACCTCTAGATATGGTCGTTTTTGATGTTTTGATAATGGCTCCTACGAACTTCTGATAGTTATTGGTTGTTGGTGGGATCCAGCCTATGCATTTATCGAGTCTGTTAGAGTAGCTCTCCCAATCGGCTTTCTTGAAATTCCATCTTGGAGGTGGAAAAGATAAGTTTTGAGAATATGTGATATTTATTTAATAAATAGTTAAGACATTGTTCTCAGTTAATATAACCAAACGTCGATTATATCTTCTATGTTGCAATGTGGTACCATCCTAACAGGATCTAGTGAAGAGTACCAATCGGAGAGCAAGTAAAAGAATTCTCCCTTTTATTATTATAAAACAATTGAAAATATTTAAAATCTTGACACGCGAATTAATTGAAATGATAATAATACTGAATTTGAAATATTTAACTTACCACATGGGCTTTCAGGACAATCCTCCTCAGCTATAGCTTCGTCTGGTGTCAAAGGTCCGCTATACCTCATACCAGAATCGGGGCATTCCATACAAATATCTTGCTCATCTGCCAAACTGTAAGAAGACCCAGTAGAATCTGTACTGCAGCCCACGCTTGGAGGGCTGACGGGGCTACCAGACGGCGGGCTGTGGGAGATGTCCCTTCCATGGGAGCGGTGGGGAGTTAAATGTTTCCACATAGATATAGAATGGTGTGCCGTTTCGCTGGTGGTTCTCGGTCGAGATGGCATGCTGTCGCAGCGTTCTCTGCCCGAGAAGGGACCTAATAGGAAAAAGAAAATACCGGTTAAAGATCTCGAATACGAAATATTTCTGAAAGCATTTTGTTAATGATTAGTTTGCTGATTAAATGTTGGCTGTTAATGGTTATTGTTACATCTGAAAAATGATCACTCTGAATGACTAAAAAAACTTTTAAGAATGAACAGATGACACATCCTATAGTAATGTTGGGTGTTGTAAGCAGAGGAAGAACGTAAAAATAATAAAATGATTATAATTTTCAAATGTGTAATTTAAAAATCCCACGAACACTTGGTTGTAGCTTTATTGATGACAATAGAGACGTTGGTCGACGAATTTTACATTTGTAATTATTTAAAAAATATATTCTGTTCACTGTTTCAAAAATTGAAAACAAACTTTTCACAGTTTTCATTACAATACTGACTATTTCTAAGAATTTGTAATAATTTTAACTATTATAATTATTAATGTGGGCTAAATATTTTTTTTCTTCCATTGCCATGAAAATACTTTTCAAGATGACAAAATATCAGCCTCTCAAAAGGGCAATTCTTAATTTTAATGTTAAGAGGTTCGATCTGTAATTTTTGAATTCCCATTTAACTAACACGGGATAAATTTTATTTTTTATTTTACATGCTATTGCGTTTTATCGAATTGTATTGTAAAAGGCTATACATATTCTTGTAGGAAATTAAACGATCTATAAAAAAGGTCTGAAATGATTTTTCGCCAAGTCAACTCGTTTAAAAGTTATTCGAGGTTAAAATTCAACCATAAGTACAATATAATGACTAACAAGTTTTTATGTTATTACAAAATAATGGCTCAAAAATAAAAAATATACTATTTTTACAAAACATCAATAATCGTAAAGAAAATCGATTTTGCTCTATACTTAAATTCAAGTACAATACGAAATTTTGTTTAGCTGAGTAATGAATTGCTTAAAAAATACTAAAATAATAATAAATATCGTATTTACACTTGATTATTAGGTTTTGTCAGACAATAAAAATTTTCAATAATTTCATAATCAAATTCTTATTTGCATGTACACATGTATACTCTACATATTATAAAATAAAAAACTGTATTTTGATTACAAAATTATTGAAAAATGGATTTTATTTTCTTACATTACCTAAAAATGAAGTGGAATTAAGTTATTTATTATTATTTTAATATTTTTTAAGAAATGATTAACTTTTGAAGTCAATACTCAGGTAATATTTTATGTTTTTGAGTCATTATTTTGTAATAAAATATAAACAATTGTCTTTTGCGTTTTATAATACAACAATTCGTTGAAACCCAATAAAATATAAAATACAAATATTTTTTCCGTGTTATTTAAATGGGAAATCAAAAATCACAGAGCACCACCTCTTAACATTAAAAGTAAGAGCTGCCCTTTTGACAGTATTTTCATAGTAATGGAAGAAAACAAATATAAAGCTTCAACTAGATAATATTATAGAACCTTATCCAAAATTTATTCAAACAATAATATCTAATAAACTATTCATTATTCGTGTACACCATTCGAAGAATATTGTCAATTTTGCGTGTGTTTAATTAATTAATTTATTTCTGCTGCATGATAATTATCACAATCAATAAATTAGATAGTAAGAATATATTAAATTATTAACGAAAAATGAAGCTCAAAAAATCAGAATTAAAATAATTATTGAAATAATAATTATTTCAGTATAATAATTATTCAGTATAATTATTAAAACCAATAAAATATACTGAATTTTTTTAAATGTCACCTTTCTGGTTATACTCGTTTATCCCATATTTTCGAACAAATTCTTTTGAAAAAAATAAAACCGTTTAACTGACATTTTAAAGCTTTAAAAGCTCAGTCAAAAAATTTCAAGAAATAGCTAGCATTATAAGGTGTTGTCTCAATTTTAAGTTTTTTGAATAGTTACTTTAGCCATAATAAAAAAATTATAATTACATAATATTTGTTAGGAAACGTAATTGTACCTATTGCGGCACGGATTAATATTAAGATTGAGGATTTGCAACTCTATTTTTTTTTAAGTTTAAGCGTATCAGTAGTCCAATGTTAACTAATAATATAATATAACGTAACCGTATTTTTACCATTCTCTACAACTGAATTACGCTCAAAGACATTATTAAGATTTTTGATAGTGTTGAAAATTTTTATTTGGTCGAAGACAAAGGGATCATTTGTTTGTCCTAAGAGTCACAGCCCAGTCGAATATACGCACCAACGATGTAGTGGACACTTTGTACAGAAAACAAGTAATTCGACAGAGGTTACAGATTTATTTATGGGATATTTCCGTTCCTTGCCGATATTATAAAATATAATTTAAAGTTTATAGAGGTGGCCGAATGCAGATTCTATTTAATGTTATAATATTAACAAAGCCGTAAAAAAGCGCAATTTAAAATTTTATGATTGAAGTCGTTACTTTGTGACATTCAATTATATTGATCAAACGTAAACTATTATTGCATTTTCGTTATTTTTACTCTATATTTGTTATAGTGGTAGTAATCTTTACAGTTACTAAGTGTCGGTTTCGTTAATTTTGTTTTTATTATTTATTTTATTTACTTCTCAGAAACATCCAAGAAATAACATAACAAAATCAAACAGATTGGCAACGACTCCATAATCAAGAATTGAAACGTCTCCACGACAGATAAGTATAGGTACACACGATAAAATACGCATATTTTTATTTAGAGAGATTTATTTCTTTCAGAACATCTATGACGACCAGTAATCCGGGCAATTTTTTTTTAAATTTACACTTTATTCATTTACAATTTGCAAATGTTTATCTGTTACAGAAAAGAAGTGTTAAATCCCCAATGAGTAGTGAAATGATGTTTATAATAATTTAAGTATTACTTCACTTTGATACTGGTCTACTAACGAATCAAAAGATTTTAATTCCAAAAATACGGCTACCGCTGATTTTGCCCCGCGTAATATTTGTGTCAAAGCTATCAAAACATTTACCTTGATTTTTACTAATTCTTTACCAGTTTCGACTTATTTTGACAATTGTTTTCCAATTCATCTTATACAAGTATCTGTGTATATTTAAGCATTTCAATACACTGGACAAAAATAAAACCCACAACATTGCCAAATGAACAAGCATAGGTTGACCATATGAGTCGTCCTCCGCTCGAGGGCCTTTCGAACATCCTTAAGACAATTTGTACTATTTGGTGGTTCAATTAGAGAATTTTCCATGTTAGACTACAAGTACCATAGTACATTTTGAAGGTGTTGCTACAGCATTAGTCTAAGCCAGGAGAGACATCCGAATAGAGAGTACTTTGCTGATTTTCATTAAACGTCTAAATTTCATCATTCAATTCGGGTTTAAATATTTAATCATAATATCATTCATATGTTTGAACCACATTAATAATTTTTCGAGAATTCAATTAAGTATGGCGTAAATCGAAAGCTAGGAAACATAGGTTAACAGCTTGACACTAGCACGAGACCCGACTTCGTGAAACATTTAGACATCTTTATTCAATTGGGTCCGACTTTAAGCTTCAACAAGTTGGAAGTTTTTATCATAAATCATCATTCATCAAAAACAACAACCGCCATCTAAGTTAGACTTTTTAGCTCATAGAATTTTGAGTATAACGAAATTTAGTAGTATTTTTGCTAAACCTAAACAATGCAACAACTTATAACAAAAGGAACCGCTTCTTGTCCAAACAGCAATCTGAATGAACTACTTAAGTATGGTAAGCAGCATCTTGTCACCAACAATCAGTTAGTCAAAGAATACCAAATGAATGTCGGACCATCACTATTCTTATGTTTAAAAAGGAACACAATAAACTGCCAAAGAACTGTAGAGGCATAAATTTACCCAATGCCTCTCTAAAGTTAATGACTAAAATAATAACAAATAAAATAAATAATCTTCTCCCGATCAGATGAGCACGATGTTATAGAACAGGAAGATAGTACACCAATGCAGTTTTTGTTATAAGGTCAATTGTAGAAAAAAAAACTGCAAGATGTCGTACAGCTACTACATAACAGACAAGTACACTACAACTTAATTACGACCATAGAAAACAAAATATACATAGCGCAAACAAGGTGTAGGCCAGAATCGATGAAGAAATAACTAGAACAATATCCGTAGAAAAAGGAATGCCACAGGGCGACTTTCTAAGCTCAAATATGAAAGTCCTTTGAAAAATAATCCGACAGAACGACTTTTTTCATGGATGACATGCGATCATAAGTCCACCACCTAATCCAAATATCATACATAATCCTTTGAAAACGAATCTGACAGGGCGACTTTAAGTCCACTACTTTCCACAGTGGTCATGAATGACATGCGATCATAAGTTCACCACCTAATCCTAATATCATAATCCTTTGAAAAATAATCGGACAGGGTGACTTTTTAAGTCCACTACTTTCCACCGTGGTCATGAATGACATGCGATCATAAGTTCACCACCTAATCCTAATATCATAATCCTTTGAAAACGAAACTGACAGGGCGACTTCTTAAGTCCATTACTTTCCACCGGGGTCATGGATGACATGCGATGATAAGTCCATCACCTAATCCAAATATCATAATGCTTTGAAAACGAATCTGACTTCTTAAGTCCACTACTTTCCACTGTGGTCATGGATGACATGCGATCATAAGTTCACCACCTAATCCTAATATCATAATCCTTTGAAAAATATCCCACAGGGTGACTTTTTAAGTCCACAACTTTCTAATGTGCTCACGGATGATGTAAGTCCACATAAAAGGGGTGACAAGGATGTCGAATTAGAAGTAAGACAACAAACTAACAAAGCAGTGGAGATGATTGATAACCTTAATGAAACCATGTGGATATTACCTGAAAAAGTGAGGTCAAGAATTCATGCAACTGTCATAAGACCAATGACATACACAGTAGAAACTGGCCACAGACAACAAAAATAAAAAGACTGTTTGGAAGAAAGATGTAAAATGAAAGTACTAAGAAAAAGAGTCAGAAAAACTCTTCATAAACAGGAACATTTTTTTGCAATCTCTACTGTAAGCGAGACAATTAACTACGAGGGGTTCTAAAAATGACCCCCCCCCCCTCCTTATTCTATTTAATTTTGTAAACTGTTTGTCAGCTGGCTTTGTATGTCATGTCAAATTTATACGGTTGACAATTTATTTTTATTTTTTTCCAACCAAGCGCTATGTATGTCACCTGGGGTACTTCGTACGGCTTTTGACAATAGCGAGACACTTTCTTAAAGGACCATAAAAACACTTCTTTAACAGTGTATAAAATACGCCATTTATGTCAACTCGAGTACTTCATAAAGAGTTTTTAATAACAACGAAAATTAGAAATATTTTTTTCCAAACCCTCGTATATTACGAGACGCCTTATTACGAGGGGTTACCGAAAGTATCCGCTTCTTACGCTATAAACGTAAATGATTTTGTTAGCTAGCCTTTTATGTACCCTCGTACATTCAATATGTTAATAAAAAGCTGAAGCATGAACGGCATACAAAAAAAAACAAATGACACAACACACATACGTACACTTTGCCGTCGTTTGATTGGTACGTTTGGTCGAGAATGCGGCAGCGGCGGCGCCGAAGCTTGCGCCACTGACGACAGAGCCGCCTCGTGAAAGGGGCGGTTGTTGCGTGGGGTTGGTGGGTGTCGTCGAATCGGTGGATGAGGTGGGGGATGGTGTGAATATGGTATGATCGGTGAGGGGCAGTGACTGGGTGCGTTGGTGGCTGATAACGGTTGAGAATCCTCCAGTTGCTGTGTGCCCAAAAACAAAAAAGAAACAAAAATAAAAGTACAATTAAAAGTGGGACGTTTATGTTTACGCAACGACACATTCGAAAGCTTGTTTTAGTTTAATTGAGAGAAAAAGCTGATGATTGTTAGTAACGCTTCAGAGTTAAAGCATAAAATGTGGTTTCTACAAAACGTCTATGTTGTGATTCGTGTTAGTAGTATTAATAGCGTCTTACTGATCATTATTCTATGCAAGTGTTAGCAATGTGTACTGGTATTCCACGTGAAAAAATGACGTCTAGAATTCTTGAATATCTTTTTTTTTCTTATATATAAAACCTAAAATTGCCGAAATAGTGTTTTCCTGAAATAAAGTGGTATTGTCTGTTCATTGTAATTAATATAAATTATTTCCGTAACATTTAGAAGAAATTGAATAAATTCTATATCTCTTCTTATGATTCGCACTAATTTAATTTGCTGGTGTTGTAACTGTAAAGTTAGTTCAAAATGTTATTACACCAGTTTATAGAGCAAAATTTAACTCATTTTCGGACATAAAATTCAACAGCAAGTCGCTTATATCATCAGTAACCGTTTAAAGATAATTTTAACAGCGAACTTGTAGAAGTAAACGATATAATAAAAACCCGCAAAAATACGAATTCTTTTATTTTTGTGGCTAGTACAGTGGAGGAATCGTAATATTGTCTACAGGAAAGTTATAGAGAATAAGAAATCCTTCTTAATGAGTGTTTATACATCCTGATTGAATCATTTTTTACCAAGGAAACTCAGAAAAACTGGTCAAAAGTGGATTTTTTCAAAAATTTATAATTTCTGGTAACTAATACTGGAATTTTAGTCTTCGTCAAAACGATAGTTTATGATATTCAATTTATATAGGCTCATGATGGTTTTTATTGAATGAGTAGTTTTTGAACAATTCGAATTTAAATAATTTAGAGAGCTATTTTGCACATCTAACCGTGTTAACGAGAATAGTCCTACCGGGATACGAGGGCTGCCTTTTATATTTCGGGATTGGACAACACTAGTGTTGCAATCTGACAAATGACAGCTCTATCGTAAAGTTTGACATTTTTGAGGTTATACGTACTCAAAACGTTTTGACATACGAGCGCTATGTGTTGTTTACAGTAACTTAAAGGATTCATCTCGGCCAAAAAATGGAATTAAATCGTGAACATTTTCGTGCGATTATTATTTACAACTTTCGACGTGGATTAAGTCAGCAAGAGTGCATGGACGAACTTAATTTAATTTTTGGCGATGAAACTCCATCAAGGACCACTGTTTATCGATGGTATGGAGAATTCAATCGAGGTCGTAGTTCACTCCAAGACGAATTTCGTAAAGATCGTCCAAAAACAGTTGTTGTTCCGGAAACCATTGATGCTGTGCGCGAACTGATATTGCAAGATCGTCATGTGACCTATCGTGAGATTGAGTCAACCTTACACATTAGTGGGACCAGCATACATTCAATATTGCATAAACATTTGAATGTCAAAAAAATTTGTTCGCGTTGGATCCCACACAATTTGTCAACCGTTCAAAAAAAGGCTCTTGTCGATTGGTCGAAAGAAAAGCTCAAAAATACGATCGCGGTGCTTCAAAACACGTTATAGTGACAGGTGATGAATCGTGGGTTTACGCGTGAGCCCGAAAGTAAACAGCAGTCGACAGTTCGGAAAAATTCGACATGTCGCAACCGTACCACTAGAACAACGCAGAACAGTCAATTCTGAGTGGTACACAACCATTTGTTTGCCAGTTGTCTTCCAAGAAATGAGGAAAACCAACCGCCGAAGACGGATCACTCTTCACCACGACAATGCGAGCTCAAACAACTGCATTTTTGACCACTCAAAACATCGATTTGATGAGTCATCATCACCAAATGACTTCTTTTTATTCCCGTACGTAAAAAACAAACTGAGAGGTCAACGTTTTTCGATACCTGAAGGAGCAGTTGCTGCGTTCAGAATGCATGTTTTGGAGATACCTCAGAGTAGAAAAAGTGCTTCGACAATTGGTTCAAACGCATGCAAAAGTGTATAGATCTTCATGTGGAACATTCTGAAAAACAATAAAGCGATTTTCGATGATTAATATTTGTTTTTGTTCTCTAATCCCGAAATATAAACGGCAACCCTCGTATACTAAAGATATTTTTAAAGTTCATAATTTCCACTTCAATTTGTATATCTTGTTTTTTTCCAAATAATGCCGAGTAGTTGATTTAAAATATATAATAGTAAACATTGCATTAAATGTACGAATATGCGACAGCCAGCCAGCGGTGCACTGACAATAGCTGTCAAGGCATATGGACAGATCTAAAATTTTCTTAAGGAGGGGGCACGAGATGAAAATTATGGAAAATTTTTATTACGTTTTTATTTACAGAACTACTGCCTGCTCATATTGGTAAAAATAGACCAATCATTGGTTTATTAAGTTAAAGCTTACCTGTATACAGTTTTCTGATATTAATTAAATGACTTTTTTTCCACTCACTGGATCCGCCACGATATTATTATTAATCTCAACGTTATAAGCTATCACTAGGAAGTTTCCAGCTGTTATTATAACCAAGTTATGAATTTTTCCAGTTATTCTTTGTAAAAAATGTCGCGATCAAAATTTATAAACATCCATTTTGAAGTTTTTCTGATTCTCTACAGTTTTTCTATTGACCGCCGTGTTTTCCCCACTCCTTGGATACATTCATATGTTCGCCTATTTTTTTGTAATGTTTGCTAACATTTTTCAGAAATTTCACAGACATTTAGTGAAAAATGAGAATAGAGGCTTTGTAGAATGACACCTCTACTTTCAACAACTTTTTTCAAAATTGAAATTTGATTATCTATGACGCATGGGGGCACAATGCAAAAATAGTGAACAGAAAACTTTATATCACAATTGTTCAAAAACTAATAAACCGGTAGCACCTGGTTTTGGTATACATAAAATAGGTGTAAATTACTATCAGTTTCTACAAGCCCAGTTCTACAGCTTCTAAAGTGACGAAGATACGATTAAAAAAAAATGCTACATTTCTCAGTATTTTTTGTTTTTCCGTTACTAATGATCCAATCGGATCGAGCCTGGGCTCATTTCATTAGTATTTTTATGCTTTACAATTGACTTGTTGACACCATTAAGATTAGTTTATTATTTTTGATTTCATAAACATGCTAAGGAAAAAAACCTTATTTTCTTTCTTCAATTGATTATAACAAAGTAAAAAACCATAGTTGCGAGTGGAAAACATAGCAAAATATCGCTACGAATCGTTGTAAATGTGATGGCAAAGTCGGTATACTGAGTTAATTTTTGCTCTATTGATTGGCCTACAGCTCCGGCCCGATTTAGGAACGACTTTTCTGAACCGAGAAGGCCAACACTATTGTCTGTGAGCCTGAGGAGGTAGTTCGTAACCGAATTGCTACTATACGGCTCCTGTTGTGTGGGGGCTTCACCGCCTTCAGAAAAAACAGAATATTTTGGGTTCATTCTATGTTCCAAAAAAAAAAAACTCCTCTAGGAGCCTATTGTACATTAGTAATTACAACATGAACAGAAATTATTTAACTATTTTCGTATGCCTATCTCATCTATATACGAAATATATGACAAAGTAAAAATCATCTTTGAGTTTGGAAAAATGAGTGTAAAAGCAGTATAGGTATTTTTTTGAAAAACTGTGGAACCTTTGGTGTGTCACAGACATATAGGTAAACAGAAAGTTTTGTACCCTAACACCAGACCTTTCTTTTTTCATTCAACGCACGTTTCAACAGCGAAGCTGTCATCAACAAGGAGTAAACTTCACTGTTGAAATATGCGTTGAATGAAAGAAGATTAGGTGTTAAGGTACAAATCTTTGTGTTTATAGATATTTTTTTGATTAAATCTTTGTGTGGACTAAATATTTTCAGTAATTTCAAATAACTCGATACCAAATTTTGTGAAAACAGCTTTACATAATAACCGTTTAATTTCCTTTGAGGCAAATGTTCAAATCCCAGATTAAAATAATTTAATTACATGCGTCATGATTAAAAAATTAATAAACAAAAAATGAATGTATAAATGCATCTTTACTGTCCCAATATAATGACACCTTCGGATTTTTGTAAAAAGTCATGGCTTACTAGATATTTTGAAAAAACGAGATTCTGTCGATTTAGTCAAATCCCTCTAGCTCATTTGTTTTTAATTTTATAAAAAAAGTGTAAATATCAAAATTGAAGGGAATTGTATCCCGAATATGATTGTGATGTCCTCGTTTGCGTGACAGCTCTTGTTTTCGAGATATGACACAAACTTATCTTTTTTTGAATGGAAACCATAGTTGGCTATGACTTAAAAAATCGGACAGTTTTAGATCTTTTCAATGATATAATACTCGATATAGTTATTCATAAAAATAACGCAGTTATGGATGCTTTTCTCACTTATTTTCACTTTTAACGTAGGTAGCCACGAAAAAGATTGTTTTCACTTTGACGTTTCCTCATTGGAGAGTAATTCCATTAGTAGTGCTGAGCTGACAGTCGATATTGACAAGTTTTCGTGATAAAATGGAATATTCTAAGGAAGAAAAACTGAATATGGTGGAATGTTATATCATATGCCATAAAAATTCAGTTCGTGGAGTTGAGGAATACTTTCACAGATATTTTAATCGTCGTCAACCTGCTCTATGTACATTTAAGAGGCTTTACGATAGTTTACGCAGATATGGATCTTTTACTAAACCACCAAAGGAACGTAATCAAATTAACGAAGCAGCACAAATAAATGTTTTGGCAATGGTAAATCAAAATCCATCTACATCAACTCGTGAGATTGCGGCAGAAGCACGCACATATCAACGAACTGTAGTTAAGGTATTGACAGCGTACAAATTCCACCCGTACAAACTTTCAGTTTCTCAAACTTTGCATGCTGGTGACGAACATCCATGTATTTTGTTTTGTACATGGTTTAGAGACACGTGCCTTGACAATCCAGTTTCTATTAAAGCTGTTATGGTCAGATGAAACTTGATCTACTAACTGCGGTATGTTCAATAGACACAATGAGCATATCTGGGCTAAAGAAAACCCTTTCCATGTAGAACAAAGACGACCCCAGATAAAATTTGGTTTTAGTGTTTGGTGTGGTATCATAGGGTTTACTATTCTGGGGCCTTTTATCTATGACGAATCACTTACTGGGGAGCGCTACTTGCATTTCTTGCAATACATTTTTCAAAACATGTTGCATAATTTTAATTTGAGAACTCGTTTAGAAATTGAATGTTCCAACATGATGGAGCACAGTCTCATAACTCGTCATTAATAAGACAACACTTAGATAGGAAAAAATGCGCTAAAAAAACAAAGTGTACAAAAGAAAGTATGAGACAATTGGTGACCTAAGGGAAGCGGTATTACAAGAAACTGAAGAAATTGATAGGCGGTCTGTGAGAAAAATAACAATGGTGGACTTATCGAACATAAAATGTAACAATTATTATGTACTTTAATTTCTTAAGTTTTTAGTAAGTACCTACTTATTTAGTTTTTTCGTTATATCTGATATAGCTAATTAAAAAATTGAATTGAATAGTTATTAATAAATCAATCTATTTCATGGCTAACTACGTTAAAAGTGAAAATAAGAGAGAAAAGCATCCATAACTCCGTGATTTTTATGAATAACTATATCGAGTATTATATCGTTGAAAAGCTCTAAAAATGTCCGATTTTTTTATGTCATAGCCAACTATGGTTTCTATTAAAAAAAAGATAAGTTTGAGTCATATCTCGAAAACGAGAGCTGTCAAGCAAACGAGGACATGACAATCATATTCGGGAAACAATTCCCTTCATTTTTGATATGTACACTTTTTTTATAAAATCAAAAACAAAGGAGCTAGAGGGATTTGACTAAATCCACAGAATTTCGTTTTTTCAAAATATCTAGTAGGCCATGACTTTTTACAAAAATCCGAAAGTGTCATTAAATTGGGCCAGTAAAACTGCAAAACTCACCTCGTAGATAAGATGTTTAACATGAAAATAATGTATAATACTATCCTACAAATAAAGTTATAGTGACAACTCTATAGCCGATGTAGGCCCATCTAGTGAGCGCAGCCGGAAGCCAACCGTCACGTGTGAAGCGACGCTTAGACTTCAGTAAAACATCAGTATAAGCCTAGCTTTACGTCTTATATTTTTAAACTGAAAATTTGGCATCGGCAAGTATTTGTTTAATATTTTCCGGCATGTGGTCCAAGGAGAAACTCCCACAGTCCTAACATGTAGAAGTTTATTTACAGGGGGCAAAATGTTTCCCAGAAATTAAAATTGAACAACTTATTTATTTTTCTTGTCCTTCCCCAATGAAGATGTTGGTATATTTTTCTAGTCACACCCCCCCCCCATCAAAATCCGGAAGATACGCCCCTGCTAGCATGTACAAACTGCGAATGCTTCTGTGAATCACCGATGACACTGGTGGCGAACTTCAATTAAATTGTCAAATGTTTCTTTCATCTTTTATGTTATAACTCTTGAAAACATAGTTTTGAGTTTGTCGCTACAGGTTCAAAATTTCACTGACACAGTTTTAGTTTATTTCGATATGAATGCCTACACAACATATGTACTACATAAAAGAGACCGCACAAAATTTGCGATTTTGTCATAATTATTTTTAATGTGAACGTTCACCTTTACCATATTCGAAAGAAAAAATGGAGGACAACATTTCATTGGAATTTTATATAATTGCCAATTTATTTATGCGAAAAAAAAGAGATTATGCAAATGCGCGCTACATAACATCACAAATATGTATATCAATCAATAAATTCTTTATTCAAACAAGGTATCCGACATTTTCAAAACGAGTACGCCGGCACACCGACAATGAGTTAGTTGCATAAGTTAAAAGTTGTTTGTGTTTATTTGTTGTTGTGGTTTTTCGTTCACATTTCGAAATAATTAGTTGCAAAGAAAGCGAATAAAATGTGTTTGTTTGCATTGTGTAAATCAGTACTATCAGTTGAAAGTTATTTGGTACCCAATAATACGTTACGAGGGGTACTCAAAATAAGTCCAATGATCACTAATACAATAAGGTCTACCGTCTACAGAACAGCTGATACCTGTTTTCAAATAAAGGTGTTTGTAATCTCATCTTGATCAACTAGTCCAGTCATTGAAGCTTTGCACCTCCGAATTCGTTGAATTGAACCAATTTTGTACACAGGTGAAAAATGTGTCATCAAACATTAGGTGACATATCACCATAGAGGTGATTACGACCTTTTCTCAGGGGTTGAAATTTTTTATCTCAAAATCGATAGAAGCCTCAATTTTAAGCAAAAAATGTATAATGAACGTTCTTGGATAAATCAATACTTATGAGTTATTCACTATTGAAAAAAAGTTTTTTTCGCAAATTACTGAAATATATAAAATAGTAAAATATAACGAAAACGTTTTTTGAAATATAGTCAAAGCGAAATATGATTGCTGGAAGATAACTTTCTTTTGAAAATACTCGAATCCACGATTTCATAAATAAATGGTGTTCCAATTTGAGGTTAATTTATAAATTTGCCGCCATTTATATTTTTAGTTCTGGAATATCATATGTTATTTGACAGATGACAAGTAAGAATATTCCACATATTAAAAATGGAGAGATATACGATTGAGCAACGCGTGTTTATTATTAAAAATTATTTTAAATTTGGTGAAAGTTGTGCAGAAGTTGGAAGAAAATTTCGTACAGAATATGGAAGAGAAAATTGTTCGTCAAATGTTAACATTGGAAAAATTGCTCAAAAATTTGTGGATAACGGTTCAGTAAAAGGTGAAAAAACGTTCAGAAGAAAATATAGCAGCTGTTACTGCTAGTGTTGTTGAACAACCAAAAACATCAATTCGTTATCGTGCACAGCAATTGAACATTCCAAAAACCACTTTATTCAGAATTTTGCACAAAGATCTTCATTTAAAGGCTTACAAGATTCAGATAACGCAAGAAATAAAGCCACCTGACTTTAGTTTATGTCGTCAATTCGTTAATTGGGCCATACAACAGAAACTTGAAAATGTGATTTTTTTCAACAAAATCATCTTCAGCGATGAAACACATTTTGAATTGGGTGGATTTGTTAACAAGCAAAATTGTCGAATCTGGGGTAAAACAAATCCACGAGAAGTAATAGAAAGACCGATCCATCCACAAAAAGTAACTGTTTGTGGTTTTTGGGCTGGTGAAGTGATTGGTCCATACTTTTTTGAAGATGACAATGGAAATGCTGTTACTGTGAATGGTGATCGATATCGAAAGATGAATACTAACTTTTTGTGGGATGAATTGGAGCATATTGTGCAGAATATGTGGTTCCAACAGGACGGTGCATACAGCAGCAGAAACAATCAATCTTTTGAAACAGAAATTTTGGTAATAGAATAATTGCTCGAAGAAGAAACATTAATTGGCCCCCTAGATCTTGCGATCTAGCACCTCTAGATTTTTTTATGGAAAATTTTGGCAAAAGATTAGAAGCTTGTCGTACATCAGCAGGTGGTCACTTACAAGATATTGTTTTCCATTACTAAACCGAAACAATTGTACCATCATTTGAAATAAAAGATTTGATTACTCTCAAATAATTTGAATATTTTATTAAAAATTAACCTCAAATTGGAACACCCTTTACAAACTTTTTGTGGTGCTTGAAAATTACTTTATGAATTGAAGGATATATTGTTAAAAATATCTGGGTTGCTCATATTTTTAAACAAATAATGAACAGTTAAAGTAGTACCATATACGTCAGGATGAAAATGAATATAATACCTTTTATAAATCATTCTCCTTTTGTGTTTTTTAAGACAATAATAACTCTAAAACTAGGAAAAATCCGGAAAAAAATGTACAGATCAAAAATGTATCTTTCTTTAAACAATTTTTTATTGCATCATAACAAATAACGGAGCTTAAAATCTACAATTTAGCGAGAGGACAACTTTGATCCTCTACCTTTTGGTTTTGGGAAGGGCAAATTAGAAACAAAATTGTTCTAGAGGGTCAAATCAGAAAAAAATGTCCTAGAGAAATGCACAAATCAAAAAAAATAGAAAAGGGGGGGGGGGCAATTAATGAGAAGATTTTAAGCCTCACGGCAGGTTTTTCACGTCCTAGGGGGCAGCTGCCCCCTTGCCCTCTCATCGGTACGCTCATGAGCACATGAAGAGTTTTATATATACATGAGCTTGTAACTCCTAAAATAACCTTTAAAATCCTTTTTTGTAGCATACAATAACGGATAAAGTTATCGTAAAGAAACCAATAACATTTTTTGGGTCCAATTTTTTTCTCATTTTCCAAGCAAAACGTCTTTATTGAAATTCGTAAAAGTGTCGTTAACAAAAGTTTATACAGGGTGTTACTAAAATAGGGTTCCAAACTTCTGCTGTGTATAGAACTCATTAAAATAAACCAAAAAGTCCCTGTTAACAGGTGTCCTAAAACGCACCCTTAGGAAACTGGTGAAACTTTTTCTGTTATTGACAAAACGGTGGAAATTAAATACAAAAAAAGGTATTGGTCTTACATAACTTTTTACTTTAAATAACATGTGCTACTCCGTTTTGCGACATAGAAATCATAAGCGTCCTATTTAGGTTGGTGAAGGGGGTTTTCAGCCCATTTTTTTTATTTCAATTTTTTTTACAATTTTCTCTACAGATTTATAAAATCTTAACAATTTTACGTAAAAATTATTATCGTTGTCCATACCGATATTTCCAATGGATTTCGATTAAATTGAGTTTGAAAATTACTCTGGTCTTTATGTTAATAGGCCAAAAATTACAAACTACGTTTAACAATTTAAGTTATTGATAAACTGTTAACTGAGCTGTGCATAATTTAATTAGTAAAAGTGGTGATTGGAAAAAAAGTTTTGTTTCAACCCTTTTAAGGACTTATAACTCATTAAGGGTGCGTTTTACGGTACATGTTAATCAGAACTATTTGGCTTATTTTAATGAGCAGAAGTTATGAATAACAATAACGCATCTGAGTGCGTAAAGCAATGTTATTTTATACAGAAAATGTATTTTTTTATTCATTATGAATGTTACTTTACTTTTTCCTCATAATGAAATATTATCGCCATTAATCACGGCTTTTCACTATATCTGACGATCCATCTTAGAATTTTCTCTCTACGAAATTTTAGTAGCTCTGCTTAATTGTAATCAGTTTGCATAGTTGCATAACCTCGCTAGGCTTCGTATAATCGAATAAAAATTGTATTCTTATTCGTACTTCCAAGCTTGGCTACACTTTATTTACACACACTCTGGTATTGCTCATATTCATTAGGCACGCCATTATTGTGAGCTATGAAAACCTGATAGTTATAAATAAATTTTGAAAATTTCAATAATTATTTTTTGTAAATTAGACCCCAAAAGGAAATGGAATGAAATGAAATGTCAAAATTTGTACTAAAGAACTCAAACGGCAGAAGAGAGCTTGATCAAATTAGGTACGGAGATAGCTTGAGTATTTAAAGTAAATGTAGTTAATTTTTTGTAAATTTGCCCTTTAACGAGATGAAAAGGGCTGTAAAAGCTCATGTGCACATTACTGTAGGGATAAGTACTGTTTTACATCTGATTCATCTTTAAGTAATCACCTTTATACATAATAGTAACTGTCAAAAGTGTCATAAATGCTAAAAATTTCAAAAAATTAACTCAAAAATGTAACAATAAAAAAGTATCTAGAAAATTTTTAAAAGATCATAAATCTCAAATAAGTTGATATGTCGGCCTCATATGAAACGGGGGCGGTTCACTTACTATTAACATAATTGTCTATCGATTATGTTCTCTAGGAAATTCACAAATTACCTACTTTGTCCATCTTTGTTACCCTTATTAATCTTGGATATGTTTTTTGAAAGCAGGCTCTAAATCAGGTTTGAGAGGAAAGTGTCTACTTGTCTTCTTACTAAGTGACATTTAAATAATAACACCCAGTAATAATTAATAACTAGAATAAATTTTTGTGGTTTATTATATTAAAGTGAACGATGCAAATTTATAGTGGATCGAAAATTGTTATCACTTTAGAGAGAAGTTGAGTGACAATATTTCTATAATACATTTTACAAGATTTAGCCGATTAATTGTGTAGAAATATTAACACGCTTATTGTTTATCGTCGAATCGTCACTCAACCCTCGTATAAATTTCAGGTTTAAATAACAAATGACGCACATCTGTTACTGAATATCAACGATAATTAGTTGTTTTCAATCATAACAGGAACCGTTTAACAATTGTTCTGTATTCGCCTACACGAGTAATTTTCTAATTTGCACATTCGCTCTTGATTTTGAATTTCCCACAACGCAGAACATTCCAGAGTTCCCCGAAAATTCTGGAAACAAGGCACAAACACATTTTAATTCGCTACTCTTAAACGTTTAATTACTGATTCCTGAAATAAATGATGAACGAACAGTAACAGATTTCACAATTCTTTTAGGAAAATTCATTTAAGCGAACGAATGTTGCGTGGATTAAATGGAATTCTCTAATCGCACTAAAACGGTTTTCAGAAAAACTTTTATTTACAGATATGCAAAACTCGTTAAAATGCGTAAACCGAAAAGATAGCAAACGTTATTCGAGAACATGGAAAAACAATGCGAAAATGCCATAATTGATAGAACCGTTCAGAGAATTTACGTTGGAAATCATTTAGATAATAAACATGTAAGCTGTAGGTTAATTTTTTTAAGGCATGGCCAATTGAAACAAATACAATGTCGAATAGATATCCGATATCTTAAGCTGTCATACACACTTTACTTTCCTTATATTATACGACGGTATTAGAAGGTACACTATCTATGAAGCATATGTTCCAAGTTGAAGAAGCCACGTTGTTTAGTATATGTTTTCAGCGAATTTGTGCAAATGGAGAAAATTGGTCATCATATGTGATGCAATATTTAAATGGCTTCAATTCAACTAATATAAAAGCTGAAATAGATTCTATAACAGCAAAATATTGAGTAGCAAGCCGTACAAGCTGACAAAAAACATCGCAGTGGTCGACAAAGTGAGGTGACCACTCCAGACATTATGAAGAAAATCCAAAAAGCGGTACTGGATAATCGTCGACAAAAAGTGCGCAAACTAGCAGATAGATATAATTGGCATTTAAAGTTCGGTACATTGCATATTATCTGAAAGTTTTGACATGAGAAAACTATGTGCACGATGGGTGCCGCGTTTGCTCACACATGAGCAAAAACAGTGCCGTGAAGATGTTTCAATTGAGTATTTATCGAAGTTTCACAGCAAAAAAAACAGAATTTTAGGGCCGTTTAATAACCATGGATGGGTCCATCACTCCATACCCGAGATAAAAGACCAATCAAAACAATGCCCTGAACAGAGAGAACATGCTCCATAGAAGACGAAGGCCGTTCCATCTACAGGCAAGGTCATGGCGTCGGGTTTTCATTGACCATCTCGAAACAGGAAAAACTATCAACGGCGAGTATTATGCGAACTTATTGCAACATTTGAGTGAAGAAATCAAGAAAAAACGGCCGCATTTGGTAAAGAAGAAAGCATTTTTTCATCAAGACAATGCATCAGCTCACATATCCGTTATTGCAATGGCCAAAATTCATTAATTAAAAAAAGTTTAAATTGCTTCAGAATGCACCCTATTTAGCCAGATTTGGCAAACACAGATAATTTTTTTCCCGAAATTGAAACAATGGCTCAGGAGTTAATGATTTTGAAAGGATGAAGTGCTACCGACAGTAAATGACTACTTTGAGGAGCAATACAATTCTTATTATAAAAAGAGTATCGAACTGATTGAATCCCGCTGGGAAAAGTGTATAGAGCTGAAAGGATATTAAGTTGAAAAATAAATATAGTTTTTTCAAAAATATTTGTTTTCAACAGAATGTCAAACATAAAATAAGAATATTTATTGCTTATCGATAAAAGCATATCATGTAGCTAGTTTTAGATTAACTCGACGAAAAAATCTTATAGCTCCTAAATGTTTGATATTTTTGCAGATAGTCTGGAAGGCCTACAATCTCTACAAACACACACATCAGACCTCAGTCAAAGATAGGGACCTGATTTTCATGTCAAGAAACGAAGTGTTTGGTAATCAATAAAAACCAAATCCCACCTGGTCAATTTATTAGTCAATCATAAAGCAATAACAAAGGTTGAAAACAAAGAGATAAAATTGGAAAATCATGTTTATCAAAACGGACACCATATTCAGGAGTCACAATCTTAACTTGAGAATTAAAATGTGTTATGTGTCTTGTATAGACTCTAGTCTTGGACACTGGATGCTATCCGAAGCGACTATGAAGTAACTCGTTTGTGGTATTAGAGACACATACTTAAAATCTCCTGAGTGGACCAAGTCGACAAGGCCGTCAAGGCAGTCCTAATTAATTCATCCACAGACAGAATAAAATTATCAGATTTTTCTTCTCCCTCGAATTTCCGCGGATACGGATATCCGGAACACCTCTAGTTTGGACTCGGTCCTCGAAATTTCAAACAACACCCTCTGAACGTCTAACAGGTACGTCCTTGCCTCAGTATAGTGGTCCAACCAAAGCCTCAAATATAAAAATTGATAGGGCAGTGATATTAATTGGCAATTTATATGGTCGATTAAAAATAAGATCGAACTGTTTTCAATATCCAGATCATGGAGGAATTAAAAACGATATAAATGTTCTTAAATATTACACGAAAATATCGGGACGCAGTCAAACTTCTTGGATTACAGGGAAGAAATACTCTTTAAATATGTATGACGTTTTGAAGGATTGTTTAGACTCACAATTGAACCCGGTAAGCGCACTAAGATAAGGTTCTAACTCCTCCTAAACGACTGGGACGATTTTAATGAATTTTTTGTTTGTTTAGGTGGGTCTATGGATGGTTTAGATTCACAATTGGACCCGGTGGGTGTCACTAAGATCGGGTTCTAACTGCTCCTAAAGGCTGGATGGATTTTAATGAATTTTTTTGTGTATGTTTGGGTGGGTCTTTGAATGGTTTAGATTCACAATTGAACCCGGTAGGAGGCTCTACGATCGGGTTGTAACTCCTCCTAAACGACTGGAATGATTGATTTTTTGGTGTATGTTTGATTGGGTCCCTGGATGGTTTAGATTCACAATTGGACCCGGTATGTGGCTCAAAGATCGGGTTCTAGGAAATCCTTTTATTTTTGACGATTTTTTCGCACATTAGTATAGAGTTTATTGAATTCTAATATTTAAAAAAACTAAACCTTTTTTTTGTATAGGTATATAAAAAAATCACTAGCAAAAAAATTGCATTAAAGCAAGCTCGTGGTAGTCACCCCATACATTTTGGGAAGATTTTTGATCTCCTAATTGAGGCTAGAGTTTTACGAATTTCGGTAGTTTTATGTTCTTCTTGTTGGTTAACTGCGATATCTCAGTTTTTGAGATATTCACAAAAAACTAAATCTTTTTACGAGATTAACTACATAAAAATTTTCTCCGAACTGTAAAGAATGTACTTACCAAATATACTAATAACAAACTAATAATTCATGAAACAAACCGGGTGTGTCAGTTAAAAAAAATGCGATAACATACCCATATCTACATTTGCTGAAGATAAGTTTTGATTTATTCACGGTCGTTTTTTAAACCGTGGTTTCTGTTGTCACATTAATAAATTTCGTACTTAATTTCTTTTAAGTTACTTCCGTAAAGGTTTGACGTAGAAACCGCTTACGCAAATGACGATAAAAACGAACGTAAATGTTTTATCAATAAGCTTCGCCGATACACATTTTTTTTTCCAATTTTTAGTTTGCTTAATAAAATAAAGCCACATGCATGAGTTATCTTACATATAGAAAGGACCAGAATACGTGGGAACAATTCAAGAAACGTGCTTTAAAAGAAACAAACAAGGTCACAACATACCAGTCGGATGTTGAGCCGTAGAGGTGGCAGCAATTGTGTTAGTTGAAGAAGTAGCTACTAGGGTGGGGGTTACGTGAGGCTCTGCAAATCAAAAATTCTACTTGCTACTGTTTTACTACACTACAAAAGTTACTGGTTACATGACCTAACTACAATTAAAAATGAAATTTGAAATGTTAAATTCAGATTTTTATATCAACAGGTAGAACCACAAAAAAACACAAAAAGAACACCTTTGGTTAATCTGTCATTAGATCTTTATTGTTTTTTTTTAATAACTGAAATTTTTGAATGCGCATATCCCCTATTTGCTGGGTATTTTTTACATAAGTTATATTTATTCTAATCGAATTTTTAAAATATGAACTACTGTGTTCAAAATTTCCAATTTCTCTCTCTCTCTCTCTCTCTCTCTATATATATATATATATATATATATATATATATATATATATATATATATATTAGATGGTTTCCGGGAATTCATCCGCATAGTTGATAACTGATCCCTGCCGGGATCGATGGTAAAATGACGACGTTTCGGCAGAGTCACATCTGCCCTCTTCAGGTCGAATACAGTATTCGAGTAACTAGAAGCGAAAGCAGAAGGTTACGAGAATTATGCGAACCGACCTGAACAGGGCAGATGTGACTCTGCCGAAACGTCGTCATTTTACCATCGATCCCGGCAGGGAACAGTTATCAACTACGCGGATGAATTCCCGGAAACCATCTAATACATTTAGTGCCCGCGAACACTTAGAAACAAATATATATATATATATATATATATATATATATATATATATTGCTGCGGATTCCCGTGGGTTCAATTGGACACCTGTTGGCCAATTAATACTATTTTATTTAACGATGTAAATAAATAATTAACCTTCAAACTTCAATACAAATTTACTACTACTTATAATACTCACTGAACTTATGACAAGACTAACTAACTAATACTCACAGAACACCTACTTACATACAATTTTTACATTCGAGAGTCCTCGAGATTACTCTATGGCGCTAAGATCGAATAGGTCTTTTCATATTCAAACAGTTTTTGTTCGCATGCGTCAGCTTCTGTCATTTTTTTTTCGGACCGTTTTCACACCATTGGCATGAAAATACATAGAGGTTATACAGTAGAGCATGTGAAGTAGCGAATTTCATGTAATAGCGATAGAAAGAGAGAGGGAATAAGCGGGTCGTTCCTAATTGGTCAGTGACAGTGGGCCGCCTACAACTTCGACTATTGGTAGGTTTTTGACAGCTGTAAATTGTTAAACTTAAAAGACATCTTAGAATATATTTTTT
This sequence comes from Octodonta nipae, assembly GCA_034190945.1. Lineage (NCBI taxonomy): Eukaryota > Metazoa > Arthropoda > Insecta > Coleoptera > Chrysomelidae > Octodonta > Octodonta nipae. The sequence goes on along the minus strand of CM067220.1, from coordinate 122,531,869 downwards.
TATATAATTGAGCAAAAAGCAACAGCAAGATGTCCAATTATTGCATTGTTTGCAAAAAAATCTAGTCCGTTAGACGGTACACGGCATTTTCATATGTAAGTAATTTAAAAACTTTTTATATCTTAACTATATATGAAGATCAGTATCATTTTAACAAATCTTACATTTGAATTTGCTCTATTAACTACAGGTAAATATGAAAAGGGCTTGGATGACTTCTATTGAAGTCTCAGAAATTGTGAAAAGTGCCAGAATCTGTAGCCATTATCTTAATAAAGATTCTTACCATCAAACAGATGGCTATACTCATATTAAGCGATTACTGAGCAGTTCAGTTCCTACATTAAATACATGACAAAGTATTAGTGAATATTGCAATCCAAATTAGGTTTTATTTTTTCAATACTGGTAGTGCTTCAATTCTTTACTTTCTATGAGTACCTTGTACTTTGTTTTTAATTTTTTGGAACTTTAGTTGCACAAACTTGTTACGCAGAAATATCAAAAATATTGGAAATAATTTCCATGCGTCACTATTCGGTGACATCGTCAAAGACCAATCAGGAGCGAGGTAAGAGACATAGCAAGCGCACCCTGATATTGTCTTTCTCTTTCTATTGTTTTACACTGCCACTTACAGTAACGCCCATACCTAATTCACTCTACGGTTGTAATACCTCTATGTGTAAATACTTTGTTTTTTTTGACCGAAAAAATGACAGAAGTTGACGCATGTCCACTTAAAAATTTTTGTATATACAGGGTCCTCCCTGGGCCAACGTTATAACTTTCCATAACAATATTTTAAAATTACAAATGAAATACAACATAAAAAAATGGCAAAACTTATTTCGATAGCCATCTTATTTTGACCCACCTATACTTCTTCTCTTAGTTTTTCCTAAATGTTCATTTCCATTGTTTTGTGTTCCTTATTTATTTTATTCAGAACATTTATTTTTAAATCCTTTCTAATATTGTTAATTCTTGATTACTCTTTCAAGTCTTTGTGATCTATAAAATCTCATTTCTTGTATTTGTATACAAGTTTCTTCTGTCTCTTTTTTATAATTTTTTTGTTTCAGATTCTTAGATCTTAGATTGCGTGGCATCAGACAGGTAGTCTATCTGTCGCCTCGAATGTTCGAGAATCCATGAAGGAAATCTCTGGACAGCTACTTAATCTTCTAGATCGTTCCGAAACAAACTATATAAATATAATTATAGTAAGCTCCATTAGGTGTTTAAATAATTCCAAAAATCCAAAAAACTCAAAGAAACTGAAAATTCTATCAGAAAGAGTGGATGATTCATAGACTAAAATTGAAACGTGAAATACAAGCATCACTCAAATATAAAAGAGCCTTTTTCTTCTGAGAATTTAGTAAGCATTTGGAATGTAGGCCGAGCATCAGAAAACCCCTTCTAAATGACTCAAGATGACCATCCAACTAGCTTCATTAGTTGTCCTTACTATGAACGAACATTCATGGCCATGAATGAAAGCCTGGTGTGCCGAGTTCAAAAAAGGTCGTGAAAAGCAACGATCAACAAAACCTACAATTCGTTTGTCAATTGGGAAGGTGATGTCAAACGTTGTTTTGGGGACTCTCAACGAGTTGTACTCGCTGATTTTATTTACTATCTGGCCTTCAAAATGTTCCATATTAATTAAGATAACACCACTAGCTCTTAGGCTTCTTCGCCTAACTGGTGAGACTACTAAGGTCGATAGCTTCCACATCCACTCAAAAATACCGTTGCGTTTAGGTGAAAACCGAATCCCAGTTTACTACTTCCGATTCATCACAAAAGAAAAGATGAGGACTTTTGTCTTTTCCAAAATTCTAGAGGACTTTCGTCTTTTCCAAATCTTTTGTGATTTTCAACATCTCAAAGAAATCTACTAAACTCTACTTGTCTCAGGGCACTACCCTTGCTGAAGAAGACGAACCGAGGTCGAAACAAGCTCCAAACTTTACAGGTTTTCGAAACAAAAAAAAATACTTTTGCTTCTTGGGATTGTCAGACTTTTGCTTTGAATCGCGCCACAAAATTCTGAAATTCGGGTTTCACCTAAACCCAACGATATTTCTAGGTGACCTAACTGATGAAACCTGTAAGGTATTATCAGTTAAGCGAAGAAGCCTAAGATATTCCTGGTAGTTCAAGAAGTGATTCTTCAAAGAGAGAGAAAAAAATCATTCAAATTCCCAAAAGCACAAAGGTTGTATCGGTGTACGGGTTCTTCGAAGTTTCACACAATTTGGAGGACTCTTGTCTTTCCCAAAATTCTAGAGGACTTTTCTCTTTTCCAAATCTTTTGAGTTCCACATCGATCAAAAATGCGCCGTCAGTCCATTGGAGACGTCTGCCTTGCTCCTTCAGAAATAAGTAAGACTTCTTACTGCAGCCCCAATAACCAAAAAAATCACTAAAACGCTTTGACTGCCCTCCCTATAGACCTGACCTTACACCATGCGAATTCCATATGTTTGGAGCTCTCAATGAAGCACTTGGAGGAAAACGTTTTGCGAACGACGTACAGGTTGCACAGTTTGAATTTGATTGGACACGCACCAGAAGTCACTCACCGAAAACGGCATGAAAAATTACCTGCACGATGGGAAAGCAGCATCACTAATGAAGAATAACAAAGTGTTTTATGTGAAAGGCATCAGTCAACGAATAAACAAACCCTTTAGACATCTCTAATATCTAACTTCTTTTGAGTAAATCAAGGATATGAAGTTAGCTCATTTAATGAGAAATTTCACTGAGAAAACCACCGTCTTAAGAAGAATTCAGAAGAGATGAAATGGATGTCCAGGCAAGTAACGGTAATAAAATAAAAGAACTGTACACATACCTTTATAAGTACACCTAATTATCAAATTAAATATTCTGAGAAACATATTATTCAGACAGAGTATTAAAAGTATCAATAGTACGAGGGCTGCCTTTTATATTTCGGGATTGGACAACCCTAGTGTTGCAGTCTGACAACTGACAGCTCTATTGTAAAGTTTGACATATTTGAGGTTATACATACTCAGAACGTTTTGACATACGAGAGCTATGTGTTGTTTACAGTAACTTAAAGGATTCATCTCGGCCAAAGAATGGATTTAATCGTGAACGATTATTTTTTACAACTTTCGACGTGGATTAAGTCAGCAAGAGTGCATGGATGAACTTAATTTAATTTTTGGCGAAGAAACTCCATCAAGGACCACTGTTTATCGATGTTATGGTGAATTCAATCGAGGTCGTAGCCACTCCAAGACGAATTTCGTGAAGGTCGTCCAAAACAATTGTTGTTCCGGAAACCATTGACGCTTTGCGCGAACTGACATTGCAAGATCGTCATGTGACCTATCGTGAGATTGAGTCAACCTTACACATTAGTGGGACCACCATACATTGAATATTGCATAAACATTTGAATGTCAAAAAAATTTGTTCGCGTTGGATCCCACACAATTTGTCAATCGTTCAAAAAAAGGCTCGTGTCGATTGGTCGAAAGGAAAGCTCAAAAAATACGATCGCGGTGCTTCAAAACACGTTTATGACATAGTGACAGGTGATGAATCGTGGATTTACGCGTATGAGCCCGAAAGTAAACGGCAGTCGACTGTATGGGTATTTCAAGATGAGCCGAATCCAACAAAAGTTGTTCGCGCACGAAGCACTTCCAAGCAAATGTTCGCCTGTTTTTTCGGAAAAACTGAACATGTCGCAACCGTACCACTAGAACAACGCAGAACAGGCAATTCTGAGTGGTACACAACCATTTGTTTGCCAGTTGTCTTCCAAGAAATGAGGAAAACCAACCGCCGAAGACGGATCACTCTTCACCACAATGCGAGCTCTCACACATCGGCTCAAAAACTGCATTTTTGACCACTCAAAACATCGATTTGATGAGTCATCCGCCGTATAGTCCTGACTTGTCACCAAATGACTTCTTTTTATTCCCGTACGTAAAAAACAAACTGAGAGGTCAACGTTTTTCGACAGCTGAAAAAGCGGTTGTTGCGTTTAGAATGCATGTTTTGGAGATACCTCAATCAGAGTGGAAAAAGTGTTTCGACAATTGGTTCAAACGCATGAAAAAGTGTATAGATCTTCATGAGGAATATTTTGAAAAACAATAAAGCGATTTTCGATGATTAATATTTGTTTTTGTTCTCTAATCCCGAAATATAAAAGGCAGCCATCGTATTCACTTGAATTTAGTTGTTATATACTTTTTAAGAATTCTATTATATTGAAAATATTTAGAAACCAAAACTGCAATTTAAAAATGACAAACAATAAAACATCTAATAACTGTTAACAGTGTTCTTTTTGAGTTAAATAAACCTAAAAAATCTAAACATTTTACACTCTCTACTGATATGGCAATTAAATGTACACTTAAATAAAACTAACAATGTTACAGGGTTCTACTTGATTTTCAAGCAGTTGAGTCAATGAGATTTAATCAAATACATACCTTGAGCAAACACGTGAGCCTTTGGTACTCCGGACACGACTTGTTTACGATGAAAGATATTGGGTTTGGATGCCTCCGTTGCCGAGGAAGACCTTGTCCGAGATTTAGGTGTAAGATCTTCTGGTTGAGGTTCCTTTTTGCTGCCCATAGCACTGAAAACACAACCCTATGTAAACACCACGTATGTGTAAACAAAAAGGTTAGCATTCTATTCGCAACTAATGACAATTAATTCTTTTCCACCTAATATAAACAACGATTAAATCGTATAATTGTGGACAGAAATTCTCGTTATACTATGATCATCATATAACATATAACGACAGTCTGGTTCTCCGAAATTGCACTTATATAATGTGGGAAAAATATAGAGTACAGCACGGTAATATAATACCGGTGCGCCCCAATTTCTGGTTCATGTAAAGATGCCATACAGTGCAGCCAAAAGAAATTATCGCTGATGTGGCTGTGGAGTGAAGTGTTGAGGAGGACGCGAATGTGTCGATTCGTCAACTTTTGCAGACGTCCCTAGGGAAAATCATTAGGATTCAATCTACCAGTGAAAAGAGCAAATTTACGAACATTTCAACATAGAACTTTTAACGGTTGTTGGGTATTATATCACTTATTAAAAACCTCCAATGATTGAACTATAGGGTATGCTTTCCCTCCTTTCGGCATTGGCACATTTTTATTTTATTACTTTTTATTGCACCATTGCAAAGGAGGAGGAGGTTATAAATTCGACGCGTATTTTTTTTTTCGCTTTTTTTTGTATGTATGTTACCTGATTTCTTCTGTGCACCGTTTTGAATGAATATGGTCTTGTTTAATAGAGTATATATCCGAATTGGTGAAACTTCAAATTTTGGAAAAGAATTTTATTGGTAAAGTGATAAAATTTGTGAATGAACACATGTGTGCATGGAAATCGACCAATATCCCTAATATTTTAGTCGATTCTTCGATAACTCCTTATGGATGTGTAAAGTTTTTTTAACGTTTAATCCATTAACAAAGATCGTTAGGTGATCTCATATAATTTTCTGCGAGGTGCAACTTACAGTTTTGCAGAAAATCGCCGAAAATCCCAAAATTCTCATCAAAAATTTCATCGAAATGACATAACGGACATTTCCTCATAAATATTTTAATTCCAACGTAATAGTGCGGTAATTTTAGGCACTGGAAGTTATAATTGCGAATTTGAAAATTTTCTTTGTACATCTTAAGCATATAGGTAGTAAAGCATAGTCAAATAAAATAAATCAATGAATACCAAGCTCGTTTTGTTTGTATACTAGGCAAATACCTATTTAAATGCAAATTTTTCGATTTTGCGAAGACGGTGCTTTTGGTTGTCACATTCTTCCGGCCTAATAGAAAATTCAGTGACAGCACATGTCAAATTGTAAACTGCTCTTTGGTGCGTTTATAAACAGAATGTTTAGTTATAGCAAACAAAATCACAAAGTAAAGTGATAGTGGAGTTGCATTTATATGATTGAAATATAGGTAAGGCCGTTTAGCCGTATATACAGGATGGTTGGAATATAGGGTGGAGTGGTATAAAAATGTTGGAAAATATGTGCAATTAAAATTATATAGGGTGATTAAAAAATTGTTATATGATATGGACGTAAACAAATCATATACAGGATGGTTGAAATATATGTTGAAGTTCAATTATATTTATACACTGTTATTAAATAAATATTTTATAGCCCATAAGAAGTTGCATAAAGTTTGGTGAGGAATTAATGTTACACAGGGATATCATAAAATGTTAAAAATGAAATAATTTATGGGGTAGCCCACAAGGAGTTATATACTATAGTTGAAATATAGGACGGATTTGACTCCGTAAATATGGGATGGATTCTACTCCGTCCTATAGTTTACAGAAGGCAGCAAACAAATTTATGCCTGTCCTTGGGCAGTCGTATGTACAGGATGGTTGGTACATAGGGTGGAGTGGAATTATCTATAGTTATACAGAGTTGTCAAAACAAGGTTGAAAAAAGATTACATGGCGTGGTCCATAAGGCATAAATATATTTTGGACTTATTAAGTCAACGCGTACTAGTACATTTTGTAAAGGTTACATGGCGTGGTCCATAATGCATAAATAAATTTTGGACTTATTAAGTCAACGCGTACTAGTACATTTTGTTCGTAAACATTTATTTGTCAATTTAAATGAAAATGTATCATGGTGTAATGTTGAGGCTTTCGATGTTACCTGGTCCTGTCTATTAAGGTTATATATACAAAATAAAAAATAGAGAATGAAAACTACCTGAGCTCAAAAAAACTAAAAAGTTGAAAATAAAACATTTAAAAAATATATATAACCGACTTCCACCTATAACTAAAAAGCTAAAAATAATTATGGCAAAATACAACTCTAGCAAATAAATAACACATTCAATGTTGTTAGGTACAAATCCAGGAAGTAAAAAATGTAAACATTAAAAGGTAATTAATTACCTACCAATCTAGTATATTTTTGAAGTCGGTGCCAAGCAACAATCAAGTTTGATTAAGTAGTAGAAAAGTACGCAATAAAGAATTTTAGATTTGCTTGGCACCGACTTCAAAAATATACTATATTGGTAGATAATTAATTTGTACAGAATGAGCACCAGTTATCAGGTAGTGTGAAGAATTCGGGTCTAATTGTTGACACATCGCTTAGATTTAGGGAACATGTTAGCAAACTACTGCAAAAATGTTATTTGTGACTGCGTATGCTTTATATTCGTAAACACATTTTAAGTTTTGAACTTAAGGAAAAAATTATCAGAGTCCCTAGTTATTTCAATAATTAATTATTGCTTAATTGTATATTACCCGTGCTTGGATAGATATTCTCAGTATCGACTGCAGCGAATACAAAATACATGTTGCCGTTTTGTTAACAATTTGAGGAAATACGAGCATGTAACTGAACCGTTATACCGACTTAAGTGGCTGAAAATTACCCAAATGTTTAAGCTTCATTTTTGGTGTTTTTATCCGGTTATTTAAAGCCCACACACCTGTCTATTTATTTGAGAAACTGATATACAGAAACTCAATTCATAACCGCTATATTAGGTTTAATAACCTTACTATGCCCCATAACTCCACAGCCTTGTTTGAGCGTTCTTTTACTTATCAGGCTGTCTATTTTTTAAATATGTTTAAGCCCAATTTTGACAGGTCTCTTTTTGCTTATAGGAGTGAATATAAGAAATTATTTTTGGAACAACAATATGCTGTTTAACCATTGTAATTAGTTTTAGTATAGTAGCTAATCTTCGCCTCCCCCCAGGGCAAATTATAATTGTAATTTGCTGAATTAGACGATTTATTATTATTATTATTATTGTGTTACCAAAATAATATCTATATATAAATAGGCTAAGACAAAACGATTAGGTACCATTTTCTCCTCTGTTTCTCAACCGATTTTCTTCATTTTTGTTTTGTTTAGTAGCTACTGACGACCTTCAATGCAGAATGCTAATCTTAATTTATAATAATGGTTCATTCATTAAATAAAATATAATAAAAATTCATTATTTACGTCAATAATGTCAACGCCAAACAAATGAATGTGCTGCGTGCCGCTGCCGTCAGACTCAAACTATTGAGTAATTATATATAGACAGACCAATGCTATTATATACTTGGAGCATGTACTTCTGGAGGTGGCATGCAAGCGTTGTTATTGTTTAGTGGGTAAAGTAATCGTTGAATATCATAATTATACAGGGCGATTCCAGATATGTTAGAAATCATTTTTTTAATGGGTGGCACATAAGCAGTTGCATATTTAGGGTGTTTAAAATATAGAGTAGAGTGCAATTATAACTAATAAAATAATTATATAGGGACGCCCATTAGCGGTTGAATTTACAGGGTTCTTGGAATAGAAGGTGCAGTAAAATTACAGTTATACAGGGTGCTGCAAAAAATGTTATACATAGATGCACATACAGGGTGGCGGAAATGGAAATGCAACATTTTGTAACCCATAAGCAGTTGTATATATAGTTAAGATGAAATATAGGGTAAGAGGAATTATAGATATACAGGATGGTGATAAAAAATGTTAGAATAGGAATTGATTTATAGAGTAGACCACGAAGAGTTCCATATATATATATATATATATATATATATATATATATATATATATATATATAATGATTGAAATATAGGTCGGAATAGAATTATAGTTACAGAAGATAATTAAAAATTTCATAAACAAAAAGAGTAAATATGGTGGGTCATAGGCAGTGGCATATACAGAATGGTTTACCCGGTGGTTGAAAAATCTTAAAAAATATTATGCGTGGTCCATAAGCAGTTGCATATACAGGGTGGTGGAAATATATAATGAGATGGAATTATTATAATGAGGATTTTAATAAATGTTAGAGAATTGAGTGCAATTATAGCTATACAGGGGTGTTAGAAAAAATAAATATGTAGGGTAGCCCATTAGCAGTTGAATTGTTATCTATATATAAATAGGCTAAGACAAAACGATTAGGTACCATTTTCTCCTCTGTTTCTCAACCGATTTTCTTCATTTTTGTTTTGTTTAGTAGCTACTGACGACCTTCAGTGCAGAATGCTAATTTTAATTTATAATATTGGTTCATTCATTAAATAAAATATAATAAAATTCCTTATTTACGTCAATAATGTCAATGCCAAACAAATGAATGTGCCGCGTGCCGCTGCCGCCAGACTCAAACCATTGAGTAATTATATATAGACAGACCAATGCTGTTATATACTTAGAGCATATACTTCTGGAAGTGGCATGCAAGCGTTGTTATTGTTTAGTGGGTAAAGTAATCGTTGAATATCATAATTATACATGGCGATTCCAGGTATGTTAGAAATAATTTTTTTAATGGGTGGCACATAAGCAGTTGCATATTTAGGGTGTTTAAAATATAGAGTAGAGTGCAATTATAACTAATAAAATAATTATATAGGGAAGCCCATTAGCGGTTGAATTTACAGGGTTCTTGGAATAGAAGGTGCAGTAAAATTACAGTTATACAGGGTGCTGCAAAAAATGTTATACATAGATGCATATACAGGGTGGCGGAAATGGAAATGCAACATTTCGTAACCCATAAGCAGTTGTATATATAGTTAAGATGAAATATAGGGTAAGAGGAATTATAGATATACCTACAGGTTGGTGATAAAAAATGTTAGAATAGGAAATGATTTATAGAGTAGACCACGAAGAGTTCCATATATATATATATATATATATATATATATATATATATATATATATATATATATATAATGAATGAAATATAGGTCGGAGTAGAATTATAGTTACAGAAGATAATTAAAAATTTCATAAACAAAAAGAGTAAATATGGTGGGTCATAGGCAGTGGCATATACAGAATGGTTTACCCGGTGGTTGAAAAATGTTAAAAAATATTATGCGTGGTCCATAAGCAGTTGCATATACAGGGTGGTGGAAATATATAATGAGATGGAATTATTATAATGAGGATTTTAATAAATGTTAGAGAATTGAGTGCAATTATAGCTATACAGGGTGTTAGAAAAATAAATATGTAGGGTAGCCCATTAGCAGTTGAATTGTTATCTATATATAAATAGGCTAAGACAAAACGATTAGGTACCATTTTCTCCTCTGTTTCTCAACCGATTTTCTTCATTTTTGTTTTGTTTAGTAGCTACTGACGACCTTCAGTGCAGAATGCTAATTTTAATTTATAATATTGGTTCATTCATTAAATAAAATATAATAAAATTCCTTATTTACGTCAATAATGTCAATGCCAAACAAATGAATGTGCCGCGTGCCGCTGCCGCCAGACTCAAACCATTGAGTAATTATATATAGACAGACCAATGCTGTTATATACTTAGAGCATATACTTCTGGAAGTGGCATGCAAGCGTTGTTATTGTTTAGTGGGTAAAGTAATCGTTGAATATCATAATTATACATGGCGATTCCAGGTATGTTAGAAATAATTTTTTTAATGGGTGGCACATAAGCAGTTGCATATTTAGGGTGTTTAAAATATAGAGTAGAGTGCAATTATAACTAATAAAATAATTATATAGGGAAGCCCATTAGCGGTTGAATTTACAGGGTTCTTGGAATAGAAGGTGCAGTAAAATTACAGTTATACAGGGTGCTGCAAAAAATGTTATACATAGATGCATATACAGGGTGGCGGAAATGGAAATGCAACATTTCGTAACCCATAAGCAGTTGTATATATAGTTAAGATGAAATATAGGGTAAGAGGAATTATAGATATACCTACAAATTGGTGATAAAAAATGTTAGAATAGGAAATGATTTATAGAGTAGACCACGAAGAGTTCCATATATATATATATACGTAACCAGATACAAAACCGAGGCCCGATATGTTCAACAGGCCACCAGAGGCCCACATGAAGGGATAGTTTTCAAAAAATATATTTTGATGTTTTGGAATATTTTTAAAACGTTTAATCGTAATTCCTTTAGAGGGGTAAGATATTAGCAGAAATAAAAATTTTTTATATATCATGCACATTCGAGTCCATTCGTCAATATTAACACACATGCGAGACCTGCTGTATATAAAAATTTTTTCACTGTATAACCGAGTCCTTGCAACGTTGCCACGATATGCCCATGGGGTGTCAGTCGTGGCCTGTCATCGTTTTTATCAGGCAACAGTAATGTTCTGCATCATTGTGCTTTCGACCTTTATATATTGAATTTTGATATTTTACTATTATTATATTTAGTTTTGTGATGTTTGTTAGGTTACGGCTGGCTATACAAGTGGACGTTGTCAACAAAAATTTATTTTTTAATAAAACCATGTTATACTCTTAGAAATAAATGTACCTTATAAATAGTAGATACGTATTTCTTCATATTTTAGATCAAAACCTTTAAAGATCATATCAAGAGCTCTCTGAGTATTGGAATTTTACCTTGTAACCAAACGAAAATCTTGCTAAACTTTATGAATGGGCGTGTATAATATAAATTATCGGTAAGAACAAATACAAGGATAGGCTATAACAGGTACATGAGGTACACACCAGAATACATTTGTGTATTGTGAATTTAAATATTTTTAGTCATGTAGTTTTAGCTTTCAAAATAAAATAAAAATATTGTTACTCAATAGTCTGCTGCATCACTATGTTTGAATAAAAAAAAATAATTTTAAATGCTAAATTTTTGTACCTTAGTTGACACATAAAATCTTAATAATAGAATTTTCAGACAACCTACAATTTCAATTATAAGTAATAAGTAACTGCTAGGCACATATATACTTTAAATCACAGTATATCTTAAAAGTGGAATAAAATTTCCTTGCAGTTACAGTACATATATTAATATTAAATTTTGATAATTATTTATAGTACACCAAATTACAAAGTAATATGAATTTATGAGAATTTAAAATAGTAACTACAAACTGTTATCAAAAATTTATCACAGGTAAAATTTTTTCAAAAATGAAAAGCTCAAAAATTGCATTCGATCCTAAAAAAGTTTTGAAACAACGGAAGACTCTATATTGTTATGATTATCATATACTAATATCGCTATCGCCAAGTGGATGGGTCACCGACTAAGGCCGTATAGCTTCAAATGAAACGTAAGTGAGAAAATGCCCAATTATTGAAAAGGTATGTACCTACAAATCTACATTTTCACATGAGTTGGTTTACATAGTTTTCTGAGTGTGTTTTTTGGAAATGTGTTTTTTCGTGAAAATTCTAAATACAGGGTGCAAATTGCCCATTTAGATAGTGTTTATTGTTCTTTAATGTAGCAACACCACAACTCGTCCTTTGAATTTAATAGAAATGAATTCAAAGTTTTTCAATTAAATTAACAGATAAATGTGGGGACCAATTATACTATAAATAAACTGCCAAATTTATCTGTAAACACACAAACCCGAATGAAAACTATTTCTCCACTAGACATCTACAAATGAACAATGAAATTACGCTCTTCAACCTACCCTAAGCCCTCAAAATGTTTTAAATTAAATGTTTTAGTATTATATTCAATGCATGAAGATAAACATTTCAGATGATGTCATGCGCAGACTTGGTCACATTTGGGAACACAAGTCGGCATACCTTTACAGGTGTATCGTGTGCCCGCCAATACTGCCTTCGAATTCACACGAGGGTTGCAATAACCTAACCTAACCTAATGTAATAAGTATTGAGTTTCGACGAACTACCTGCATAGACATTGTACATATCAGGTTTTTTTAACATTCTAGGCTGTGTAGTGAAGTGGTGTTGTGTACTTTAAAAATGAATACTCGCTCAAACACAATTTTGAACATGGTTTTAAGCCAGCACTCAGGTAAGTCTAATATTTAAATCAGTACCTGAAATATATTAGCTCCCCCTTCATTTTTGTTTTGATCATATAAAGCATGAATACCAAGTGTCGCGGTAGACGAAAAATATTTTTACCAATTTTAAAAGCAAAGTATAGGGATTTTTTTTCACAATAAATAAAATTTAAGTTTACTTTTTTTATTGTTGGGTCCTATTACTTAATTTATATAAAATAGAAAATTGTCGACAACGACACAATAATCAAACCCAGAAGCGAAACTCTTGTCGGAACCTTTGATGTTTTGGGGTCAAGATTTCGTGACCTTGAACAAAATCGGCCTCTACTTTGACCGTAACGATATCCGGGCGGTAACTTTAAATTAAATATAAGGAGGAATTTGTATTAAACGTGGAACAACATATATGAAAAATTTAATTTTTAAAGGCATTTGAATAAAAAAATAATAATCAGAAGTCGTGTGAAAATAAAGGTTTGTGTTTATATATTTGTGATATACCAAAAGTTCCACTTCAAATGGTGTGGAAGAATAGGTCCAACTCACAATCTTTTTAAAGTATATTTTAATTCTCAAAATTTATTTGACTTGTATAGTTACCTCGTTCTGATGCAATTTAAAATCATAAATAAATCTTATAAGATTTAGTGCTAATAATGCGATCCTTGGACTGTTTTTTTAAACACGATAAATTTCACCTCATAGTTAGAATATGTTTGATAATTGATATGTAGTTGAATATTGTCTACATGTAAGTAACATGTATTTAACATATTCTTTCTGAATAATGGGATTATTTTTGTAGCTTTTACTCTGAGGATAGCGTACATTCTGGCGGCAACGGAGAGTTTCGCTTCTGAGTTTAATTATTCTGTGCCAACGACGACAATTTTCCGTTTAGATGTTATTATACTTATCAAATACATGATAATATGTAGTACACTCGTAGGTAGGGCTGCCACCTTTTTCTAAAGAAAATAAAGTATATTTACTGTTCAAGGTAAAAAAATAAAGTACATCTGAATATAAAATATTTTTTTGTTAACATTTTTCCATACATATTTTTGTTACGTCAAGCAACATCTAACAAATATTTGTTATTAAAGAATATTTAAACAATATCTTTGCACTCTATATCCATATTAAGATATATTAATAGTCCATTGTTGTTTCTTTCATCCCGCCACTTACCCTTCTTCAGAGAAAAAACTATCTCTGTAAATGCAGAAGTGGCGGAAATTGACAGCAAAAATGACACTATTGTAAATATATTTATAAAGTCATTACCTCCTAAAAATTGTTGGCACTTCTGTGAAGTTCTTAATAAAAAAAAATGAATGAACTTGCTTTAAATGAATAAATTTATTCTTACAGAACATTCATATTAATTTTATGTTTTTGTAGTTTCATAGTTTCAACTATGTGAACAAACTGCTCTTTTATGTTGGTCAATGAAGAGAGTCAATTTGTGTGGCTGAAATCAAACCACTTGTCTCGGTGCACCACGACCTTGTCCAAGAACAATATGAAATGTCTGTAAAAATTCTGACTAACTTCAGTGTCTTTAATCATTTTTCAGTTTGATACCCAAAGAATAGATCTTTTCTTTTGATTATTTCGTTCCTAAGATTGTATACATCCAAAATTGCTATATTATTCCCTTTTAAGAATTTTACAGTTTTTTTAATATATAAAATGTTACTACCAAAGTCTTAATCATCATTGGTATTCTGCAACAATACATTTTGTAAAATCTTTGACAGTCTTTTCCTAAGTTCAGACAATAAAATATTTTATGCAAGGGCGCAGTTTTGGTTTAGGGAGGCGCTAATTAGGAAACAACTTATCCTAGAGGAGGACAAACGAAAAAAAAATTCCTAAAAAGTGGAAAAATTTTTTGATCCTGAGCGGGGGGCAAGTCAGCAAATTTATGGGAAGATTAAATGGCTCACGGCCGGTTTTTCAGGTCCGGCAGCTGCCCCCCTTCGGTTCGCCTATGATTGTATGTATCTGAGAGAGAGCCATCTAGTTCTTACACAGGCACTGGGGTTCACGAAATTCTCCATCTACAGATTCTATGATATTTTAAATTCTCGTCTCCGCACAGTGGATTGGGAAAAATACGCACAGATTAACATTTTTGTTTATGTTAGGATAAAATAATTAAAATCTTTAAAAATCGAAATAGATAAAATTAAGTATTTTGTTGCATTGACAAGAAATAAAAGTATTAAGTGCGTTTTGCTGAATTACAATAAGTACAAAACTGTATTATAAAATACTGAAGAGTTTCACTATTTTGGTAATATTATTGTTATTATTCCCAATTTTTCTGATTTTTTGGGTTCCGTCTATAAAAATATACGGATAACCATATGAAATCACTCGTGATTTCTCCGTCTTTCATATCACAGCCATTTTCTCCAAACTCGACGACAAATGTTGAAATTTGATATTTTAGTACTTGAATGAAAAAAAAAGTTTTACGGGTACGTCTGGGGGTAAATTTTAAAAAATCGAATATCCCCCCACCTATCTCCGAAACTAATGAGCCTAAAATATAAAAAAGGAAGTATAGAACGTTGTCCAAAGTTTACAGGAATAATAAGTAGAAACCTCTAATTTTAATTTTGGGGGGGGGAAATTATAGTATTAAATATAAAATTAAAAATTGTTCAAACACATCATGAATTACATCATATTTAATATATATTAAATAATTAGTTTAAAAGATATTAAAAAAAAATTATCTATTCCCCTTTATTTAAAAAATTATCCAACCCCCTTTATTTCCGAAACTATAAGACATAAAATAAAAAAAAATACTTCAACTTTGCAGGAAAAATGATGAGAAATCCCTATTATTAATTTTGGAGAAAGTATATAATTGAACGGGAAATAATATATTAAACTTTTTTAAAAGGCATCGTACTATATATCAATTAAAAGGGCTTATTAGGAGGAATACAAATATATTTTTTTCATATTTTTAAAATCCATTGTTTAAATGATATTAGCAGAAACATAAAAAATACCCATTTCCCCGTTTATTTCCTCACTTGAACTTGATAAAAAAATAAGTAGAAAACCCTATATTAATTTTGGGGGACAAAATTATAAAATTAAATGGAAAATAACATATTTTTTTTCAAAAGCATCATGTATTAGACCAAATGAAAGTGCTCTTTATGAGATATACAAATATATATTTCCCATATTTTTAACAACATTTGTTTAAAAGATATTAACATAAATATAAAACATCGACTTATAACCCCCCTTCTATATCTCAACTTTACGATCTAAAATTTGGAAAAAATTAGAAATATAGGGTCTTACTTGAACTTTGCAGGAAAAAATAGGGAGAAAACCCTGATATTAAGTTTGGGGGGCAATTTACAGAATTATAATGGAAGAAAGACAAGTATATTGTCTTTAAAATATTTTTTAAAATAGTTTGTAAAAAAATTAAAAATATAAAGCTACAAAATTCGACCCATTAAAAAAAGTAAAACACATATTCTATCTAATTTATAAACTCAAATTGAAACAAAAATGTTAAGGTACAACCTTCAAATGAAAGGAATAATTATAAATGTACAAATATATTTTAGGTAATTGTTTTATTAAAATATTTTTTAAATTAATAAATAATTATTTAAAATTTGACCAATTCTTCCAAACTACTGAGCCTAAAATTCAGGCAAAGATTATATAGGGGTTTACTGAAAGTTTACTGGTAAAGTAAAGGGAAAATCTTAATCTTAATTTTTGGGGACCCAGTTAGAAAATTAAATAAATATTTTTATAAAAATCAGGCGTATCATGTAGCAGATGAAATAAAAAGGCTCTGTGTGAGAAATAAAAGTGTATATGTTTTTTATAAACTTAGTTTAAAATATATTAAAATAAATATAAGAAAAATGCACTCATTCTTTGCTGGAATATCAGAAAAATATATTTTTTATTCACCTAGAATTCTATCAAATCCCAAAGGTGGTACGGAACCCTTAGTATGCGAGTCCAATTCGCACTTGACTAAATTATTTCTAATTATATTTTGGTTGGTTTGTATCCAGATTTTAAATGATTCGCCCACAGTCATACGGGATATTAATTACTCGTACATTTTTCCCCCGAAGTGCATGGAATATCAACACCCTGTTTTAAAAGGCATATTTTTTATTGGAATCTCATGTTAATATAAATAATATTTCGAATACTTCTATTATCGCTTTAAACTAATGAGAGAAACTCATATTTATGTATTCGTACTGAAGCAGAATCAGCATTTTTGTCGGTATATGAATTTGTTGGAAATCTGTATCACTTCTTCACAATCATCTGTATCTATCACATCATAGAGTGATCGGTAACACAGTCTTTACTTAATAATCATTTCAACCTATAAATACAATCAATAGTAGATTCTACACATTAGTTTAAAACTAATGTGTAAATTATTGTTTTTAAAAAGCCAGCTCTAATTACCATTTACTGGTTGATTTTCAATAATAGACGGATACAAATCTGTAGTAGTAATAGACATGAAACAATTTCAGGGAAATAATGATCTTCAATAACTTTTTAACGATATTGGTCGATGAAAAAATACTTTTTAGGGTTTCGTTTATACAATATACGAATACCCTTATAATATCACTCCGGATTTCTACCTCTTTCACATCACATCAATTTTTTTCTAAACTACTGGACGGAAAAGGTTGAAATTTAGTACCAGTGTATAATTTGGTGATACGACCAGGAGTAGATATCGTAAATGAAGAAATTTTGATTTTAGGGGTACTTCTGGGGGGGGGACTAAAAATATGGACCGTTCTCCCCCTTATATCCGAAACTATAAGTAAAATTTTGAAAAAAATTAGACGTATTGAACCTCTCCTGAATTTTACCGGAAAAATAATGAGAAACTTCTACTACTAATTTTGGGGAGGCACATTACAGATTTAAACGGAAAATATAAAATTAAAATTGTTTCTAACACACCATGTAATATATCATATGAAAGGGCTCCTTATGGCGAAAACAAATATATATTTTTCATATTTTTAAAATAAATTATTTACGAAACTATAAGCCACAAAATTTTGAAAAAAAAATAGATATATAGGCCCTCACCTGAATTTTACCAGAAAAATAAAAAGAAACCTCTATTGATTTTGGGAGGCACATTAGAGAATTAAATGGAAAATATCAAATTAAAATTGTTTCTAACACATCATGTAATATATTAAATGAAAGGGCTCATTATGGCGATAACAAATATATTTGTTTCATCAAAAATTAATTATTTTAAAAATAAATTATTTTAAAGATATTAACAAAAATATAACAATTTTTACCAATTCCCCCTACGTTATCTCCGAAACTATAAGCTGCAAAATTTTGAAAAAAATTATAGATACAGGGCCTCACCTGAATTATACCGGAAAAATAAGGAGAAACCCCTACTATTATTTCTGTGGGGCAAATTACAGAATTAAATGAAACATATAAAATTAAAATTATTTATAACGCATCATGTAATATATCAAATGGCTCATTATGAGGAATACATTTTTTTTCATATTTTTAAAATGAATATTTTAAAATATATTATTAAAAATATTTGAAAAAAAATTAACCAGTCCCCCTTTATTTCCCAAACTATAAGACCTAAAATTTTTTGTTTACAGGAAAAATGCGAAGAAATCACTTATATTTTTTGGGGGCCAAATTATAGAATTAAACGGAAAATAATAAAAAACTTTAAGGCATCATACAATATATCAAATGAAATGGCTCATTATTAGGAATACAAATTTATATTTTTCATATTTTTAAAATTAATTGTTTACAAAGTATTAAAAAAATATATAAAAAAAATCTCATTTCCCGCTTTATTTCCGAAAGCATACCACCTAAAATTTTGAAAATAATTAGGTGTACTGGGGCTCACTTGAAATTTATAGGAAAAAATAGAAGAAAACCCCAATAGTAGTTTTTGGTGCAAATTAAATTAAATGGAAAATAAAAATTTAATTTTCGAAGGCATCATATAATTTATTAAATAAAAGGCTCATTATTTGAATTACAAATATATCATATTTTTAAATAATTTGATTTTCCACTTTAGAAACTACACTATTTAAAATTTTGAAAAATATATTTAGTTACGATTTTTAAACAGATTTAGTAATTTATTATTTAAAATTTGACCTATTTTCCCCTATATCTTCCAATCTACAGAGCCTAAAATTTAGACAGTAGATTATAAAAGACCTTCTTACTTTAATGTTAATTTTGGGTCCAAATTAGAAAATTAAATACATATTTTTATAAAAATAAAGCGAATCATGTAGCAGATAAAATAAAAAGTCTGTGTAGGGAAAATAAAAGTTTATATTTTATATAAATTTAAAACGCTTCCTTTAAAAGATATTAGGGTAAATATAAGAAAATACACTCATGCTTGCCTGAAACTGGAATATTAGAAAAAAATATATACTTTGATTCACCTGCATTGTATCAAATCTTCATATGGTGCTACGGAACCCTCAGTATGCGAGTCCAACTCGCACTTGACCAAATTATTCTTATTGAACATTAAAAAAATGCCTGAAGCTATTTTTTGTTTATGCTGAATGTGCTTATAGGATTTATAACATTTTGTGAGGTTTTGTCAAGAAGAAAGCATGTAATGATAATTAATATTAATATTTTCAGGAACTATTACTCAAAAAGAGAGTCCTAACATTACTCGAAACGCCATTGAAAATGAAATGTTATACCAGGAATATCATGCTCCAACCAATTCTCTTAGTATACCAATGGAGTCTTTACATGAAAAAGTAACAAGATATTTTAATACCTCAGAACCCGTGAAAACCTCGAAATGTATTTATGAGTTTGTAGATGAGAATGTAGACATTGGAAAAACATATACATACGGCAGTTTGAAAAAGGTGAGGTTCAAAAACATTGCATGATTATAACCTAACCCAAATGTTTAGAAAAGATCTGTAACAGTTCTGTGCATTGTTAACAGCATTTTTGGTCTTTCTGTTATAGAGTAATGTCACCAAAAACATCAGCGAGAAAAATATAAAAATAATTGTTCCCCAAATCTTGAGAAGTAAAATTTTAATTCCGAAAATAGAAAATATCCAAAGTATAGTAGTGAAAAGCAATGCAAGTGAAAAAGAGGAAGAATTTACGAACAAGGTATGTTTGAGGTACTTGAAAATTAATGTTTTCCTCTAATATTAACAATAAGTGTTATTTTAGAATATAGTTGAACAAGAAGTTAATATTAAAGAAGATCCGAACAGCGAAATAAGTTCTCAGAAAAGCGTAGTAAAATCTGATGACGGATCAGTCTTTTGTACTAGTGATAATGACATCGACTCTAATTCTTCGGAATCAAGCATTCGGGTCTCAGTGGAGGTATGGAAAAATTAATTAATTAGTTCTCTGTATTAACTTGTTGGTTTAAGTTGAATTCATAATTAGTTTCCTAAAGAAACGGAATTTTGACAAATATCCTTCCCACTGTTTTACAGTAAAAAATTCAAAATAAACAAGTCAGAATTTCAACAGTCTGGCTATAGTTAAAAGATACGTTATTTAATTTTATAATTTAAGTTAATACTTCAATTTTCCAAAGGCGAATTGTGGTATAACGTAATTGTGAATTAGTGTCAAAACCTATAATTTTTATTTTTAGACAGTTTTTGAAGAAAGCAGTCCTGACCTACAATTATCTACAAAACCTGGAAAAGAGGTTAAAAAATTAGAAAGCCTGAAACAGACTGGCTTTATGAATGGAAAGGTAATACGAGTGTTTTCAATTAGTCTTATTCTCAGATTGCATATTTTATGACATATATTGTAATATAATAACCAAAACATTTTGGTTTACTCCTTGATGATGACAATTTTGACTTGTTGAAACGGCGTTGATTGTTTAAAATAAAGGTTTGGTGTTAGGGAGCAAAACTGTGTTATTTGATATGTGACACCAAAGGTTCTACAGCATTTCTATTACATTAGTTATACCTGAGACTAGAGAATACGATGTCTAAAAATAAGGCAATGTGTGGACTAGATGAATTGAAAAGGCTAGAAGTACTTCTAGAAAATAATGTTTTTTAAACATAAAAAACATTATCCTATGAGTACCTACCTAATTTAGTTAAGTACATTCCATTTTTAATAAAAATATTTAACCTTTTGTTATCTACTCGCAGGTTCTACGATTTAATGACCATGTTGATGTTTCTCGAAGAAAATTTAGGATATGGGATAGGAAAAATGTATGTCCTTTCTGTTTTATTGAACAGACACATTTTGCACGGCATATATCACGAAAACATGCTAAAGAGCCAGAGGTTCGAAAAGTTTTATCTCTACCATTGGGCAACCTAGAACGGAAAAAATTCTGGAATTGCCTTCGAAAAAAAGGTAATTTTGCTTTGTTTAAAGAAGAAAAAAGAGTTGTAGCAGTTCGACGACCAACTGAAGACGAGAGTATAAGAAATGCTAAAGATTTCAATGACTTTGCAGCTTGTAGTTCATGTTGTGGTGTTTATAAAAAGAAAACATTAAGTAGACATGCCAAGAAATGCCCAGGACGAGAGGTCGAATGTCAGCAAAGAGGTAGACTATACGCCTTAACTCAGTCGCAAACCTTCTTAGCAGCTGTACGTAGTAAAAATGATTTTCTACTGAACACACGTTTAAAAAAAGAAGTTTTCAGTATTATGAGACCGGACGAAATAAGTGAAGTTGCTAAAAATGACATATTAATTTGCTTATTTGGCGCAACACATTTGAAAAAACACAAGAGGCCACAAATTGCTACTGTAACATCTAATAAAATGCGAGAATTGTCAAGGTTGCTAATAGCCTTAAAGGGTATAATAGGTTTAAGGAACGACGAAAATTTAACAAATAGTGGAAATAGTGTTGGCGTAAAAAATTTAACTCAGGTCATGAAACCAGAGTTTTTCGATTATTTGGTGACTGCTACAAAAGTAATTGCCGGTTTTAATCCAGAGACCAAAACATTTAAAGCTTCGTCACTTGCTTTGCATATGGGTACTAACTTAAAACAAGTATGTAATATTATTCACAGACATATAATAAAAAAGTCCAAACTTTTTGACTTTAAAAACCCTGAGTTGGAATTAAAAAACATAAAACACTTACATAAATTGATAGAAGACCACTGGAGTAGTGAAATAGCATCAATAGCATTGAAAGATATGACTGAAAAACATTGGGAAAAACCCCAAATTATACCTGTTACTAATGATGTTATCAAGTTTAATAATTACGTTAAAAAGGAAGCTGCAAATAGTTCCGCTATACTTGTTGAGTTAATTAAAAAAGATAATAGAAATATCGAATATGATAAGCAATTGTTAATTTTTAATTACAAAAGGTTAGCGAAAAGCGTTATGGCTTTGGTATTAATATTAAACCGGAAAAGAATTGGAGAGATTCAATATTTAAAAACATCGACATATCTTAAAGATTTTTCTAGTGAAAAACGCCAAGAAGAACTTTTAGAAAGCTTGTCGGCTTCTGAAAAATTATTGTGCACAAATTTTAAGCGGGTGGTTTCTGGTGGGAAAGGTAGTCGTCCAGTACCCATCTTGTTTTCACCATTTATGCAACAAAAAATAGAACTCTTACTGAAAATTCGTAGAATTATTAAAGAAATTCCAGAGTCCAATGAATACCTTTTTGCAAATCCCGACTCAGCGAAAGGATGGTATCACGGTGTCAGTGTAATTCGAAGATTTGCTTGTGCCTGTGGTGCACAAAACTCCAGATCATTAACATCTACCAAATTTAGGAAGCAAACCGCAACAATATTGCAAGTAATGAATATAAATGAAAATGATATGGAGCAATTAGCCATATTTATGGGGCACACGAAAAAACCCACGAAGAATGGTATAGGTTAGTAATATTTGAGTTTATAAAAATCTTAAGGGCTATAATGAAACATGTTTATCCTTATGTAGTCTAATGTTTAAAGAGATTATCTAATGTAGTATTAGACAGGAAAAAATATCCTTTTTCAGCTCTAAACATAATTGGCACCAATCTATTATTTCAGCGTATTTTTATTCCCTCTCGCTCCCTCTCTTCCTCTTTCCCTCTCTCCCTCTATCTGGCTATTTAGTATTGTGTCTCGAACAAATTATGATAACCTACAAGCAAGCTATTCTGATAAATAAATAAACAAGAAAAAATATAATTTAATTAAATTAAACGAGATTTCTTAAATTAAACATTCCCAAAAATTACAAATTACTTGATATGCTTTTTGAAATTAGTCCCTATGAATTTTACGGTACTAAGAAAACAATTATTGTATAACCAGGCTTTATTATTTTAAATGATGTTTCTACTACAATTAAATAGCGAGAGATTTATAAATGAAATTTTACAACCCTAAAACGGGTTTTACTTAAATGAAAAATTGTAGATTGCCGCAAGATCTATATCAAACTGCTAAAATGGCGAAACTGCTATTAATGATCGACCAGGGAAAAGCTCACCTATACAAAGGGAAAGGCCTGGAGGCTGTTAATGTAGACGAGACAGATGTATTAGAAATCGAAGAAAACTTTGCTATTTCTAGAAAAGGTAAGTTGTAAATATTGCTTAATTTTTAAGTGATTAGGGAAGGAAATTTGTATAATGTATTGTTTTAAAATTCAGATAACACAGAAGTAAACATAACAACTACCTCAACGCCATTAGATGCAAAAACTATCTTAAAACACATGCACTTACAAGTCCTGAAGACGAGACAACAAATATATATAACGAAAGTGGTGTTCCTAATAAGCAAATCAAACAATGTAAGACAAAAATATAATTTGAATTATGTACAGCTTTTATATTTATAAATATTTTCAGCCAGAACAGGGAGCAGAATGCGGTGGAACCAAGAAGAAAAAAATTGTATGATTTTATATTTCAAAGAGTTCATCACTAATAAAAAACCACCCAAAAAACAAGAGGTTGAAGAGTTCAAGCAGAAAGAAAAGAAACTTTTCGCAAAAGTAAACTGGGTCCGAATTAAAACATTCGTTTACAATCAGTACCGAAACTAATATCACCGAGTGCTATAATCAGTGAAGAATGTTTTGTGTTGATAACTTTAGATCTACAGTACCGTAAAATGGGGTAACTTTGATCAGTTTCAGAATTAAAACATTTTTTTCTTAAAATATGGTAAAAAATATACGAGAATAAATGTAAATATTGGTTTTGTCTGGACTGTCCACTTCTGGCATAAAAATATTAATTTTCTCATTATTCAATTTTAAACTGCGATTAGGGTTACTAAGATATCATCCTTTTTTCTTACAGACTTCGAAAATATTCCTAACCAGGAACAAAACAAATATATTTTGTTAAATCTATCCATGAGTCTAGGATTTATATCGTTTTTTATGTATTTGGGGTTACTTTGACTAAGAAAAAGGAAATTTACGAGATATACAACTTTGTTATGAAAACACACATTTGTCTTGAATATGTAATAAATATTTAGGAAATGTTATTAACTTTTAACTTATTGTAAGAATTATACAAATCAATTCCTGCACTTTTCGCTACCCATTTCAATATCACATTCTCTTCATTTTCAGAGAAAACTGTTTTTGCACTAGATCTTTGTAAAAATTTTCCATGGTACTTGTTACCTATATATTGTTCCATAAGGAATGACAAACTTTGCAGACGCTCCACGTAACGTCAATCGGTTTTTAATTCCTTCCGTAATAACCTTATTCAGAATCTCTTCCTAATTCCAGTTTTTCGAGAGCCTAAACGCTTTTTATATGTCCTTGGCATGATGACAGACCAATAAAAAAACATCGTCGTTAATAAAATCATTAATCAGTCTAAGTAGCTCAAACTAAATAACCTTATGGGGTAACATTGATATCATTGACCAAAGTAAACCCGCATAGGGGATCAATGACACCTCGTACAAAATATGCTACCAAAAAAACAGTGAACTTCAAGGTTATGGCTTGTAGTAAAGGTCGCTTTTATGGTTATAGTGTTTAAATGAACTGTAAACATTTGAGATGTTATTCAAGCTTTCAATATTACAAAAAAAACTAGTACTTTCTACACATTTTAAATAGTTTTTCATAACCCGGCACAGATCCATCCACTGCGACTTATGACATGATAGATGTGACGTTCAGTACTGCCAACCACAAAAAAAGCTTTCAGAATTTCCACAATTTTTGTTTAAAAACGAAACGAAGTTTTTATCAAAGTCACCCCTGGATTCTAAGTAACCCCATTCCACGGTACTAAGTTTATACAATATATTGTTTATTATAAAATAAAATTTCGTTTATTCTTTATTTTCTTTTTTTCTATTTTTAATAATAGCTAATAATGTTTCTACAAAATCTATCAGTTAAATGAACTTTAAACAGTTTTCTCCGGCTAATTCATATTTCCGGTTTTTTGCTTAACCTGGGATTAAACTACTACATGAATGGCTGCCATGAGATCAATTTGAATGTAACATAATCTGACCTAAATGGTGGTAATTTAAACTGTATGCAAATTATGGCCTTGAAATTCTGCACATCACTTATCACTTACTCTGGATTACACGAAAATGCTTTTCTTAAGATCAAAGTAACTTGTTATATAACATTATTTATTTTTCTTAAACACATATTCTTTACTACTATGTCTGTTTATTGAGTTTTCCCTCTTCTCACTTCTTTTCTGTAACTGATAATTAGTTGAAATTTGTGATGGAAAAAAAATGTAGAGGATCAATTACTAAAAATTGTGCGGATTACTGATTGACCCTTATGGGAAGTAAACTCACATCTGTTTTGAGAGAATCAAAAGTCTGCAATATGGTTAACAGTCTTCCTGAGTGCAAAAGGTGTATTGTATATTTGTTATACAGGGCTTTGATTTCAAAACTAGCCACCAGCATAACTTTTAAAATATATTTAAAAGAAAAAGACAAAAAACACGTTAATTTATATTGACGGGGGAAAACATTTTACACGTATCGGTCACCCTGTAGTTTTAGTCCTAAGCGGGGGTGAATCTCATTTCTACAAGTTTAAATACAAAGGGGTATCATGTGATACCTCTTTTAAAGGTCTCTTTTTTGCCAATCTTTTGACGCATCATTTTCTAAAATCAGATTATTTTTAGGGTTCCGTATATACAAAAACGGATACCCTTATAATATCACTCCGGAGCCTTAATTAAAACAGTATATTATAAAAGTTCCCTGACAGTTTATTAGTAAAATAAAACTCTAATGTTAATTTTGGGGGCCAAATAAGGAACTTAAATACATATTTTTATAAAAATCAAGTTAATCATGTAGCAAATAAAATAAAAGTCTATGTGTGGAAAATCAAAGCGTATATTTTTTATAAATTGGTTAAGGGTGGATTTTAGAATCTCTGATTACGAATCCGAGGTCAGATTTGCAAAATTCAATGTGTTGGAGCCAAGATGGGGAATGAAAATTTATAAATCAACTGATATACGTACGCCAAAATTGGTATATGGGGATTTTTGGGGTTTCTGATTATGAGCTCGGAACTTACAAAATTCAAGATGGCTGACGAAATTTTCGTCCACATTTGATCCCCCATCTTAAATTTTGTCTCTGGTTCGTGATCAGCGAACCTAAAAACCCCCTTATAAGGAGTTTTGTGTAAAACGGCTGTTTTTTAAATTTTCATTCGCCATCTTGGTTGCACTATTTTGAATTTTGCAAATTTAACCTCGGATTCGTGATCAAGAGACCCTAAAAACCGCCCTAACCCAATTTTGGTGCAATTGACAATTATTTTAAAAATTTTAATTTTTTACGGTTTGTTCGTCATTACTTTAAAAAATAATGTGATTTAAAAAAATGAAGTGTTAAAAGATTGGCAAAAAAGACCTTTGATAAAAAGGGGTAATACTTTTGTATTTAAACTTCTAGAAGTGATATTCACCCCCGCATAGGAGTTGGAACTGCAGGGTGACCGATTCGTGTAAAATGTTCCTCCCGTAAATATAAATTAATGTGTTTTTTTTTGTCTTTTTCTTTTAAAGATGTTTTAAAAATTATTTAGTTTGGCTTCTCTTGAAATGATTCATTGTCAATTACTGTAGGTATATATTTGTTATACGTTATTTCTTGTATATTTTAAATGCTGAATTACGTCTTTGTTTTAGAACGCCTGTGGGGATGATTTTCTGTCAAATAACTATTCGAAGTTGCTCCTACTACAGTTTGTTTCCATTACAATTTTTAAATATTTATATGTTACAGGAGAAATGAAAAACAAAAAAAAAGAATAGACAGAAGAAGTAAGGTGCTCCTCAACAATCATTTCGAAATTACATATTCGAGACTGAAGTCGAATAGTTATAAGTAATTCAGTTTATGTTGACATTTTTTCCGATTCAATATTGGGGTATTGTAATAATTCTCACATTTTGCATGAGAGGGCATTTTTTTCCTTTCAAAATTGTGTAGTTTTAGAATACTTAAAATAAACTTCATCATCAGGTGAATGATGACGGTAGCAGGTCCAAAGCTATTGAAACGTTGTGAGATCAATCATTTCAAGACGATGGAAGTACAAGAAGACTTCGAGGAACGAGTTACATTGTCTACCAGCTTCAGACTAACATGGGTTAAGCTATTTCACAATTTTTTCTCATATTTTACTTCGCCACAACGGCTCATGTTCTACTCTATAAAACAATATTTTTCTATCATTTTTTTACCCACCCTGTATAATCATTCTCTACCTTATTTTTCAACAACCTTGTATATGTAACTACTCATGGGCCACAGAATATAACAGTTTTGCACCACCTTTTATACTTAGACATTTCTTTGTGATATTTTTTAAACCCACCTGTATAACTGTAATTATACTTCGACAAATATTTCAACCATCCTATATAAGCTACTACTTGTGGATATCAAACAATTTTTTAACCACCCTATAAACTAAAATTCCACTGCATATTATATTTCAACAACACTTTATAATCAACTGCTTCTAAAATCTTTTCAACCCGTTTCATAACTATTACTCAAGAAGATAATTCAAATATCCTAACTGCTTACGTAACACATTTTTTCTAAGATTTTTTATTTATGAGCCAAAGATTTTGTTATCCTGCATAAATATAATTCTCCACCCGTTTTTCAACTGCCTGGTATATACAACTATTTATAGCCCACCCAGTTCAACTCTTTTGAAACACCCCGTATAACTAATTCCACTACCCTCTTATTTAAACCAGATTGTATACATGCAGCTGTCTATAAAGTCCACCTAATAATATCACTTTTTTATATTATTAAACCTGCTCTATGTTTCACCTATCCTTTATATGGAACACCCTGTACAATTACGCTTGATATATCAGTCGATTTTTTTTATCGAAACATTTTACATTGGCATATTCCGAATTTTGAATAAAAGCTAAGCTGATGCAAGTATCATCTAATATTTGTTGTGTGCGATGGAACCAATAGAATAATTGTGTTACCTAATATGGTAGAAGTTTTTTCGCTATATCTACCGATCTGTCAATGTAGAGAGTAAAATGTTTACTAGATTTTAAGTCAAACTATAGGCTTTGCAACAAAAAAGATTCAGCAAAATCAGTTCTTTCGTGATGCCCAAACAAACAGACCAACTTACGATTTTATAATACTATAGATATTACTCTCAATTTATCTATGAAGTTTCCGATCACTGACGTCTAAATACACGAATTCAAATCATTTAATTTATTTTAAAAATACTCCTGATTTAGATTTTTGTGCACTATATTATTTTTAAGTTAAGCATTTTTCTACCATAATCAATAATTAAAATATTTTTCTGATTACTAGGCATTAAAATCCATTGAGATCTTTAACAATCAAAGAATTCTTGTGTTATATTGGACATTTGAGTTCTTTGATTGAATTTTTTTATACCCAAAAGCTACCCAATTAACCATAATTTTAGATATTTGAGTTTAGTAATATTCACGTATTACAATGAAACACCACGCTATAAAATAAAAACAAAATACAAGAATTTATTTATTTTTAAATTACCAAATAACATGTAAACACCATTAATAATGCTATGAAAAGAGACAAATATCTCACGCTCATGCGTTCTCTTTCTGTTGCCCACAAACACAGCGATTTTAATGACATGAGACGGCAGTCGGCCCTTGCAGTTTGTATTTAGTTCAAAATCTAATGTGAATGCCAAACGATTGTTGTCTCAACAACATTGTTGCCATGCTTAGGGACTCGGAATTGGCAATAACCTTATAAAATCAGTGTATATACGGAGGCCTCGCATAGTTAATAGAAAGTATATACAGAACGACTGACGCGACCCCTAGTTCAAGTTTTAATGAACTGAAAACCGTATAAGTCGCTATATGCACATAACTTATGAGCCCAAAAAAAAAAATTGGATTATGGTTTTGTGGGATTGTGAGAGGAAAAACAATCTTAAATACAAGCTTTAGAACAACGAGGCCCGATTTCGGGACTCGTAAGTGCAACGCGGGCCTCGTTTAGTATCTTGCACATGTATAAACGGGACTCGTATGTGATGAATATAGGTCTATATATATATATATATATATATATATATATATATATATATAATGATTGAAATATAGGTCGGAGTAGAATTATAGTTACAGAAGATAATTAAAAATTTCATAAACAAAAAGAGTAATATGGTGGGTCATAGGCAGTGGCATATACAGAATGGTTTACCCGGTGGTTGAAAAATGTTAAAAAATATTATGCGTGGTCCATAAGCAGTTGCATATACAGGGTGGTGGAAATATATAATGAGATGGAATTATTATAATGAGGATTTTAATAAATGTTAGAGAATTGAGTGCAATTATAGCTATACAGGGGTGTTAGAAAAAATAAATATGTAGGGTAGCCCATTAGCAGTTGAATTGTTATCTATATATAAATAGGCTAAGACAAAACGATTAGGTACCATTTTCTCCTCTGTTTCTCAACCAATTTTCTTCATTTTTGTTTTGTTTAGTAGCTACTGACGACCTTCAGTGCAGAATGCTAATTTTAATTTATAATATTGGTTCATTCATTAAATAAAATATAATAAAATTCCTTATTTACGTCAATAATGTCAATGCCAAACAAATGAATGTGCCGCGTGCCGCTGCCGCCAGACTCAAACCATTGAGTAATTATATATAGACAGACCAATGCTGTTATATACTTAGAGCATGTACTTCTGGAAGTGGCATGCAAGCGTTGTTATTGTTTAGTGGGTAAAGTAATCGTTGAATATCATAATTATACATGGCGATTCCAGGTATGTTAGAAATAATTTTTTTAATGGGTGGCACATAAGCAGTTGCATATTTAGGGTGTTTAAAATATAGAGTAGAGTGCAATTATAACTAATAAAATAATTATATAGGGAAGCCCATTAGCGGTTGAATTTACAGGGTTCTTGGAATAGAAGGTGCAGTAAAATTAGTTATACAGGGTGGTGCAAAAAATGTTATACATAGATGCATATACAGGGTGGCGGAAATGGAAATGCAACATTTCGTAACCCATAAGCAGTTGTATATATAGTTAAGATGAAATATAGGGTAAGAGGAATTATAGATATACCTACAGGTTGGTGATAAAAAATGTTAGAATAGGAAATGATTTATAGAGTAGACCACGAAGAGTTCCATATATATAGTGATTGAAATATAGTTCGGAGTAGAATTATAGTTACAGAAGATAATTAAAAATTTCATAAACAAAAAGAGTAAATATGGTGGGTCATAGGCAGTGGCATATACAGAATGGTTTACCCGGTGGTTGAAAAATGTTAAAAAGTATTATGCGTGGTCCATAAGCATTTGCATATACAGGGTGGTGGAAATATATAATGAGATGGAATTATTATAATGAGGATTTTAATAAATGTTAGAGAATTGAGTGCAATTATACCTATATAGGGGTGTTAGAAAAAATAAATATGTAGGGTAGCCCATTAGCAGTTGAATTGTTGTCATATTAAATTAAGAATTACGAATTTGAACACAAATAAAGTTCTATGAATTATATCTGAAAAAAACTTGAATTTCGTTACTTATTTGTATAAGCGAGATGTAAGACCGACATTTAGGATTTTGGAGGAAACTATCACACAAAGGTTCCGAATGTGGATCCGTTCCCTGTAATTGCTGTTCTCCCTAATGTCCTAGGATAGAATGTCACGATAAAATTTTCATGTTACTTAACCTGCCAGAGATATTGACACAATTGGTCGAATTTCGACCACTGGGCGACAGCTAGTTAAATTTAAACGTCTTCTGGGGGTTGAGATTTCTTTGTCAGTCCATTTTGAAGAATAGTATGGAGGTGCTTTAAATAATGTTCCCACAATTCAATCGGCTTTAATTAAAGTGCCCTCGTTGTATATTGCCAGAATATTAAATAGGTGAAGTAGGTTTTTTTTTAATTTACTTAAAAAATAACTTCACGTCTTATGTTTATTTGCCGTTATATTTAAATTAAGAACATAATTACACATTAGGATTAATACTTGAATCGTAACAAAATAGTGATAATTACTTTAATTCTCTTAAAATTTATATTCATTTTACGAATGATCCAAAGTAAGAGAAACGGAGGCAGTGAGACGAAAAATATAGCCGCTTATTACGCATATTTAGACACATCTAACCATATTTTTAGTAAACCAATTTTTTAAATTCTGATGCAGATTTTAAGAATTAAAACTAATGATACAATAATATCAGTAAATAATTTTATGGAGTGTAAATAAAATACTCACAAATTTTTCATTTGAGTACCCACAAACGACGTCTCCTTCTAACACTCTCATACAACACAACAATGCTTTATAGAAATATGCGAAACCTATTACACACGAATAGGTATTTTAAGTATGTAATATCGTGAACAACGTATTATTTGTCGTATGGCGCCAAAGCACATGGGCACCACGTAACGATATTATTGTTTGCCGGTTTATACAAATAAAATTGATGTTGACAGATAGTTTATAACATCACGTACTTGTTGATAATAATTATTTGCCGATAAACAGATTCCTAGAACGCGAGAGAAAACAGTGCGGGTAATTGCAAAATCGATTTTGACGATAACATTTCCTCCACGTTGAGCATAGATGACGCCTTTGAATATATTGAAATGATACAAATCGCACAGTCATTTTACTATAAATAATGTTAACTAGTATTTATCATAATTCTATTTTATCTATTAAGTCTTGTGTATTTTTGCTGAATCATATAAATAAATATGTATGTTTAAATACGATAAACATCAAAAAATCCATTGAAAAAAGAAAAACAGTTTACGTTTTTCAATGGATTTTTTTCATTTAATAATCGCATAGGTAATTGGTATCATAGGACATGGTCAATCCTAAAGGTATGAAATTATTTTTGTAATCGATACAATTTACAACAAATTTATACGCCATCATCTAATTTCATAATTATGAATGATTTTGTTCTAGATTATTAAAACTGCGAGTGATGCATTTTTTCTTTTTTGATTAAAGGGGGGACTGCTCTTGATTTTAGGGGTACTTCTAGGGGGGAAAACTGAACAAATCGACCGTTTCCTCCACCTTATCTCCGAAACTAAGACGTAAAATTTTGCCTCAGCTGAATTCTACCGGAAAATTAAGAAGACACCTCTACTATTAATTTTTAGGGGCAAATTACAGAACTAAATACAAAATATAAAATTAAATTGTTTCTAACGTATCATGTAATATATCAAATGAAACGGCTCATTATGAAGAAAACAAATACATTTTTTTCATATTTTTAAAATAAATTACTTAAAAGATATTAACAAAAATACATAAAAATTACCCATTCCCCTCACCTTATCTCCGAAACTATAAAACGTATTATGACCAATACAAATATTTTTTTTCATATTTTTTAAATATTTTAAAATATATTAACAAAAATATAAAAAAATACCCATTCCCCCTTTTATTCCTCAAACTATAAGACCTATTTTTTGTTTACAGGAAAAAGACGAAGAAATCCCTAATATTAATTCTGGGGGCCAATTAGAGATTTAAACAGAAAATAAAAATATATATTTTTAACGCATCATGCATGATACCAAATGAAAGAGGTTATTATCAGGAATATAAATGTGTTTGTTCATATTTTTAAAATTACATATTAACAAAAATATAAGAAAATTACACATTCCCCCATTTTATTTCCGATCTATTAGAAAAAAAGGCTTATATGGCCTGACTTGAACTTTACAGAAAAAAATAATTTTGGGGGGGATATTATAGAATTTTTTTAATATCCCAGTAACCTAATTAATACAATTTGTCAAGGAAAACTACTCTGAAATTTGTCCTCTTGTCTTATGGAATCTATATTATTATCTATATTATTTGTACTTATATTTTTCTTGTTAGCAGGCTAAATATATATTTTAATTATGTACAAACAAAAAATATACTGATATAAAACTCATTCTTCATAATCAAAAATTATATCACCACAAATATTTAATAATAAATTTTGGTTCATTTTATCACAATTACTTGACGATGAACCACAATCATAATTTGTGAATGTAAACAAAAACGATTGAACATATGAATTTGACGTTGTCTGGTGAAGTAAATTGCATTCTAGCGAATCAGTTTTGGTTCTACTTTCAGTGTTGAAATGTGTTACATCAAAGTACAAACACTGTTAATCAAGGGCATAACCAAAGTTGTAACCGGTAGATCGCTGCAAATCCTATATAAAGTAGTAAATATATAACCTAAAGTGTCAGTTAAGACATGTGCGTAATGTATTCCTTTCAATAAAGTGTCGATTTTTTATTGATAAAATGACAGGACAAAGCAGCCGGACGAGTCTTTGATCTGGACCTACATTTGTTGGTTATCACGAGCCGCGGCCAATCTACCTATTCAAATCCTATAAAAATAAATCCACTCCTGCTAACCGCATAAATTTATGTTGGTATCGGAGAAAAGGCAAAGAATGCTTGCGGTAATAAACAAAAAATTCTTGCATTTCAAGAAATACGCCAAAATCATCTTGGGACGTATCACGAGCGGCGCTACGCGCCGTGTATTCACACCTTAACACTCGTGACAGAAAACAGAAATTTGTTACATTTGATCATTATGATTGACTATCACAAACTAACGGCATCCACGAGTTAATTTCTAAAGAGACAGACAATCCAAAACAACTACTGCTGTGAGTTATTAACCAAAACCACTAGTACGTGTTTGATTTAAACCATTTATGACGAATTATAACCAGTAGATTGCTATAAATCCATTAGCACTCCGATGCCCGACGGTGGTCTGTCAGGACAAGGGTACTAGGCAAAAGCATGTTTCTTATATAAAGAGTTAATATACACATCTGGGTTTTTCAGTACCTTTCAGGAATACAAGAAGAATTTTACGTTACATTTTACTAAAAGACAAAATTTAATTTTTTAACCGACTTCCACAAAGGAGGAGGTTATCAATTCGTCGCGTATTTTTTTTCGCTTTTTTTGTATGTATGTTACCTGATTTCTTCTCCTGTGGTGCACCGTTTTGAATGAATATGGTCTTGTTTAATAGAGTATATATCCGGATTGGTGAAACTACAAATTTTGGAAAAGAACTCTATTAGTAAAAATGATAAAATAATGTGAATGAACACATGCGTGCATTGAAATCGACCAATATCCCTAATATATTAGTCGATTTTTCGAAAACTCCTTATAGATGTGTATAGTTTTTTAACGTTTAATCTATTAAGAAAGATCCCTAGGTGATCTCATATACTTTTCTGTGACGTGATGCTTGTAGTTTTACAGAAAATCGCCGAAAATTCCAAAATTCTTATCAAAAATTTCATCGAAATGACATAACGGACATTTCCTCATAAATATATTAATTCCACCGTAATGGTGCGGTAATTTTAGGCACTGGAAGTTTTAATTGCGAATTTGAAAATTTTCTATGTACATCTCAAGCTTTTATGCAACTTCTTATGGGCTACAAAAGAAATAATTTTTTAATGACACTGTATAAATATAATTCAACTCCAGCATATATTTCAACCATCCTGTATATGATTTGCTTATGTCCACATCATATAACAGTGTTTTAATCACCCTATATAATTTTAATTCCAGTCCACCCTATATTTCAACCATCCTGTATATACGGCTGCCTACGGACTACTATCATTCTAGTCCGTCCTATATTTCAATTTTCATATAAATGCAAATCCTTCTACCACTTTACTTTGTGATTTTGTTTGCTATAACTAAACACCTTGTATATAAACCCACCAAATAGCAGTTTAAAGTTTGACATATGTGCTGTCACTGATTTTTCTATTAGGCCGGGAGAATGTGACAACTAAAAGCACCGTCTTCGCAAAATGGAAAAATTTGCATTTAAATAGGTATTTGCCTGGTATACAAACAACACGAGCTTGGTACTCATTGATTTAAGGAGCCGATAATACTATGCTTTACTATCTATATGTTTGAGATGTACATAGAAAATTTTCAAATTCGCAATTAAAACTTCCAGTGCCTAAAATTACCGCACTATTACGTTGGAATTAAAATATTTATGAGGAAATGTCAGTTATGTCATTTGGATGAAATTTTTGATAAGAATTTTGGAATTTTCGGCGATTTTCTGCAAAACTGCAAGTTGCAAGTCGCAGAAAAGTATATGAGATCACATAAGGATCTTCCTTAATAGATTAAACGTTAAAAAACTATACACATCCATAAGGACAAAAATATTAGGGATATTGGTCGATTTCCATGCACGCATGTGTTCATTCACAAATTTTATCATTTTACCAATAGAATTCTTTTCCAAAATTTGAAGTTTCACCAAACCGGATATATACTCTATTAAACAAGACCATATTCATTCAAAACGGTGCACCACAGGAGAAGAAATCAGGTAACATACATAGAAAAAAAAGCGAAAAAATACGCGACGAATTGATAACCTCCTCCTTTTTGGAAGTCGGTTAAAAATGGTGTGCATGCAACATATTGTAGCATGTTGCACAGACTGTGTACAGAAAATCACGTTAAATGATTAGGTAAATTTGCGCTAGTGTATTTTCTGAACCAATTTTGATATTGTTTATTGTTATTTGTTACATTCACCAGACAATTATTTACTTATTTTAAACAAAATTAATTTTTTTTGTTAATTTCTATTTTTATAACTAACAGTTTTTGTATTTATTTCATAATATGGGATAAGACTGGCTTAAATTTTTTTTTCTTGCAATTATTAATGACAAACACAATTTTTGGCATATCTCAAAATAAGAGAAAAATTTCGGGCTATAATTTTTGGTCTTGATAGACCTCCGTCGTGCACCGGTGCAATTTTTTGGACGTTATGCAGGGTAGTGTTAAATCTAAAGAAAAATACATTTTAAGGTTTAATTCGCGTTTCTTGTAATCCACATTGTTGTGTTCAAGGGCCTCTTCACGACCTGAGACGACCCTGCAAATTTTACCTGAGAGGACCAACAAAGAACTTGCATTCAGCAAAATGATCTGCAAAGTAAATCCCGTTTGCAAAGCAGCTAATAGAATGAGAGAAAAAAATCAAACAAACAACCACATTGTCGATATTCCAAGAAAACGTAATACGATAGCGAAGAGCAGACTTTGAACCTACGCGCCTTTGATAACGCAAAATGCAGGTTAATGATGTTTTTCAGGTCAGGCAATAAAGTGAATCACGACAGTCTCAAATTTACACGAAAACACGTCTATTTTTGTGAATGTCATAATTTCATTAGCGATCTAGTTTACACTTTATCAGCGTTATGCTGTGGATGCGCCTTTGTTGCGCATATATACATACTTGTGTTGTTTACACTCTGCGATTCTTAGAAAAGGTGTAAACAATCCCGTTGGATAAAGTAGGGCGCCAGACGAGTCATTATGATTTCAAGTGACTTCCACTCGTAATTTAATATTTTCTTTAGCGTCTTTGATGATGTAAAAATGCCTACACCACTAAGTTGTCGACAAGACCCACATTATATCGATTCTTTTATTTATCATCATGCGAGTTCAGGAAAATTCCGTTGGTAAGGTCTTAACCTTTAAATGGAACGGAAGATTTTTTAAAATTAATACTAAAATTTCCACTAAATTTTATATGGGAATTTTCCTCGGATGTTCAACAGATCACTTCGTAGTTAACAAACATACAATCTGAGGTAAGAGTCACCGACCGTCAGGCTTACGTCATTTCATGGTGATGTGGAATTGTTACTGGTAATGGTAGCAACTAATTGTATAAAAATTAGAAACAAAAGCATTTTTTTTATTGCTTATCGAAAAATTTGCTTCTAGAACTTATACTCTGAGTCAGTTTGAAGAAATCGTGGAAACATTGATCCACTCTGTTTCTTGAAATGATGAAAACCGCAGTTGACAATTTTTTTGTTATATATTCTGGAACACAAGTATGTCTAGTATCCGGACAAAGAGTCAATTTTGTTGGTTATTTGTATGACCAATTAAGATTTAGTTGCCCAAGTCATTTCCGAATAACGTTGACTACTGCTGCAACGTGAGTCTTAAAAAAATCAAAATAAAAAATCAAACAGTCATAATTTATAGTTATATGACAAAAGAATATGTTGTGTGACTAGAAACTTACATGTTGGAGCTACACTTGGAGCGTACACCGTGGTAATAATTAAAGTTGTACAAAATCATTTAGTGGATCACACTACTACAATTTTTTATTTTAAAAATTCAATTCATATCAATATAAATAATTTGGTCAAGTGCGGGTTGAACTCGCATACTAAGAGTTCCTTACCACCTTCAAGATTCTATCTATCTAATATTCCAGTTTCAGACAAGCAGGGAATGAGTGCATTTTCTTATATTTACCCTAATATATTTAAAGGATGCGTTTTAAATTTATTTATTTTATCTGCTATATGATTCGCTTAATTTTTATAAAAATATGTATTAAATTGTCTAATTTGGCCCCCAAAAGTAACATTACAGTTTTATTTTACTAATAAACTTCCAGGGAAGCCTTTTATAATCTACTGTCTGAATTTTAAGCTCTGTAGATTGGAAGATAAAGGGGAAATAGTTATAAAAAAAAAAATTATTAAATCTTTTAGACAAATTATTTAAAAATACAAATAAAATATATTGTTCAAAATTTTAGACAGTCGAAGTTTAATATTTTTGTTCATATCTTTTACACAAATGATTTAAAAATATGATGTTTGTAATTCACATGATGAGCGTTTTATTTGATATATTACATGATGCGTTTGAAAATTTAATTTTATAATGTGTCCCAAAATTAATATTGGGGTTTTCTACTAATTTTTCTTATAAATTTCAAGTACCCTTAATTCTTTTCAAAACTTTATGTGTATGGTTTTGGAAATAAAGTGCGAAATGAGATTTTTTTATATTTTTTGTTAATATCTTGTAAACAATTAATTTTAAAAATATGAAAAATATACATTTGATGTATTGCATGACGCGTTAGAAAATATTTTCTTATTTTCCGTTTAATTCTATAATTTGGCCCCCAAAAATTAATATTAGGGATTTCTTTGTATTTTTCCTGTAAACAAAAAATGTTAGGTTTTATAGTTTGGGGAATAAAGGGGGAATGGATATATTTTTTAATATTTGTTGTAAATATATTTTAAAATATTCATTTTAAAAATATGAAAAAATAATATTTGTATTTTCCATAATGGACCCTTTGATTTGATATATTACATGATGCGTTAGAAATAATTTTTATTTTATATTTTCCATTTAATTCTGTAATTTGCCCCCCCCCCCCAAAAAAATTAATACTAGAGGTTTCTCCTTATTTGTCCAAAAAAAAATTAGGTGAGGCATTATATCTCTAATTTTTTTTCAAAATTTTAGGGCTTATAGTTTCGGAGATAAGGTGGGGGGAATGGGTAAAATTTAAATATTTTTCTTAATATCTTTAAAATAGTTTATTTTAAAAATATGAAAAAAATACATGGGTTTTAGCCATGATGAGCCCTTTCATTTGATATATTACATGATGTGTTAGAAACAATTTTAATTTAATAATTTCCATTTAATTCTGGATAATTTGCCCCCCAAAATTAATAGCAGAGGTTTCTCCTTATTTTTCCGGTAAAATTCAGGAGAGGCCCTATATCTCTAATTTTACTTCTTATAGTTTCGACGATAAAAGGGGGAGGGGGAACGGTAGATTTTTTTTAGTTTTCCCCCCAGAAGTACCCCTAAAATCAAAATTTTTTCATTTACGATATATACTCTTGATCGGGACCAAATTTCAACCTTTTCCGTCCACTAGTTTAGGAGAAAATTGCTGTGATGTGAAAGTCCGGACTCATATTATAAGGGTATCCGAATATTGTATATACGGAACCCTAAAAACGCCTGATTTTTTGTTGCTTTATTGTTGCCACGTCGAATGGAAAACTCATTAATCCACCTCCAATTGGTTGGAATCTTTTCTATGTCTGCTGATCTATTAGGAAACACCGGTTTAATCAATTTTGATGATGTAAACTATGTGTTAAGGAATATTGCGAAAACGTAGCATACAATTTTCTAAACGTGAAATTTTTCGTTTTCCAGAAAATCGGATAGAACAGTTATTAAGTGACTGCATTCCATGAATTTTATATATAAAAAAAATCGTTTTTCAGAAAATAGGAAAAATACGTACAAAAAACGCTAACCGTCAACGTAAATGTCGAATAAATTTTCTACATAAATCACTAAAATGAAATTTAAAAATATGTCATAAAATACATACCTATAGTATAAATAGGGTGTTTTGTTTTTCATTTTGATTCATTTGAAGTCATATCTTTATTAAAAAATACATAATACATATTATAAAACAAAGTTCTCCCCCGCGTTGTTGGAAGTATCGAAAAAAGTCAATCGCCTGAGATCTTTCTTCGAAAACGCTCAGGGCAGACCAGTTATGATATTTTATAAAGTTACGATTTGTTGCAGCATTATTATATTAGCATTATCTATCAGTTAAGTTATTACCGTATTTTTTCTAATTCGGTGCGGTGATGTCTGGAATAAGTTTATATTGTTGTGTTTATACAGACTTTATTTTTTCTTTTTTTTTCGATTTAAAAGTCACCATAGAATAAGGATAACTTATGGAAGTTTAAATATTGAAAATTAAACTTGTACCTGGTCAGTAACAGCTTTGGATTCAAGATTAACCCCAGCCCACTGGAGGAGCTTTGTACAGAGCGTCTCAAGAAATCCAGGAACCTTAACTTTCCGCCGTGTGGTAAATAAGCTTAGGAGATTATTTGGGACATTTTTTCACTGCTGAGTGACGGTTTTTGGAGTTTTGGAGGTAAAAATTCAAACAAAAAGTGGACTCTAATCGTTTCGAATGAACACTAAAATGACTCAACCATTTTTTACATATCGAAAATAATATCGGCAAACATAACTCAATGGGGGTGGGGGGGTATAAAACTGAGAAAAAATTATTTTAATAGAAACTAACAAAGTGCAATTTCCGTCATAGGACATCAAAAATTCGAAAATTGGACAAAATACTTCAAAATAGGTTCAAATTGAAAACAATTCTGCCACTTAGTAAGACATTCCCCCCTCCCTTCGTTCCCCAACAGGGCCACTAAGAGGCAAAAAAGTAATTTGAAAATTTACATAAAAATGATTGTTTACTTAGCTTAGGACACTTTTTTCGAACTTTTGGCCGTACATATACAGTGATGGGCAAATTTGTGGAACCAAATATCTCTGGAATTATTAGAGATATCAAAATGAAATTTTTTTTTCCAAAAAATTTTACAATTTTGAAATTCCTGTTTGACCGGAAGCAATGTCACACCCTGTATAGTATTTTAGTTTCTGATGAAACATTTTATTGCGAATACAAAAATATCGGGTTTGATATTGTTTACTTCAATACCTACCGAGATATTAACAGAAAAGTAATTAAGGAAAGGAAAAATCTAACATCCATTAAAGAAATATATAATCATAATTATTAAGTAAATCAAAGTAATTTTCAAAACATTGAAACTTAATGTATTAGATGTTCAAACTGAGCACCGTTTACTGCTTGACAATAAGCAAGTCGGTTTTTAAATTCTCTAGTAACATTAGCTATTACTTCTGGTGTAATTCTCTGGATGTCTTGAGTTATTCTTGCAGCTAATTCTTGCAAATTATTTGGTCTATCAAGATAAACCTTAGACTTTAAGTAACCCCACAGAAAATAGTCTAGTGGATTAAGGTCGGGACTTCGTGCAGGCTATTCATAAGTATCCCTTCTTCCAATCCATCTGTGATGAAATGTCATATCTAAATGATTTCGAACAATGCGAGCGTAATAGGGTGGTGCTCCATCCTGCTGAAACCAGATATTATTTGGTAATTGTCCATTTACCTCCAATGCCGGAATAACTTGTATCTTTAAGACTTGTAAATATCTATCTCCGTTTAAAGTTTCTTGTAGGAAGAAGGGTCCCACGATTCTGTTGTTATAAATGCCGGCCCAAACGTTCAATTTTTGGGGATGTTGTGTATGAGCCTCTTGTATCCAATTAGGATTACTTTGCGACCAGTAGCGGCAGTTATGTCGATTAACCGTACCATTTAAACAAAATGTAGCCTCGCCTGAAAACACCACTATTCTTATAAAATTATTATCATGGTTATACAAATATCCATCATCGTTTGACAAAATTGCAAACGTCTGTCGAAATCGTCTTCGGAGAGTTCTTGAACGAGGCGAATTTTGTATGGATGATATTTTTCTCGCCTTAATATCCTTCCTACTGAACGACTGCTAATTCTATGCATATTGGCGAGGTCGGTAGTGGATAAGTGAGGATTTTCTTCCAAAGACATAGCAACATTTTGAGCTACACCTTCATTACTTGCACTTTTTAACCATCCATTTGTTGGGAAATTGCTAACTGTTTTACTTCGGAACCTTCGCAAAGTTTTCGTCACTACTGAACGGGATATTTGAGTATTCGGATGAACAATGTTAAAAAGGTCACAAACTTCTTGACGCGTCCTTTTCCTCTCCCCATACCCAGTCATCATTAATATTTCTATTCTTTCTCTTTCACTTAATTCGGCCATTTTACGATCAAATTAAAACAATACAATCTTTTTACGTTCAAATAAAAAAAAACTAATAACTTATTTTGACAACTACTGTCACTTTTGCAATGAATTTCATGGACTACTAAACTTGATTCAGATTTAATATGCGCATGATTTAAACAAACGCACATGTATTCGACTATGGAACTAGCAGTGCTGTCGGCTGTAACTGTATAATGCCACCGATTGGCCAATAGAAATACAAATCCTTACCGAGCGGTTTGTTTATATCGGGCGTAAATGAAATCTGAACCGAGTTTAGCTACCATCGAATTTTTCCTTTCCTTAGTTACTT
Source organism: Octodonta nipae (assembly GCA_034190945.1). Classification (NCBI taxonomy): domain Eukaryota; kingdom Metazoa; phylum Arthropoda; class Insecta; order Coleoptera; family Chrysomelidae; genus Octodonta; species Octodonta nipae. The sequence continues at coordinate 122,489,348 of CM067220.1, read as the reverse complement.
TTATATTAATATTTCGGTAGGTATTGAAGTAAACAATATCAAACCCGATATTTTTGTATTCACAATAAAATGTTTCATCAGAAACTAAAAAACTATACAGGGTGTTTCATTGCAAATTTGAAAATCGACATAACTTCCGGTAAAACAGGAAGTTCAAAATTGTAAAAAAAATGGAAACAAATAGGCAATCTACTGCAGTATCCACCTTCCAAATTCCATTTTGATATCTCTAATAATTCCAGAGATATTTACTTGGTTCACACATTTGCCCATCACTGTATAATATGAAAGAAAATGCTGCAAACTGAGGCAAAACCTTATTCCCGGCTCGGCAGAGATTGGAGTTCCTGGATTTCTTATAGCGCTATATCTTAAGACGCTGAAAACTATAGATGGCGTTACTAAATACCTATAACGTTTCCATAGCTGAAAGATGCGTATTAAAATGTGGCCTTTTAACAAGTCGTTCAACTTATGTATACGTTTGTCCCGGTCCCGTTGCCATGTTGTTAAATCGTATTCGAATTCGAAAGAGCAACGAGCCAGCCATGGGGAGAGAAGGCAGCCAGAAGCAATAAGTCCAACGCGACGCATTTCACCGGAACGATAAATCAGCAATAAAATTTTACACGTGTCCACTATCAACATCAATGCTGTGTATGTGTGAGTGTGTGTGTGTATTATCGCGCGTCATCATGTATAGATGTATGGAAAATACCTACCCAAAGTAAATGATATAGTCATGCGTGTAACCTACGTCTAGAGTCTAGACGAATAAATTTTCGACTTGTCACAGGCGACGGTGATCATCATCGCACGTTGTGTGTGTATGTATGTAGGTATGCATATATTCGAAAAAAGTCCACCTTCGCAAAAAGCCGTATTATGTCTACGAAGTTTGATTATTTTTAGCTTTCGGCTTGACTTCGACGACAACATTTTGCTTTTACTTATGACTCTTATGACAATCTTGTTATTTTTTAAAGAGTCGATGCAGTCTTGACAAGTTACGTTTGTTCACAGATTTGATCTCATAAAAAATGTGAAGACACCTGGAATGTATACGTAACTCAGAAATAATGATAGACCGAAGTGTTTTTAAAATTGAAAAATTTTTCAGAAAAAAAAACATTTGATGTAATTTTATACAGTGACCGATCCAGCCAAGGGACGATCCCACCCGAGTCTTAGCAAAAATGAAAAACTATATTAATAACAGTAAAGAGCAGGCCAGGGCTGCCAGATCCCCAGAATTTCGATAAAATATCACGATCTCACGATAGTTGTCCCTCATTTCACGATTTTTGTAACAGTGTGAAATTAAGTACGTACAAATATAAAATTTTAAATATACACTTTTGTAAGTAATAAAACGTTATCATAAATAAACTGATCAACTGTAATATCAGCCTGAATTTAGTTGAACCACTACATAAAGTTTGTTAATAATATATGTTTATCCACCACGGTTATCTATATACTCCCCAACACGTCTTGGCATTGATTCAATAAGGTGGTCTATTTCTTCTTGAGGACTACTATCCCAAGATACCTATTCTTCCATGTCTTAAAACCTCCAAACATGATCTATGGGCAAAAGTTCGGGGGATCTGAGCGGCCATGGAAATAGACTCACGGGTCTCTTCAAAAAAGTTTAAACTAAGGTAGTACATAAGGTTCCACTACTTCTTGAAGATAACGTTGCAGTGTCATGTTGCCTCGAACAAAGACTGTCTTCTAATTTACAATGTGTTAGTGTTAGTTTTAGTTGTTTAATGTACTGTTTATGAACTGGTTATTCATTGATTTTGTTTGTTTTATACTAGTGTTTTGTTTGTATTTAATGTTTCGAAATTATATGTCCATAACTTTATATTTTATTTACAGTTGACACTTAAAATATTTATTTATTATACTGTTCGGTGTACATGTTGCTCAACATCAAATTGAGTTCTCTTTCTCCTCGATGTCGTTTAACCCTTCCTCGGCCATCATGGCTACCAAACAAGAATCGAGATTCAAAAGGAACGACGACCTGATACCATTTCATATTCGGAGCTGTTCTGAGAATTGTTATTTCGATTGTGGAGTTGGTTGATTTTTTATCGTTCTTTGCACCAATGTAGTCGTTGCCGTCGATGCTCAAAGGTCAGAGGTAGCACAAGATGGGGTCGATAAGCTGCTCCAAAAGGCCTTATACGGCGGTAAACCGTTCGGACACTTACAAGATGGCCTTGTTATGCTTAACCACCCATCAGACAAATTTCGAGTTGTCGAAAATCGGTCATAAGTCTTAGACATCGATCTTGAATTATATTTCTGCCCTTTCGACATCCGCTACTTACAATCTTCCGATTTTGGGTATTTTCAAACCAAGCTTGACAACTTTCCTTAACAGTAGTTGGATTATGTTCATGCGGTTAGCTGCTTTTCGAAATGAAAAACCCGCCTACCAAAATAATATTACATTTCTTCTTTTGGGTGTTGCGATTTCTTTGTCAGCGAGTATCAAAATTTACCGATTTGTTGAAATATGCCGGGTGAGCCCAAACCTCTGAATAACTCTTCAGGAATATATTTTTTTTGAATAATCTTAAGTACAAAAGTTTTTTCCATGGCTAATTTAAATTATGAAAATTACATTGACGACGACCGACAAGGTAACCGAGTTTTAGTGAAAATCTATTGATTTTTCAAATTTGGGTCCGCCATCTTGGATCCGCCATTTTGAATTTTGTAAGCCTGACCCTAAAATTCGTAATCAGCGACCTCAAAAACCTTCCTACACTGATTTTGGTGAAAACCTATTGATTTTTTAATGAAAAACGCATTTGACCTTGGTAGCGGTCATCGTCATGAACGAGGTCATGGCCAAGGTCATTCTGGACGTAAAATTTCCCACCCTTTCCGAAACTGGAATAAACAATAGGGGTTCTTATCTGAAAACAAGCATTTGACCTCGATATGAGCATCAAGGTCATGGTCAAGGTAATAGTCAAGGTAAAAATGCTAAAACTTTTGTATTTATCATTTTTCAAAAAAATATATACCTGAAGAGTTATTCAAAGATTTCTATACATTTGGCTCACTCTATATATCGGTGTCATGCACTAAGAAAATGGTAGGTGGTAAAAAACTGCAATAAAATACGGTTTCTGCATCCAAAAAACACCTAATATTGAATTTAATTTGTTCATAAAGATTTTAATTTTTTTTTGTTGGCCTGTGTAATTAACACATTTGAATTGTTAACAATTTTAAATAATACATATATTTATTAGACTGGGCCAATAAAAAAACCGGAAAAAAAAAGTTAACGGTAATGTAAAATTATTGTTAATGATGACAAAAATTTTGAGCCCTTAATAATTAAGTGGTGTAGAATCGCAATTGTTAATTTTTTACATTTTTTGCAAAAAAATCGGATCTAATCAATTTAAAAAAAAAATCAATCTCACATCCTTGTAGGATATTAAATTCCCAACAAAAAGCTCTTGTTAGTAAATTTTCATAGGACGAGCCCTTTCCCTGTAATCAAGCTTCACATTGGTTTACTTGTTCAATTTTTTACTTTGTATTCGGGATTCTCAAAACGACCTTAAATATCAATATTTTTATAAGATCACTCATGATTCTTAAAGAAAATTCAATGCTCTACAAAAAAAGCCTCTTAAAATTTTTCGTTAAACTCACTCATTTCAAAGTTATTCAATTTAAATTCAAAAATATTTTACCGTTTATTTCGCCTCAGACATAGTTTTATCCAATTATATCATAAATTCATGACTCAAATGTGAAGAAAAAAAATTTCAGCAAATTTCTAAAGTTTTTTTCAAAATATAAAATTATGCAAATAAATTATTTATAATTGAGAAGTGGATTTTTTTTTACTATTACAGTAATAAAATACAATAAAATTAAATGTATGTTGATAAACAACGTTTTTATCAAAATAATACCCCAATAAATTTTGAATTTTTGAAAAAACCTTTAGTAATTTGCTGAAAAAAATATTCTTCATATTTGAGTCATAAAATTAAGATTAAGATAAGTGGAAAAATTATGATAATTTAACGTCGAATAACTTTGAAAGGAGTGAATTTAACGAAAAATGTTAAGAGGCCTTTTTTGTAGAGCATTAAATTTACTTTAAGAGTCATTATTGATCTTACAAAAATATTGATATTTAAGGTTGATTTGAGAATCCCGAATAAACAGTAGAAAATTGAAAAAGTAAACCAATGTCTTGAGTCTTGATTACAGAGAAAGGGCTCGGCCTACGAAAATTTACTAAGAGAGCTTTTTTGTGGGGAATTTAATTTCCTACAAGGTTATGAAAAGTTTTTTTAAAATTGATTAAGTCCGAATTTTTTGCAAACAATGCGCCAACTGTTAAAAAATGAACAACTGCGATGATGCACCACTTAATATTGCTATTAAGGATTCAAAATTTTAGGAAAACTTTTTTTTGTCATCATTAATAATTTTACAGACCATTAAAAAAATCATTTTTTTGTCGGCATAGTCTAATATTTATACTGAATTCAAACATTAAAGTACTGCGCAAAGTGAATTGAGAATTATGATTTATGACTTACGCATATATGGTGGTATACATATTGTGAGCAATGTTCGCATCTTCTGACAGCATCCATAGTTCTCCAGCGCCTAACTGGCTCGATCTACCGATCTGAAAAGAAAAAAAAAACGTCAAAGAATTAATATTAACAATGCTTAACTATGCGTGTGTGTGTATTTGTTTTCTGGTTCTTGTCCAGTTCGCGGATTTGCAAATTTACCTGCAAACTGTAATCTCACTCAAGGTTGTCGTTACCAGTTATTCAACATCATAATTTAATTTTTAATTAAAATAATTGGTAGCGGCGTTGTCCAATTAAAAAAGCATACAAATATTACCGTTTTGAAATCACCAGACGTTGATAAAAAAATGAATTTTAAAATGAGGGATTGTTATAATTACCAGGAAATTGCCAAATCAGTCAATGATACTATCTTTTCGAGATCTTACAATCCATTAAACTCAAGACAATAAATTGTTTCTAGGCGAGCGTCGTCCTCAGTTGAATATCGAGATCTAGAAGTTCCAAGAAAATCTAGACCAAAGAGCCCGTAGCCAGCGGAGAGGGAGTGGAGTCTAGGGGTTCAATTTTGGAATTTTTGGTTTCACGATTCAATTTTAACCAATTAATCATGTTTTTAATTTTTTTTTTAATTTTGCAGTCCTAATCAGCCCATCTCCAATTAACAAAATATCCTGGCTACGGACTGGGCTGTGTGTATAAGTGTGTATAAAATAGTATCATTATTATTTCGATAGGTTTTAGTTAACTAGGGATCACAGGTAAATGGTGTTTCACACAGAACGAACGACTCCCGATTTTGCGAGCTAGTTCTAGATGTCATTCCATAGCAAACTATGTAAGGTTTTTGTAGCCATTGTCCCCACACCTATTTCCGTTTCTCGCAGATGCCGCAGCTTTTATTTCCCAGGTACTTTGAAACCACTTTTCTCTTCCCATATGTTTAAACCTTCCTTCTTCTATTCCTTAGTTGCATTATTTCTAAATTTTTCGATAGTCTTCCATGCTACTGATGTGTGGTAAAGTGTTTGTCTATGTATGTTTGTACATACTCTAATCCAGTGTTCACTTTTTTCGTTTTTCACTCTTTCCTTGCTTTCTTAGATTTTGATATCCTTTCCTTGTTTCTCGTCAGGGCCAGATTTAAGTTGATGGGGGCCCTTGGGCACAAAACTGGTGGGGGCCCCTTGCATAACACTTTTGGAGCCCCTGGGCACAAAACTTGTGTGGGCCCCTGGGCACAACACTAGTGGGAGCCCCTAGGCACAACTAATGGGGCATACTTAAGGGATTCAATTCAATTCAATGTAAATAAAGTTATACAAAATATATATAGCACTAAAAATAGAGAAAAAAATTAAATTAAAAAAATTACGTATCCACATTTTCAAACAAATTGGTTATAAACTCTTCGAGAAAAATGATTAAGAAAATTGCTTAGTTGTGCTTGAGTAGCCCTTCCCCTTGGCTTAAAATATGTCTCTTACTCGGTCTTATCTACAGTTACCTACTAAATTTAATTGCATCTCCTGTTTATATTACAGCCTTAGGGTTGCTCAGATATTAAAAAAAAATCTTAAATAGAATTTATATGTACGAAAACGTACTAACAATAATCAATCAATATTCATACTATATAAACATTGTATCTTTGTTTTCTTGATTATAGACTTTTTTTGGATTTTGTGTTTCATTTGCAATTTTTGTTGGATTTTTTCTTGAAATATATATATTTTTCAATTTTGGTCTACAGTTGGTGGGGGCCCCAAATTGGTGGAGGCTGTGAGCCAGTGCCCAAAGTGCCCTTAGGTAAATCCGGCCCTGTTTCTGGTGTTCATTGGCTAACTATTTCAAGTAGGTTTTTTTTCTTTCATCGTCTACTCCAGAGTTCTTCTGAGGATCGTTCTGTGTATAATTTTTGTTTGTTTTTTACGAGATGGTCTTGGTTTTTCAGCCATAATGGCCATTTACAGGCAGCTGCTTAATCTCTGGTGACTTCAAACTCCCTGAAGAGATCAAATATTAGCCTACTAGAGAAAGTCGCATTCACACAACTGCACCACTAAATCGGTGGGATTCAAATTCACGGCCAAAGTGGAGTCAGTTTATAAACTGTACGCTTTAACCACTAAGCTACCGGACCCCCCATTCAGTTAGTCAAGTTATCAGGTCAAAATATGTATTTTATAATAGTCCAGCAAATAACCATTTTCTCTGGTAATTTGTCCAAGCAGCACCGATTTTCCTAAAAAATTGGATTAGAGTACTACTGACCCTCTGCTTCAAAGTTAATCCTGTGCGGGTGGTTGCTTTTTGCCCGGAGTGGGGGGGGGAGGGAAAGTCAGAGAATGAATATATTATTTATTTTAAGCAACTTTAAGTTTTTTCAGAAAGTCAATTCTTTTCGAGTTAATCGCAAGTGAAATTATCGATTTTTCAACAAAAAAAACATGTTTTGATATGGTTTTTCGTAAATAACTTTAAAAATATGCACTTTAAGAAAAAAAAGACTTATGGTTTCTGTAACGCCCGGCATAGGGTCAACTTTGAAGTAGAGGTTAAGTAGAAATTAAATACAATTTTTTTGGAAAATCGGTGCTGCTTGGACAAATTACCCAGTATTACCGTTTTTGCCTTCATTGACGGGACTATAATTGTCATTTTTAGTTTCTTAAGACCCTGAAATGTTTGAAAATTTTTAAATATACAGACTTTATCGTGATTCTGGTAATGCTCCCAAGAAATTCTAATAATGCATAATATTTTCTGAGATATAAATTTATTTATTGCCCTATAGGGTTAATTCAAAACATGTTTCGTTTGCTATTTACGTAATATACAAACGCTTAAACATTATAGTGTTAAATTCGAACTGTTATTTATCTTTACCGAATCATTTATATAACAAATACGTTTTAAAAATGTAAATCCCATTGGAAAAGGTTTACGAGTTCATTTCCTTTCCTGTCGATAAGAGATTCTCCACGTGTCTTTTTTTTGCAAAGCTTGCCGTTTCCAAAAATGCTTAGCAACTATATATACTACACTTGTTGGTCAGTTTGTTCTATATCTCTTTTCAGTTGCTTATCCTGAGGTCAGCGATTTACTGTTTGACGATCTTCCACAAAAACGATTACTTTAACTATTATTTACGTTTATTGTGTAGATTTCTACTAGAATTGTTTGATAAGACTCATTCATAATTTTGATAATAAAAAAAAAGCTGCTTGTTACCGCGCAAGATAACCAAATATTAGTTAACGTCAATACAATAATATATATTGGTATTTTTATAAGAAATGATTTTTTTTATATTATACATGAAAATGAGACAGACACAGAAAAATATTGGTCTATACAGTGTGGAACAGCCAAATGAAATAAATTCGATAACGAATAAAGGGGGGCGTTTTGGGAAAAACGCTTGGACAACTTCGATTCGTATTTTTAAATGCGCATTTTTTCAAAAAAATAAATTATATATGGTGTGTCATAGTTGCAATTGCAACTTTCTTATTTTAAATGCAAGCCCCTGTATATTGTTTATTTCTTGACAAAATTCATGTAAAAATGTCCTACACCTATCTTCAACTGTTTCGGAAATATTAAGTGTTTTCAGATTTATTACAAAAATTAACATTAAAAAAAGAAAACTATTATATTTCCCAAATCCTAAAAGTAATACTGATTATTTCTTAATAGTATAAAAAAAATTAAAAACCCTTAATGTCAATGTAAAAAATGTTCAAAATGCTCGTCGCGAAGTCTTGGCAACATGCTAATCTGGTATAGAAATGTCTTCTAACGTTACTCAACATCTTAGGTGTAACTGATCTGATCGCAAGCGTGATTCGTCTTTTTAGGACATCTAAGTAGAGAAGTTTAGTTTTGTATACAGTACTTTTGACATATCCCCACAAAAAGTAGTCCAATGGCGTCAAATCAGGAGATCGTGCTGGCCATTCTATCGATCCGCACCTCCCAATCCACCGATTTGGTTCAGGTACTGCCGGACATTGATTTCGTAATGGGGCGGTGCTCCATCTTGCTGAAACCATACTGTATTGGTAGGAACTTGTGCGTTTACTGGATCAGGGTATAAGTTTGTCAAAACATTGGCACGACAATATTTTGGAGCAGTTCTAAATATTTATCTCCATTCAAGTTCCCATCAATGAAAACGATATGATTTCCAACAATTCCTGCCCAAATATTAACTTTTTGAGGATATTGAGAATGTTTCTCTGTCATTCAGTGAGGATTCTCATTAGAACAATAGCGGCAATTTTAACGGTTAACATGACCGTAAAGTGTAATGGGCTCTCATCAGAAAACAAGACATATTCTAATTGGATCACATTGTTATCTGACCTAACCATCATTTGTTCACAGAAAAACATTCTCCTATCGAAATGGTCTTCCATGATCTCCTGAGAATAAAGAAACATGAGAAAAAGCAACCTGGAGGAAAATATCTACAGAGTCAATATATATTTTTCAATAATATATACATTCAGCCTGTGAAGCAATAAAGACGAAATTGTTAAAGAGCAAATACAAGTTGGAACAACAATGTTTTGTTGTTTTTTTTTATTAATCCTGGTCTGTTGATTGAGTTTAAAAAAAATAATATGAAACTAAAAGTGTTAGTTAGTAAATACAAATTTTAAAAATGGTCAAAACCCAACTGCTGCATTGTAACTGCAACATTGCAACAATAAGTTAAATTATTGATATAACTTTTTTCGAACAATTCAATAAGACAATGCAAAAAAATTACGTGATCACCATCACTTACCTCAAGACAGAAGAAGTTCTGGCAGCTACCGCACGTTCTAATATTCGACAATTTTAAGTCGATTGTCGAACTTTCATCTTTCTTAATCAGAGTCAAAGTTTTGTCGGTAAGGCATAGTCTATAGTTGCCTATGATGCCAGTACCCAGACCTCGATTGAGAACAACGACTTGCCAAACATGTTCTGAAACAAAAAAACGTATTATTAGTATTTTTTTACACGCTGAGAAAATACAATCTACAACAATCAAATACTATATAGATTTAAGAGATGTTTCTAGATAAATGTTATTCTTATAGTTGCAAGTTGTCAATAGTTCGCAGGGTTTGACAAATTCTCCACGAATCAGCGATTTTTACAAGTGGTTATGCCAACAACAATTGATACGCAGCGAAATTTTCAAACCGTTGCAATTATTGGTTATTGTTCTTTTCGAAGAAACCCATTAGTACGTACATGTTTTTTTCTTCACCACTTATTCAGGTAGGGGTGACTTGTTTACTATTTACTTTTATTAAATACATTTTTTTTTCACTTATCTTTAGGCCGCAATCTGACTGAAGCGAAGATCGAAATGATTGAATGAACGACTGAGATGTGACATGTTTCTGTGCCAAATGATACATTTTATTACGACGTTGTGCTAGGAACAGATTGGAACAGTTCAATGATATGGAACATTGAATCGTATCATACTAGAAAAATTTTTGGGAATATTTGTTATTATTTTTTAGTTTTCTATCCCGTGAAGCCGTGCATTGTAATTTATTCTAGGTTTTTATTTTATCTGAATTCTTTGGGAAGAGCACCACGTAAACTTAAAAGCCTGTAGGTATACAGTATGTTTATGTGGTGTTATTCCCAAAGAACTCAGAAAAAATAAAAACCAGGGATGCCACAATTATCACTCAGAAAACAATTATTCTAGGTTACTCTGAAATCGAGAAAAAATGTTTCTGTGTAGAGACCTTTGGCCAATAATTAGAACGGTTTGAAAAATAATCCGCGAATCAGATTTCTCGACAGTTGGCTCTGTGAACACTGGATTCGCGAATAGAATTTCAAACCGTTGTAATTCTTGGTAATTGGTTTGTATGAGCAAACCTAATATTAACCGGCCTTGCGTCTCAGTCACAAATAAGGGAACAGTCACATGAGTTTCAGTAATGACTTGAAATGAAAAATGACTTAGCGAACAATAGTGTAAACAAATTATTCTCAATAAAGGAAAAACTCAATAATTATCTTGAACCTTGTAAACAAATTTGTTATTGTATGGTTGAACGTTTTTTCCGTTAATTTAATGGCAATAATCAAGTTAACAATAATAAATTCATCATTCGAACTGGAGAAAATCTAACAGTGTTGATTAATTCAATTGCACGAAGCCTTTAATTTAGACTTTCCAAGAAAAAAAATATCGTTTGGGTATTTCAGGACACCTGTGAATGACAGCATTCGACGGTTATAAATAAACAAAGCAAACAAACACTTCTAGAAATTCGGCCTGTTTGCATAACAACTTCCAAAGAAACCGTTAAAATGTTTGTTGTTATCGAGAATAATTGGAATTTCACAATGTCGCTGCCTGATGCACACACTCACACATGTTTCTCCTATCTATAAGGATGGAAATGGAAAAGAGCGGAGAATGTGAAACACAAACAAGGGCAATTGAAACCGACTAAGTGACTAATCATACAACATTCAACACACACGTACACATATATGTACAGTTACGTCTAGTTCCGTCTCAGGAGTTGTTGAAGTAAACAGATAGAAAAGGAATGTTGGTTGAAAAATGCTGTTCTTCCTGTTTGGGGATTAACTGGATCAATTTCGCTTGTCATCTAAAAGTTCACTTTTTGTATGAGCGCATGAAAATTTCAAGTTATGTTAAGGCCAAGATTTAATATAATTAAACTGATAAAGAGTATTCTAGTTACGAAAATTTTTTTTCTGAAATATATATGAACAAAACTACTGTTATAATAAAGGGTGTTCCAATTTGAGGTTAATTTTTAAATTTGCCGCCATTTATATTTTTTGTACTAGAATATCATATGTTAATTGACAAATGACAAGTAGAAATATTCCGGTTATAAAAAAATGGAGAAATATACCATTGAGCAACGCGTGTTTATTAAAAAAATATTTTAAATTTGGTGAAAGTGGTGCAAAAGTTGGAAGAAAATCTCGTACAGGATATGGAAGAGAAAATTGTCCGTCAAATGTGACCATTGTTCAAAAATTTTTGGAAATTGGTTCAGTAAAAGATGAAATAAGCAAAACATATCATCGTAGTGGACGTTCAGAAGAAAATATTGCAGCTGTTACTGCTAGTGTTGTTGAACAACCAAAAACATCAATTCCAAAAACCACTTGATTCAGAATTTTGCACAAAGATCTTCACTTAAAGGTTTACAAGATTCAGATAACGCAAGAAATAAAGCCAAAGAGTTTGGTTTACGTCTTAAATTCGTTAATGGGGCCCCACAACGGTAACTTGAAAATGTGAATTTTTTCAACAAATTCCTCTTCAGCGATGAAGCACATTTTGAATTGGGTAGATTTGTTAACAAGCAAAATTGTCGAATCTCGAGTGAAGCAAATCAACGAGAAATAATGGAAAGACCGAAGCATCCACAAAAAAGTAACTGTTTGGTGTGGTTTTTGGGCTGGTGGAGTGATTGATTGGTTCATACTTTTTTGAAGATGATAATGGAAATGCTGTTACTGTGAATGGAAATGGATATCGAACAATGATTACTAACTTTTTGTGTGATGAACTGGAGCATATTGATGTGCAGAATATGTGGTTCCAACAGGACGGTGCAACATGTCATTCAGCAGCAGAAACAATCAGGACCTAAATGAGAACATTATTGACTGTTTTTAAGTAATTGAGGCCCAGTTATGCCAGAAAGTTATCGAACATTTTAGCAAAATATTAGAAGAAGATATTGTTTTCTATTACTAAACCGAAACTATTGTACTATCATTTGAAATAAAAGATTTGTTCATTCTCAAATAATTTGTGTACTTTATTAAAAATTTTAAAATTGTCCTCAAATTGGAACACCCTTTATAAATATTCTGGCAATATATAATGAGATCAGTTTAATTAAATTATGAGACCATATTTATGTAAAATATTTTTAAAAAACGAAGCCTCTTCAGACTATTCTATAAAATAGATATGGCATACGAGGCAATGCGCATAAACTAATACAAAACTACCTTGATAACAGACAACAAAGAAGCAGACAACATAGAAAATAGATTATTTCTTAACATTGATAAAACGGTGAATATTACTTTTGGTAACTACAGCGACAGTGTGCCTGACTGCTGTGATATTAAAATAAATGACAAACCCGTAAATAGAGTAGATAATGTTAACTACCTTGGTGTAATTATTGATTATAATATGAAATGGACCAAGCACATTGAGTATGTCATAAAAAAACTAGGTATCTAACCTTCATTTTTAAGAAACTGTTATATATCATGGATACTAAAACATTGCTTTTATTATACTATGCGTTCTTTCACAGTGTCGCCTCATATGGCATTATTGCCTGGGGTGGAGCGTACAATGATACTTTTTCACAACTGCAGAATTTACAGAATAAAATCCTAAAAATAATTAGTAAACAAATTACTTAACTGATAAACGCCCATTAAATATGAAACAACAATTTGCATTTGATGCCCTAGTGTACCATTATCCTACTTTAAAACAAAAATTTTCTAATTCAAGGAGCATTAGTTTATTTTATTTTAGTTTATTGCCCAACAGAAATAAATCCAATTACAGGACAAATATTATAAAGTATAGAAACATACTAATAAACTATGGTATCTTAAATACTTCAAAAAATGATAATAATAAAAAGAATAAAAAGAACGCGGAATATTACAAATATTACAACATAAATTTCACACAGTTTTAAAAAATAAATAAAACAACAATTGACAAATATTACATCATAAATTTTACACACAGTTTTTAAAAAAGAAATAAAATAATAATTGACAAGAGAATTTTACTAGTAACTGAACCATGGTTGATCTGACGTTTGTTGAATATACCCTTCAGCGATTGATTCAAAATTGTCATAGTTAATACCACAGATTCTAGATATACTGTTATAAGTTCTACACATGATAAATAATGGTGACTTTATGAGTACATTTGTATTTGTAAACAGATAAAAATAAGTGTTATTTCTTGAACCAATCCTTGGCGAATGTATCGGGAGCACTGACAGAAGAACAGGAGAGTCAATTCTGTTGTGAACCAATTTGTATAAAAATGAAAGGCTATGTAAATTCCAATGCATAACTAAAGACCTTATCCCAAATCTGTCAAGAAGTAAATTGTGCTGATACCTTCTGGCAGGATATGAGCCGTCGACTCGAAAAGCGAGAAATTTCAGGAATTTTCTTTGCACTGCCTCCAAACGCTTATTTATGATGAATCTCGTAGACAGGATGCCAGATAAGATTGCAATAATCTAACTTTGAGCGCACTAAGCATGTATATAAAGATTTCAGCGCGGGTATGTTATGAAAGGTGTTGCAATTTCGCAAAATAAAACCCAGCGAACGCAGTGCCGATTTGCAAATTATGGAAATATTTTCAGCGAAGAGAATTTATGATTGAAATATACACTTAGGTCCTTTATGATAGTGCATCGCTCAATAGTTTGATTATGCAATGAATAATCGAATAGTATAGGATTCCTCTTTAACGTATATGAACATATTTTGCATTTCGCGATGTTCAAAAAGAGTTTGTTCTTGGTACACCATAACGTTGAGGTCATGTTGTAGCCGTAAGCTATCATTGATGCTCTCGACTTTGAGAAATAATTTCAGATCGTCTGCAAAAAGAAGAGTTTCAGATAACAGTAAACTTGATAAGTCGTTAATGAATATCAGAAACACTAACGGATCGAGATTGGAACCTTGGGGTACTAATGAACTGATAGTAAATATGTTTGATTTGAAGCCGTTATAGCTAACAAATTGATGGCGGTTACTTAAGTAGGATTTAATTAAAAGAAATAAAAGTATTTATTATCTTACCAAAAACCTATAAAAAATTAGTGAGAAGAACAGTATGGAGGCTACTCTGAGATTTAATGAATTACCAAACGAACTTAAGGTGCTAAATAATAATAAATATGTAACGAAAAATAAAATCAAAAGGTGGATAAAGTATAAAGTAGAGTAGGTGATTAATACATAAATAACAAATTATTATAGTAACGAATTATCATAATAAGACATCAGAACATAGTAATCTAAAGCACTCCATTTTATTCTGATAGGCTGCAAGTTTGTCTTAATATTAATGTTAATTTTAAGTGTAATTTTACTGTTTAGATTTAATATAGATTTTACTGTACCAGTTCCTAAGTACACGTACCTGTATGTCGCTCTTTAAGAATTGCATTACTTACATTTATATTGTAGTTGTAATTTCTGGTAAAATAAAGTATAAAGCATTGCACTTATGTGTTTCATCGTCCAGAGGAAAATATGGTTTTTACATTGCCCCTTCAAAATAATCTAGAATACATAAATCGAAATGCGATTTAAAATTCAAGTTGTTTGTTATTCTTAACACATACATAGAAACAGTAATACGAACTTCGTCAAACGTCAAAAGAAATTCTTTTTCGCCTTACGCATAAGCGTCGTCCCCCGCGGTGTTACGTTACACATCATCAACCTCCACCATGACAATTAGTAACATCAAGTGAAGTAGAGAACAACATGTTTTTCGCGTGATGCACCCAAAAATATATATGTGGTTGTTTATCAATCGACGTATCCAAAAATAGCTCCCTAACACTCTGCTTATTTATTTTGCATCCAGTGTTTAATCTTGCAGATAAAAATAATGATAATTGTTTGTGTCGTTTAAATTTACTCAAAATAACCTTGACTTCATGAATATGTAATATGTTCATTCAGAAGAAAGGAGGGAGACGCGTGTATTACTGATGCCTATGCGGGAAAGAGCAAATCATAACTGTACCCTTGATACGGCTTCTTTCAATCTACACATTTCTAAGTTTCAATAAAGGACCGGCAATATTTTTAAAACGTCATTAATATGGAAATAATTTGATACAAGGGCATTAAAATAGTTTTGAGTAATATGCATTAAAAATGCACGTGGATTATTGGTTACGTAAGACTAAAAAGAGAGGGCCATAGAGAGAAGAGATTATTTCACTCGATTGGGAGCTGCTTCCATCCACCGTGTGAGATAACATGATGACCTCTATATTGCTCTCTCGTTCTAGTATTGTTACGATATTTCTCCATTGCAAGCTACGTCATTTTGCAATCTACATCAATAAATATAAAGCCATTGACAACGAAGTCAGAATAGACTTTGAAACGTTTGGTATTCCTGCAATATACGTCGTTTTATTTCTATTGTGGTGTTATTGCCCAAAAAAACATAAAAGTAATCAGGAGTATATGCTCTAAGTTTAAAATTAAAACGAGTTTTTAACTATTTCATCGCATCGAAAATACCTTAGAAAAGAAAAAAAACCATAGTTATACGAACGCAATCCACAAAGTCGAGAATAGGCATAGAATGATGAACATCTGTTATCTTAGGACATCTACCTATGATTGGATCTTGATCGTAATCAAATAGTAAACAGTTAAATTCAACAAACGGAAAGTTAAAAGAATAAATCCCACCAACAAAACACATCCTTTTGTCAACCTCCAACATAGTGCGAAAGTTTCAGTAATGGAGTTTACATTATTTAAGCACCATCAATCCAGTTACCGTTGAAAAGAAAGCGTTAGTAATTAGGCAATTCTAAATGTTATAGTGACAAAGATTGTTGATCACAAGGAATAACGGAAAGTCACTCAGACTGTTGCCTTCAAAGACATTCGAATCACCACCCTAATCACAAGAGTAGTGTATCAAGTCTGAGCCTCCAGATTCTGCTTAGACTGTGTGTTCCAGTTAAATGGTTACTTGGCCCAGATATAAGGCAAGACAAACAGTCACTTGAAAGTTTAAGGAACACACGTTTCCCCCTACCAATCTCACCTCAAACGGCAAGCTATAGAAATTTCTAAATATTTTGGGAACTTGCACTCCGAACCAAAACCCATCGGTCATAATCGCTGCCCACTCGATTGCCATTGGCCAGTCAGTCAAATAAATTGAACTAGTCAGATGAAAAAAGAAAGAGCTGGAGGTGAAGATAAACTACTTATAAAAATGCTAAAAGAAAGCAATGTTTTATCGTGTTCTTCTTTCTCAGTAGGTTTTTTTAGAACATACGGCGTTTCAAGCAACCAATACGCCATTATGTTATATCTTCTGCACCTACCGTGGACTAGCCTGTTATGACTCTTTTTAGTGACGCCGCTCATTTCGTTCAGCTCACCAAAACGAGTCGTTCATTTGAACCATTTCGCTCCTAAACCACACAGCCGTTTAGCCTTAGGCGGATTTATAGGGAGTGAGGAAAAAGTATGGAAACCCCTGAATATCTTGAGTAGAACTCAATTTCAAGAAAAATGATAAATACAAAGGTTGAAGAATTTTTCCCTGGCAATGTAATGCTGACCTTGACCTAGTGAGCGCCCAAGAAATATTAGACCGTATCCCAACAAGGTCAACCTTCTTCAGTAGTGACAAGTTCACGAGAGACCTCTCAAGTCCCCGAAAGTCACTGTAATGTGTGCCATTTCCAAATTTGGGGTTATTGGACCGTACTTTTTGAGGAGGATGGACATACAACAACCGTCACCGCTCAGCGTTATGTTATGTCACAATTGGCACGGTGGCTGAAGAACACGACCTTGGTATATATTTGGTTCCAACAAGATGGGGCAACAGGCCACACCCCGCAGATTTGAATGACAAAACTGCGGCAGATGTTCCCTGCGCGCCTCGTCACTCTGAAGGGAGACCTAGGGTGGCAGGCGAGCTCAGCGGGTTTGAGCATTTGCGATTTTTTCCTGTGGGGCTACCTTAAGAAAAATGTTTTTAAGCATTGTCCTCACAATTTGGAATAACTTAAGTGAAAAAATGGGGTGTAGTACTGACTCAAGCAGAATAAACCACTTTTTCGTAAGTTGTGGAATTTTTTTTAATAACCCATCAAACTGCACTGTTTGTTTTGCCGCACCCTGTATATGCTCTTCGACGAAGTTGCAGGATATCTTGACTCCTAATGAGATCATTAAGCAAAAGTGAATGTTGACCAAGATACGGACGTAATGGAAAGCTGGAGAGAAAAAGGTTGACATGGTATGGGAACTTGAACCAACGCGTTATCAACGTGATTTTGAGCTATATAGGAGCACCATCTATGACGACGTAAATGTGTATTGTGACCATAATATCTAACAGGGAATACTAAAATTTCAAGATAAGTCTAAATTGATCCATACCGTCAATGGTTTAATATCTTACCCCATCTATAGAGAAGAAAGAACCCCTTACCGGAATCTGGTTGCAATCTATGGGAACTACAGAAGTAGTGCTCGACTATCTCACGTGATCATCGAATTAGCAAAGTGTGACTTTTATAAGTCCATGAATACGACCATTCAAGACCTCCAAAATGTCATGACCGACGTTTTGGCAGCAGGTTGGCTAAAACACTGCCAATGCACTTTCAACGCTGCACACTATCAGACCGAATGAATGTTGAACAAATAAAATCATGTCAATCGAATAAGTAAATAGTTTAGTTCAATACCGAATCACTTGATATTCAATTAGGAAAATGAAGGAAGTTACGCTTAAGTTCAAAATGTCCCCATTGCTTCGTATCAATTATAAATAATAATGTAAAGAGATCGTATCGAAATCTCAAACGGGAATCTCAATAACAAATGCCAAAGCTCCTACTGCTTTTGAATGGATCGCACGCGAGAGAGAGAGAGAGAGAGAGAAGTTATCGAAAAAACATTAGAAACATAAAAGATAGATAATGACAAGCGGACGAGATGGGTTGCTAACTTTTAAATTATTTAAATGTATCATCAGAAATTCCGATCCTTCTCTCGTCGGGAGTCACGACGGTTGTTTTTGTCTGTCCTGTCATTTAAATAACAACGAAACGACGAGGCCAATCACAGTCGGTGTTTAATCCGTAACGTAATTTGTCACATTTGTGTGTGCTTTTGGCAAGGGAATTATAACAATGGTTATAATAACACGAGTTGAATCTAGAAAAAAACTAATAGTGATTATAAATTTCAGATGTATTTAAGAAACTCAAGGTCCACTCAGAAAATTTACAACTTTAAATAGAAGGAAATGTGTCCTTTTCAGATATTTGAAAAATAACAAGTGTTGTTTTTCTAGTTTTGCATATTGAGAGATAGAGGACGCCACTAATCAAATGTCATTATTAGAGATCTCCATTCTAAATCCTAAATTTCGGTGCCATTTGTCAACGTTTTCAAATTTTTCCAGCTGAAATTAAACTAAAAAGGGCACTATTTTTTCAACTCAACTAGAATGAAGCAAGACATCAGTCAAGAATTTCTCGTTGGTATGGAAAATTTAAACCTCGATGCTGTATGCAATCTGGTTTAATCGCAACCATGAGATTTTGGCATTATTAAGCCGGGTCCAGATCTATAAAAATTTGCACCAAATGGCAAATTCAACGTAAATTTTTGTGTGTGCGGGAGAATTTGTGTCAATGTGGACGTTTTGACACAAGCAAGAATTTATTCGACATTCAACGCACGCGATCCGCACAGAGTCGGTTTTTCGACGAACATCAAAGGATTTGCGCCGCATTCAGTTATTGATGTAGACGCGTTTGCAAATTCTGACGTACGAAATTTCTGAATTTGTTAACTAACCTCACTTTCACCTGACTTTTGACAATTGAATTTTTAGCAGAACACGATATCAAATTGTTAAACCATCCTACATTCTGTACCGACTTGATGCCCATGATTTTTTTTTGTTCGCGAAAATCGAGAATAGACTGTGATGACAAATGTATCATAATAAGGAGCAAAGAAAACAGCAATATTACAGTACCAACAAGCGAATGAACTAATACATCCGAATATCCGAATATATGGTTTTTGGAACTTTCAGAGTAGTTTCGTCAAATGATGACAAGTACTATCCAGACTTGGTTTGCTTGACACTGGAAAACTAATAATAGATGAAAAATCTAGTAAATAAATACGGAGAATGCGATATTAATTGAATGGTTTGCAATTCTAAATAATCAATTGTTTTTTGTTTGTTTAATTATGGACTGATTAGGACTGCAACATGTATATTTTTGTTCATGTATTTCTACGATATATAAAACTGTATAAACATAACATTTATTTTTATGACAAAGATGGTTAATTGCTATTCATGGTAGTCTGAGAGCTAGCTGGTGGTAACCTTGCGGTATTTTAAGCCACCCTAGGTTTTCTATATTTACTCTCTCATACATGGTGAACAAGAACCGGAGGATCAGTAAACTGCGCAGCGGTTACTACAGAACTGCTGAGGTATAAAACATTTTAGAAAGCTTTGCAGTCTCTTCATTTATAGAAAACCAATACTTTGTAGTAACTAACAAATACAACAGCTATTTAATATACAATACCAACACAAAATTTGCTTTTCGTAATAATACATCTTCCAATTCTCTGTTTGCGATTTTTTTTATCGAAACACCAATGTTACTGCTTTACTAAATGTCTTAGTAGTTACAAAGTACCAGTTTCCATTTGTTGATTACTCTACAATACGAATTTAGTACAATGCAGTTAAACGTGGACCGCCATTTTGTAGAATATAACGGATTTACAATCCCTCTTGAAGAATGAAATCTCGAAGAAAGTATTATGTATGAAATTCTAACCTATGAATTAAGGGAAACAGCAATGATATGCAATCTGCACCATCAGGTCCGGACACCGCTCGGATTGACAGACTGAGACCTGTTTCTTGATTCGGTGGATGGTGGTGCGTGGCTGTTCTTAGTTTCTGAAGCGATTGACTTGGTTAATTCCGATAACGAATGAGACTGCAGCCTGCTAACTAGGGGTACTTCGACATACCAAAGACCTGCCGATAGTTGGTTTCGGTCTCTGCCGAGCGCGGTTTTGCTGTCGACGTTCACACAATTCTTAGAAACGGTTTCTAGCTGCACGAGATTGAGGTCCAGGGCAACACGTGCGCGACGCCAAAGGAATGAGTGTGTCCTTGACCAAGCGGTCGAGGCAACCCACTGAACCTTCTTCGTGCTAGGGATTGGAGCTTGCAATTGTTCACCATGAACCAGTAAGCGCGATTCATAAGCGCGCGATGATTACGTCCCTGTCCTTTGCATAGGCTGCTACCGCCTGAATGATCGGATTCGATGACGTTTCGACGTAGCCGATGTTTCCGGAAAGATGACCAAACAAACTTCATCATTTAGAGTATAGAGCAAGTAAAAGTTGTTAACAAGGTTGAATAGATTCAAAACCTCTCAAGGACAGTATATAAAGGGTTGCTTGATCACACCTTGTGACGTATCAGTGTCTTCCCGACCTTCACGAGTTGTTGTGCCCCTTTGTCTGTAGAAAGTTGAAGAATTTTTCTGAGTTTGTTTCATCCGATTACTGTGATATTTAATTACAAAAGATTACGGTGCAAATATTAGCAGCCAGGTTGGAATGGCTGGTTTCGGAAAAATGTACATCTATGGAGCAATCCTATAAGTACTATCCTTGGGAACCTCTGTGTGCCCGTTTCCTTGAGAGCCCTGAATGTCGCACAATCCTTCCAAGTCAAGATATTCAACAGAATGTATACAGCATTAAAAATATTATCTGGAATTTTCTATGAAGGATGCAGATCAATGTTGATGGTGTAGTTCATTTTGCAAAAAACAAATCTTTATTGGTAATTTTGGAGTGCCCTTTCCATACTATGCTGGTTAACAACTATTTTTCTATTTTTTGGGGATATCAGAAAATCTCATAAAGCTAATTACACACGATTTCCACTTAGCAAACTAAACAGTCTCTGCTTAAACTTTATTGGCAATTAAAAGTTTTGGATAAAAAAAATTCCACGATTTAAACGCTTATTCACAACAAATACACGTACAAATCGTAAACTATCAAGAGTATATCACATGCTATAAATTCCAAGTTCATTCGCAACTGCTTAATTTTCAGTCTTCCCGAATATATAGGTTCTTGAACTGCCATATCTCTTTCTCTCTCGTTTCTGTTCCACGTCCTCGTTTCATTGGAAACGTCACGCATAGACAGACGCTTCGGCTAACACGTGTCCGAATACATTTTCGCTTTTCATTTGTTTTTCATTGCTTATGCGATAATTAACGAGCCGGCCAGGGAAATCATTGACGTCAGGTTGAACGAGACGAGATTTTGTGGTTTGCCTGGCGTATAATATGTGTTCCTTCTCTCTTTTTTGAGGATATTATAACGAAATTCTTTCAGAATTCACATGTCCTAATTGCCATGCTGTGTGGTTCTCGTGAGAATTTTTATTACGTCAACCTATCTAAATTATTTCTTTGCAAAATTAAGAAATTGTCACGTATGAGGCATTTAATTGCATTTTTTATCCCACATGAAATATCTCATATTTTTATTGCTTTGTTTTTAAGAGCAAATAGAATGAAATGAAAAAATTGAAATTGCATTTGTTTCGACACATCGTTTCGAACGACACCCCACTTGCTTAATCTTGAAATACCCATACAACTTAGTTTTCTGTGTAAGAAGCAGGGCCCAAATTATATAATAAGTCTATAAGGTTACTTTGATCTAATCTAATTTATAAAATGGTTTTACAAAAATCGCATACATTTTATTTAATTTACAGCTTGATATAAAGGGTGTTCCAATTTGAGGTTAATTTTTAATAAAATACACAACTTATTTGAGAATGATTAAATCTTTTATTTCAAATGATAGTACAATTGTTTCGGTTTAGTAATGGAAAACAATTTCTTGTAAGTGACCACCTGCTGCTGTAGGACAAGCTTCTAATCTTTTGCCAAAATTTTCGATAACTTTCTGGCATAACTACTTGAAAACAGTCAATAATGTTCTCTTTTAGGTCATTAATTGTTTGTGGATCGTTGGCATAGACCTTTTGTTTCAAATAGCTCCATAGGAAAAAATCTAGAGGTGTTAGATCGCAAGATCTAGGGGGCCAATTAATGTTTCCTCTTCGAGCAACTATTGATTACCAAATTTCTGTTTCAAAAGATTGTTTCTGCTGCTGAATGACGTTGCACCGTCCTGTTGGAACCAGATATTCTGCACATCAATATGCTCCAATTCATTCCACAAAAAGTTAGTAAGCATCGTTCGATATCGATCACCATTCACAGTAACAGCATTTCCATTGTCATCTTCAAAAAAGTATGGACCAATCACTCCACCAGCCCAAGAACCACATCAAACAGTTACTTTTTTGGGGATGCATCCATCTTTCCATTATTTCTCGTGGATTTGCTTCACCCCAGGTTCGACAATTTTGCTTGTTAACAAATCCACCCAATTCAAAATGTGCTTCATCGCTGCTTATTGAAAAAATTCACATTTTCAAGTTTCTGTTGTATGGCCCAATTAACGAATTGACGACGTAAACCAAACTCAGTTGGCTTTATTTTTTGCGATATATGAATCTTGTAAGCCTTTAAATGCAGATCTTTGTGCAAAATTATGAATAAAGTGGTTTTTGGAATGTTCAATTGCTGTGCACGATGACGAATTGATGTTTTTGGTTGTTCAAGAACACTAGCAGTAACAGCTGCAATATTTTCTTCTGAACGTCCACTACGATGAAATGTTTTGCTTTTTCATCTTTTACTGGACCAGTTTCCACAAATTTTTGAACAATTTTACCAATGGTAATATTTGACAGGCAATTTTCTCTTCCATATTCTGTACGAAATTGTCTTCCAACTTCTGCATAGCTTTCACCAAATTTAAAATAATTTTTAATAATAAACACATGTTGCTCAATCGCATATCTCTCCATTTTTAATAATCCGAATATTCCTACTTGTCATCTGACAAAAAACATATGATATTTAGAATTATACACTGGTTGCGTGGTAAGTGTAATTCAAACCTTTGAAACAAAGTTCCGTGTTTGCAATTATTGTAAATGCAACCAGAAGCCGAAACTGAAGTGGGGAATACTATGGTTCATAAGATAGTTAGTGTACTATTTCCCGAAAACTTTCTAAAACGACTGATTCCACCACTTATCTACTTTTTCTATTCATGATTATCACAATCTATGGGTCATCCGATATTAGCCTCAAAATATCAGCACCGAATGTTGGCTTTAACAACTCAGTTTACTCAAAAACTCAGTTTCAATTGATATTATTGATGCTTTTTATTGAAGGCGATCAAAATGGCTAGAAATATAGTGAAAGTGTACTAATCCAGATGATCCCCACACTTAAGGCTCTACCAGATATTCGTATGGGAGGTTTGCCACCGAGATCGCTGGATATAATCCCTATAGATTTTTTCTATTACTTCTTAAAGCGTGCAAAATATAACTCCTGTGATGTTGAGCAACGTAAAAACATCATTTTATGGCCAATTAGGTATTGCCAGCAGTGCAGGCTCTAAATGAGGATTTTATTGGGCATTTAATTTAATTTTTTCTTACTGTTTTTGTTTATAATTTTATTTTTATACCAATCATTATAACTCTAATCATGAGAACTTACTCTCATACCATACTATGCTTTTCAATAATTACTTCACTAGTTATAAGTTCTTGAAGACGTTAAGAAACACCTGGGGTTAGAGCATAAATAATTGTAAAAGAGAATAGAACAAAATATATCCCTCTATCCTTTAAGGAGAATAAAAAAGAACTTGGCAGGGGCGTACCCACATGTTTAGGGAGGGCAAATTAGGATAAAAATTGTCCCTAGAGTGGGACAAATCGGAAAAAAATTGTTCTAGGAAGAGCAACAATTCAGATAATTTTTTGCTCCAGAGGGGTGGGGCAAGTCAGCAAATTTATTAGACGGTTTAATGGCTTAAAGCAGGTTTTTCAGGGTCAGGGGGCGGCAGCTGCCCTTCCCTTCCTCCTTCTCGGTGCGGCAGTATGTAATGGAGCGAGTTAAAAATCTTAATACTACGAGGGCTGCCTTTTATATTATGAGATTGGACAACCCTAGTGTTGCAATCTGACAACTGACAGCTCCATCGTAAAGTTTGACATTTTTGAGGTTATACGTACTCAGAACGTTTTGACATACGAGCGCTATGTGTTGTTTACAGTAACTTAAAGAATTCATCTCGGCCAAAAAATGAAATTAAATGGTGAACATTTTCGTGCGATTATTTTTTACAACTTTCGACGTGGATTACGTCAGCAAGAGTCCATGGATGAACTCAATTTAATTTTTGGCGATGAAACTCCATCAAGGACCACTGTTTATCGAGGGTATGGTGAATTCAATCGAGGTCGTAGTTCACTCCAAGACAAATTTCGTGAAGGTCGTCCAAAAACAGTTGTTGTTCCGGAAACCATTGATGCTGTGCGCGAACTGATATTGCAAGATCGTCATGTGATCTATCGTGAGAGTCAACCTTACACATTAGTGGGACCAGCATACATTCAATATTGCATAAACATTTGACTGTCAAAAAAATTTGTTCGCGTTGGATCCCACACAATTTATCAATCGTTCAAAAAAAGGCTCGTGTCTATTGGTCGAAAGAAGAGCTCAAAAAATAGGATCGCGTTGCTTCAAAACACGTTTATGTCATAGTAACAGGTGATGAATCGTGGATTTACTCGTATGAGCCCGAAAGTAAACAGCAGTCGACTGTACGGGTGTTTCAAGATGAGCCGAATCCAACAAAAGCTGTTCGCGCACGAAGCACTTCCAAGCAAATGATCGCCTGTTTTTTCGGAAAAACTGGACAAGTCGCAACCGTACCACTAGAACAACGCAGAACAGTCAATTCTGAGTGGTACAGTTGTCTTCCAAGAAATGAGGAAAACCAACCGCCGAAGACGGATCCACTCTTCACCACTACAATGCGAGCTCTCACACATCGGCTCAAACAACTGCATTTTTGGCCACTCAAAACATCGATTTGATGAGTCATCCGCCGTATAGTCCTGACTTGTCACCAAATGACTTCTTTTTATTCCCGTACGTAAAAAACAAACTGAGAGGTCAACGTTTTTCGACACCTGAAGAAGCGGTTGCTGCGTTCAGAATGCATGTTTTGGAGGTACCTCAATCAGAGTGGAAAAAGTGCTTCGACAATTGGTTCAAACGCATGCAAAAGTGTATAGATCATTTATGGGGAATATTTTGAAAAACAATAAAGCGATTTTCGATGATTAATATTTGTTTTTGGTTTCGAATCGAATCGAATCCCGAAATATAAAAGGCAGCCCTCGTAGCAAAGAGACATCTTTAAAAATTAGGGTTGCTATTAAGTAATACCTTTATAAATGATATTTAATTTTTGTTTGTAGTTTATGCAAGTACATGGTTTAGTTATAGGTATTCTTAAATTTTATTATAATTATATTCCCGTGTTGGTATTCCTCTTTACCTCTGTCAGTAAAAAAAATAATATACATGCATCCAATCAACAAAAAATTGAGTAAATTGTTAAAACAGTACTTCGAATTTAATCAGAATACATACAGGAAATTGATACAATTAAAAATGAACTTGTTTCGAGTTTTAAAACGTCTTCACGATACACTGAAGCCGAACAGTCATTTAAACATGTATGTGGCATTTCGGCTTCTTTTATTTTGTCAATTTTACAAAGATTTATTCTTTAAAGTGAAAGGCTGAATTCACAAACTCGGTGGGTACAGACAGCCAAAGTCATCATCATCATTATTTATGAATGTTGTATCGGTAATTGTTTTTCGAAAAAGTTTACGGTTAATTGTGCCGACGGCATTCTTTTAAGATCACCAATTTACTGACAAGGGGAATCAGCAACTAAATTTACTGCACTTTATTTTAACTTCGCAATTTTTAGGTATGTATACAGTATGATGCAAATGTATCTGGTTCCAATATGTACGTCTTTAAAAAATGTGGTAAAATTTAATTTTTGAGTGGCCATCCAATGTAACATACGTTACGTCACTGTGTTGTAGTAAGGATATAATCGGAGAATTAGTATTAAGGTTTTCTAATTTTGAAAAAAATTGATCTTTAAGTAACCCCATAAAAAACTTTAAAGGTGTCAAATCTGAAGACCTTGGGTGGATGGTCAATGGCTTCTACTTATCCACCTATCAGAAAGGGCAGCATTTTAGATAAGTACGCACATGAACGGCATAGTGCGGAAATGTCCTATCTTGCTGAAACTACCAACCATATCAGTTTCTAAATATTAACTGAAACGTGGCCACAGTTTACCCTGAAAATATTGTAGATATCTAAGACCATACATTTTAAAAAATGCCCAATTATCTGATTATTTACAAATCCAGCTCAAACATTCACCTTTTCCAGATATGGTGTTCTATCCTCTTCTATCCAGTCTAGAATTTCACTTTGACTAGTAACGATATTTGTGGCGGTTTACATGACCTTTTGCATGAAAGTTCTAGCAAATTCATCTTCCAACAAACTTTCATAAAAAATACAGCACATCATTTGATTGACTACACTGCCGATCCAAACCATCAGATGGCTTGTTTTGTAAGTCTCCTAATTTTTCACATTTTGCCTATTGAGACTTCCATTATTCTTTTTTGTTGTGTTCTAAGGTTCCGACTGAAACTGGTCGACACTGTTTTGTCTACTCTCAATATTTTTTCAGGGACTCTCAGTTTTTTGTTATATATTTGTCAATTTTACGCCATGTATGTTTATGTTTGAATAGCCCCAAATAAAACAGAGAGTCAAAACGTATCAAACAAAGTCCTACAACAAAGTAGTCTAGGACGTCGAATTTGGTCATGGCAGTTGATTTGAAACTTCCTATTAAATCTAAGGAACCATATAAACATTATTTAAAGTTGGTACGGATATTTGTTTAAATACTTTGGCCCCAAATAAAAGCGGAGAGTAAAAAGTATCACACAAAGTACTAAAACAAAGTAGTCTAGGACATCGAATTTGGTCATGCAAGTTGTATAGAATCTTTCCATTAAATCTAAGGAAAGATATAAACGTTATTTAATGTTGGTGAGTATATTTGTTTAAATACTTTGGCCCCAAATAAAGCGGAGACAGTAAAAATTATCACACAAAGTACTGAAACAAAGTAGTCTAGGACGTCGAATTTGGTCATGACAGTTATTTAGAATCTTTCCGTTAAATCTAAGGAGCCATAGACACATTATTCAAAGTTGGTGCGGAAATTTGTTTAAACCTTACACATTAGTGGGACCAGCATACATTCAATATTGCATAAACATTTGAATGTCAAAAAAATTTGTTCGCGTTGGATCCCACACAATTTATCAATCGTTCAAAAAAAGGCTCGTGTCGATTGATCGAAAGAAGAGCTCAAAAAATACGATCGCGGTGCTTCAAAACACGTTTATGACATAGTGACAGGTGATGAATCGTGGATTTACGCGTATGAGCCCGAAAGTAAACAGCAGCCGACTGTATGGGTGTTTCAAGATGAGCCGAATCCAACAAAAGTTGTTCGCGCACGAAGCACTTCCAAGCAAATTTAATACTTTGGACCCAAATAAAGCAGAAAAGGTAAAAATGTATCAAAAAAAGTAATACAACAAAGTAGGCTAGGACGTCGAATTTGGTCATGGCAGTTGTTTTGAATCTTTCTATTAAATCTAAAGAACCATATAAACATTTTTCTCCAAAAACTAATAGCTAAGACAAAATCTATTTCAGATTTTTTTTACCAAATGTTTTATTTGATTGAAACAATTCTAAAGACTAAATAGAAATTGTAGGTGCTCATTTTTTCGTAGTCGACGTCATATCTTTGCGTATTCATGTTCTACTTGACGACGCAATGTTGCAACATTGACAATTATTTACTTAAAATGTATTTTGGAGTTTTTGGCCTATAGACCATGGTGGTTTAAGGGTTTTTTGTTTGATTTAGTGTCTGCTAACTCCACCTAAATATATACACTCAAACTATTTACACACTGTATATTTGTCATAAAAAAACTTTACGTGCATTTTTTTTATTTACATTGTTATTAAGTATCATGACTAGAATCAAAATTAGATAGACAGACGTTTTTGACAACAAAAGCTCGAATTTTATAGATAATTTTTATAATTTCATTATCTCCTAATCAAATTTTATTGATAAAATAGTAATTGCATGTTCTGATTATTGATCGATAATAATTATATGTAAGTAATTGCGTTTACATAAATAATGAATAAAAAAATTACATCCGCAGGTATGGGTTTTATTCGGTGAATCAAGAGTTTTTTTATAGTGGTTAACGGCATTTCACGGCCTAGAAGGTCGAAAAACAGTCATTTTCGCATAATTACATCCTGAATTAGTAAAAGCGAATACAAAACACAATGACTGTTAGAAATACGTTGTTATGAATGAGAAAAGAGTTACTCACTTTGTAGGAAGTAGTAAAATGTTGTTCAGGTCTTTATGCAAATAAAACGTGGGAGGCCGAGTTTGTTATCGGTATGTAGGCAAAAGTGAATATTACAAAAGGTGGTTTGTGTTAAATTCTTACGACTGTCATGCTTGAAACGTACAGTAATTGTCTTCTGTTTTTACAGTACGGGACAATATATCAATGAGTTTCTAAACTGGTTCGTGTTTTTGATTAAAATCGTATTTAATTTTCAACAAAATGTTTCGGTCGTTTCATAATAAAAACTAACTCGACAAATTCATTTTAGCTTCCAAGGATCGGTGAGAATGTATTCCTAAATAAATTTTAAGGAATAATAAAGAATACTATTTGCTTTAGTGCATTACTTCATTACTTCTAATAGTGGTGCAAAATAACTGTTCGTATTGCGGTTCAAATTTTAAACCCAGATGGCACCCGTTGGTACAATTAGATCGTCAGCTGGTGACAGATTTTGGTTTACAATTTTCTCGCTGATGCCTCGAACGGGGTGAAAAGTGTATTATTGTTTAACATGATAAGGCGTAATTTGCAACAGAACCCCGTGGCTAACACAGGAAAAACTCGTTTTCCATTTTCCGAAAAAAAGATGTTTTGGCTCGATTTTTAAGCCCCTGCAATGTTGACTAAATGCATTCTATGATGCAACCAAGCATCAAAATAGGATAGGCACAAGTAACGCATCATTGTTTTCCACAATAATATACTTTTCAACTTCATTCGAGGAAGAAGCGAAAAAAGCTGAACCAAAACTGCCACCAGCTGCAGGTGTAAATAGTGAACATATCTGTGGACAAACTACAAACATTTTTTTAAATTGAAATCGAATTAATTTTTTAACTTTCGATAACAGGAAGATATCTAATAGACGTTCATTTGGTAGTATCGCACATGTTCAATTAACTGGTTATGTAATGCGTTTCCTCTCTTCGTTACAATTTTTTGCCTAGTGTACAGCAAAAATTCGCTGCTTTACTAATATATCATTACAACTGTAAATCTAACCGACAAAAACAACTACTTGCTTAGTAGTTTTGATATGAAACTCTGCTTAGATGACTGATTCAATTAACCCACTCAGGTTCGACCATTGCATGAATTCAAGCCAAGTTGCTTAAATTGGTGGTCCAGTCAGCATTCCATGTTTATTTTGACAGTGTGGCATGGGGCTACAACCTGCTGGCACATGCATCTCAACAATTCATTGCTGCTGGGCTTTAATTTAGGTTCCAACACGATCTTGGTTCCTTGTAGCGGTGTTTGGTCCTTCCACCATTTCTTGTTATGCAGCTTCAGACCATTATGCTTAATGTATGTTTTATAGATGTAGTGGTGCATCCTGGTAAGATATCTTTACCTTTGCTTTCACTCGAAACAATCATTTTTGGTCAATCACTGCAAATCACTTTCACTCAGTTCTCTGAGAACAATACTTATCTCATTCAAGAGGAAGCTTTATTAAGGATATTGTTACTTTCAAGCCCTCTTTTCGTCTTTCGCCTTGATTTTAGTAGGTTTCTTACTTTGAACTTAATAGCTCCCTGATCAAACTTTTCGTCATTTCTTCGCATGTGAATCATTCTTGGTAATAACTCCTCTTTTCTTTCCGTATGGTAACCAATCAGCACATTTCCACTAGATTGAACACGTGCCAGTACAGCGATGCCCTTTATTCACAAATATCGATGAGATAAATACTTTTGGAATATTTTAAAACGAAAAAAAAAAACAGAGTAGTTGGCTATCAAAAAGAGATCGGTTTATTCAAGGACAAACCCCAAGTTCAGTTGGAGATGGCGGTATTAGATATATATTATATATAATAAAAATGTTATTGCTAAAACTGTGTAAGGACTCTTCATCTTCAATTAGAATACTGGAAAGATCTGTTGCTAAGTTCCAGTCTTGAAGACGATCCACGTGCAAGACGACGTCCAAAAAGGATATAGGTCTGGAAGATCATTGACTAAACAAAGAGAGGCTTAATACTAGTCCTAGGCGAACAAGATATTACCTGAAATTTTGGGTTACTGAGTCCGGTAACAATGGAACAAAAAACATTCTAATGCCAATTTCTCATCAACCTTTAGATCAATCTAGAAGGCATTGACAAGAATTTTTGAGTCATAACTATAGATGAGCCTTGGGTGTACTACCATGATCAAGGAAGAAAACATTAGGTTAGGAAACTATGATCCCAGAAGTGATGAGCAATTGACATATTTGTTAATAACCCCATTTTGATCATTTTTTAAAATATAGGAATTCTTGTGATATTCATAGTGACTTTAGGACATAAAATGGAAAAAAGGAATTTAAAAAATTATTTCTGTTGAATGAATCAAAGTAATGGAACCTTTGGTGTGTCACAAATGTAAAAACACAGTTTTGCACCCTAACACCAAACCTTTATTTTAAACACAACGGCGTTTTAACAACTCTAAGTTGTCATCTTCAAGGAGTAAACCAAACTACATCGAAATTACAATTTTCAAGTTCACTGTTAATGATTTTGTTATGTATCTTAACAATAGATTTGCTTCTATTAAATTTACATATCAACAGGAACAAAAGGGTACTCTACCATTTTTAGATGTATTAGTTTTAAGAAATGATAGTGATAAGTTAGAGTTTGATGTATATAGGAAGGATACTAGCACATGTAGATATTTACCTAATACGTCTTTTCACTGTCAAAAACATAAAATGGCGGGGATTAATTTCCTTGTACATCGGTTGTTGACATTCCCTCTCAATAAAGAGAGGTTTGAAAATGAAAAGAAAACTATTAGAGAAATAGCTGCATGTAATGGTTATCCAAAAGATATTATAGATAAATTAATTAGGAAGAAACGGCTTCGGTTACGAATGAAAAAAGAAGTGTCAACTTTTCGAAATGAGTCACAAGAACAAAAGTTTGTCTCGGTTCCGTACAGTCGTTATACTGGGGGCTTTAAGAAAATTTTTAAAGAACTTGATATGAAGGCGGTGTATAAAACAACTACAACACTACAGAAATTGTTGGGCAATCCTAAAGATAAACTTGTTGATTTCGAGAAGTCCGGGATTTATGAAATCAAATGTAATGATTGTGATTTAAAGTATTATGGTCAGACACGCGCAGATCTATCAGTACCCGTTTCAAAGAGCATATTGCCCATTTGAAATATGGAAGAACGGATAAATCTAGTGTTGCACATCATGTTTTAGAACACAACCACTCTGTAGATATATCTTCGTTAAAATTAGTTAAACAAATAAATAATTATAGGGAACTGGACTCTTACGAAGGCATAATGATTTATAAAAATAATAAACTAATGAATTCAGATAAAGGTCCTATTCCATACAGTTCATTGTATAGTTTACTTTGTAAGAATCCAGAAAATAATTATATAAAATAATTATTAAAACAGTTATTACTTAATAATGTAGCTTAAAAGTAGGTAGGTAATTAAGGACTATCCTAATTTACATAATTGCATTATATAAAATCTGCCTTATCTTTGAAATCTGTTATTTAAAATTCAGGTACTTAGGATTTATCCTTTGTACTAATTACTTAAGTAATAGTTAATAGTGGGAGGTATAAATTAGAGAAAATTGTAATTTCCATGTAGTTTCGTTTACTCCTTGAAAATGACAACTTCGAATTGTTGAAACGGCGAGTGTTTAAAATAAAGGTTTGGTGTTAGGGTGCAAAAAAAGAAGAGAATGAGTAAACAAAACAGGTACAATAAACATCAAGAAGCTAAAATATTTCAGACAAAAATATATTAGCCTAAAACATAAGAATTTTGTAACTCCATAAATAATTGGGTACATAATCCTCAGAAAATGTAAGTTGTTAGTATAAATTTGTGAATGTTTATGTCCAAAATCAAATATTTAATGCATTCAATTAGTAAGAAGAATTAACTCAAAAAGGGTTTATCATTCGCCATGTTAAAATTTCCGCAAAAACAGAAAAACAATAATGAATTAAAACATGACCTTAGAAAAAAAAAAGAATAATTCTCTTACGATAATGGAAGAGGTTCAGTATGAAAAAATAACACTTGATAAATCTGACTAAATGACTAGAATTGCTTAAATAATAGCTGACCACCAAAGATCAAGCGTTGTGTACTGGTATACAGAAAATTATTTGGAAACAAAAGTCCTTTCATACGCTAAAAAAAACATATGCTCACTTAAACATACATTTGAAGGAATGGAAAGTGTGGGAAAATTAAAACTAATTTGTAAAGATAATGTAAATCAAGAAGGTAAATTAGTCATTGTTTTACAGGTCAAATATTATTTAATTTTTATGGGATACGAAAGTTTTTTTTTTGGTAGATTGCTTCCAAACTAAAACAATTAAATTGCAAATGTTGTAACATCCACCCTGTTTGCCAGATTTTGCTTCCTTTGACTTCTAGCGACTTTGGTCAAACGCAGATATAATAGCAGCCGTGAAAACCTATTTCGACAGACTTCCGGATTCTCACTACAGGAATGGAGTCAATAAATTAATAGATAATGGAACAAGTATACTGAAGTTTAAGGACATTACTTTGAATAATAAAAGGTATTTCAAAGCATAACATCCTGTTTTTCGAATAACAAAACTTATTGAACAACCTACTATGTCAGCTATTTAGTCTGGTTTATTCTCAGTCGTTTTTGTCCTCTAGACATTAAGTCTAGTGCATAGTTATAAATTCAAACATTAAAATTCCACAGCCCGCTTTTCGAATAAAACTTATTCAGAAATTTTATTGAAGAAAATTATAATTGAAGCCCGAACAAACGGGCGACCACCTCCCCCTTTCATCGAAACGATTTCGTGAAGGTCTTCGAATGATTTGTTGCTAATGGTTGAACCGTCTAATTCCACATTCACGTAATAAATATAAAATGTCACATTTTATGTAAACAGAAAACGAATTTAAATCAACGAGCTGCTCTGTGACACAAAACGGGAATAATATTATACGAAATTTACAACCTTGGTTAATTAATGACTACATTTGTCATTCTTTTTCGAGAAAATCGTAATTTAAATCAGCACTAATCTTTGCCAAATGTCAAAAACAATACGCGGTGTATGGTTTTCCTCGTATAAACAACGAACGTTAAAAAAAAATCACAATATTAACAAAATTTATAAAGAAATGATACAGAATAATGCCTGCTTCAAACTAACATGAACTGGCGAAAAAACAAGTTTAACAAAAAAAAATGTTTCGATTTTTCGAATTGGTATCCCTACTATGTTCAACATCTGCACAAAACTATTTTTTAAGCACAGAATATTACTTTGGATTAAAGTAAACTCTCAATTGCTAATTACATACAAAATTATTGTTTCATAATCCTCATTCTTCACATCATCATCGTCATCCTATGAAATCCATAAATACACAATTAAAATTCAAAAACATTAAAGTTAATAAGTTGAAATGCGAAATACTCCATCGAAATTACACGCAAAAATTATTTGGTCAAGTGCAAGTTGGACTCGCAAACTCAGGGTTCAGTACCCAAGGTTTTGAGATCTGTTATAATATAGGTAAATCATAATACATATTTTTCAAATTTATCAGTTTCAAACAAGAAGGGAATGAGTGGATTTTCTTACATTTTCTTTAATATATTTTGAACTATGCGATTGTTAACATTTAAAAAAAATTATTTAAAAATATGAAAAATCTATTATTTATATTATTATATACATTACATGACGCATTTAGACAAACTAGCTGTCGCCCAGTGGTCGAAATTCGACCAATTGTGTCAATATCTCTGGCAGGTTAAATAACCTGAAAATTTTATCTTGACATTCTATCCTAGGACTTTAGGGAGAACAGCAATTACAGGGAAAGGATCCAGATTAGGAACCTCTGTGTGATAGTTTCCTCGAAAATCCTAGATGTCGGTCTTACATCTCGCTTCTACAAATAAGTAAAGAAATTCAAGTTTTTTTCAAATATAATTCATAGGACATTATTTGTGTTCAAATTCGTAATTCTTAATTTAATATGACAACAATTCAACTGCTAATGGGCTACCCTAAATATTTATTTTTTCTAACACCCCTGTATAGCTATAATTGCACTCAATTCTCTAACATTTATTAAAATCCTCATTATAATAATTCCATCTCATTATATATTTCCACCACCCTGTATATGCAACTGCTCATGGACCACGCATAATATTTTTTAACATTTTTGAACCACCCGGTAAACCATTCTGTATATGCCACTGCCTATGAGCCACGGTATTTACTCTTTTTGTTTATGAAATTTTTAACTATCTTCTGTAACTATAATTCTACTCTGACCTATATTTCAATCATCATATATATGGAACTCTTCGTGGGCTACTCTATAAATCATTTCCGTTTCTAACATTTTTTATCATCAACCTGAATATCTATAATTCCTCTCACCCTATATTTCATCTTCCCTATATATACAACTGCTTATGGGTTACAAAATGTTGCATTTCCATTTCCGCCACCCTGTATATGCATCTCTGTATAATACTCTTTGCACCACTCTGTATAACCGAAATTCTACTGCACCTTCTATTCCAAGAACCCCGTAAATTCAACCGCTAATGGGCTTCCCTATATAATTATTTTATTAGTTATAATTGCACTCTACTCTGTATTTTAAACACCCTATATATACAACTGCTTATGTGCCACCCACGAAAAAAATTATTTTGAACATATCTGAAATCGCCCTGTATAATTATAATATACAACGATTACTTTACCACTAAACAATAACAACTCTTGCATGCCACTTCCAGTAGTACATGCTCTAAGTATAAACAGCATTGATCCCTCTATATATGTTTTGAGTCTGGCGGTGGCGGAACGCGGCACATTCAGTTGTTTGGCGTTGACATTATGACGTAAATAATGAATTTTTATTATATTTTATTTAATAAATGAACCATTATTATAAATTAATATTAGCATTCTGCACTGAAGGTCGTCAGTAGCTACTAAACAAAATAAAAATGAAGAAAATCGGTTGAGAGACAGAGGAGAAAATGGTACCTAATCATTTTGTCTTAGCCTATTTATATATAGATATATACATTTTTATTGAATTTTATAAGCCTTCCAAAATTAATAATAGGGTTTTCTTCGTCTTCATAATGAACCCTTTTATTTTATATATTACTTAATGTATTCCCTATTTTTCCGACAAATTTCAAGTGAGGACCTGTACTTCTAATTTTTATCTAAATTTTAGTTTCGGCGATAAAGGGGGGATGGGTCAATTCTTGTATAATTTTGTAAATATCTTTTAAATTAATTATTTTATAAATGTTGGAAAAATATATTTGTATTCCTCATAATGGGCCTTTTCATTTCATACATTACATGATGCGTTTATAAACAATTAATTGGTTTATTTTTCATCTGATTCTATAATTTGCTCCGCAAGATTAATATTATGGATTTCGTTTTATTGTTCCTGTAAACTTTGGGCAACGTCCTATATTCCCTTCTTTTTTTCAGAATCTTAGCTTAATAATTTCGAAGATAAATAAACGAAACGGTGGATTTTTGTAAAATTTCCACCCGGAAATACCCTGATTTACTTTGGACAGTTGGCTAATATTTTATTACCCAAATTATGCAAATTTACGTATAAAGACGTAAAATACAATAAAAAAAAGAAAACTAATGAATCGAGTGAGCCCCAGCCGCTTTTTACATTGCAATTATCTCTCTTATTCTTCTACCTAGTCTTCTGATGTTTTGAATATAATTTAATTTTGAATTATAGACTTAAGTCATAAATTTCCCAAAGAGCACCCAGTGATCTAAGGATTGCAAAATTTTCTGCAAAATTGTCTCCTTTTAGCTAGCACATATCCTTGTACCGATTTTTTCCTTACTTGTCTATACTGTCTTCGATCATTCTGATAATTTTTCGTACTGCTCCTATCAGTTTTTTAGCTCAAACGATTGAACCTGTAACTTAGTCAGCTCTTAGATTACACGAGTGCAACCATTTTGTGACTAAATTTAATGAATGAAAAATTATGTATCAGTGTCATTGATACTTTGGTTACAAGTTTTTGAAAGACAAGACAATACAAATTTCGACTGCACGGAGTGGGTCCTACCTCTCCGTAGCCAACTCTTCGTCAATTATGTGAATCTATCCAAGAGTGTTTTTGCTACAAGTTATGAAGTAACCTCTACCAACTAACGTTTCCTTGCTAATATGTTATTAATTGAAATAAATTCCTTGGTAGTTCCATTTTTCAATGTTTCTTCGCCTCGTTCCCTATTTGGCCTTCATCTTTACAACGAACATTCGCAACGTGCTGTCGATTGCTTTTTAAACGTACACACACAACCGAATTTGTGACTTGCAAAAGTTAAAAATAACGGGAAATAATTACATATTGCGAATTAATTCTTTTGCTAATGCATCATACATTATTTTATCGGATGAAACCTTGGATTTCAATCAGCAAAATACGTCATAATCACTTTTGCACTAAAGGTCGCTTTTACGATTTCAATTGAAATTGAAAGCATTAAATATACAATATAGAAATATAATAAGGGAAATTTTAGTAAAAAAATAATTAACAGAGATATTTTATATGAAATCTTATATGTATACCCAGTGACAAAGTAAAGAATAGAAGTGTTACATCCAGAAGGAATACTTAGTATTTTGGCAGTCTTAAATTAATAATGATTGGATAACATTTGCAAGAAATTTTATATATAATCAGAAAAAATATTAATCATTTGTTTGGGCACATTCCTGTACATGACTGTGAGGAATTATATGGTCGATGTCTACTTGCGGACACTCTCAAGCCCATCATATCCCGTACATTGTTTATTATTGATAATAGTAACTATGTTTATATTCTGTTTGCAAGTTTTGTTACAACTGCTATACTTACTAAGAAGATTGATATAAAAACATAAAAACATTAAAAGAAAAACAAAAACCGACTTCAACAAAAGTAACTAAAAAGTATGAAATAATTTTTTGCTACAAAAATTAAATACCTTTTCTGAATTCTAATTACTTTTGTTTGATAGGAATTTTACCTATTGTTAAATGTAAAGATTTTTTACTTTCAAGTAAAATTCCTTTTTTTTGACAAACCGCGACTACAATTAAAAATGTGACCTGAAATGATCACAGTATACGTTTTAGACCATGCAAATCTGTTTATGAAGAATAACTTTTTCTCTTAATTCATAAAATAAAATTCGTTTGATTTATGAAGACACACTGTATATACAGACTAATTGAGAATCTTCACCTTGAAGTTGATTAACTGATATTTGATTTGAGTATTCCAATTTCTTTTAAATTTATTATACTCCAAGTTCCGAGCAGAAACATTTCCATATTTTTATAATACCAGCACCTCCACCAAAGCTTACTATACAGGGTGTTCCTAAATTGGAGGTAAAAACGAAAAGGGGAGATTCCTTGAATAGTTTTAGGAAGAAAAAGTCCCATAAACATGGGTCCGCAAACGTTTCGTTTTCAAGATACAGAGTATTAAAGTTTGAATTTTTTTCAAGTTTTTTTCTCATAGTATCTGCACTTCGCAAGATATTTCAATGCAATTTGGCATAGATATTACAATTAAGAGTTTACACCTTGTGACATGCCAATTTCGATTGCAAATCTACAGGGTGATATTTTTTCGGGAACACTGTCCACTGTTGTCCTTCAGAACTTTTTTTTGGTGAGCCACTGGTACTTTCAAAAATTGTAAAGAAAAGCTTTGTTGTTATACCAAACTTTATGTTCTCTTGTAGTTTTGTCGTATCTACTACCGGTTTCGAGAAAAAAATTTTGAATGATTCTCTTGAAATCCTCAGAAAATTCCGAATAGAAATCTAGTTACCTACCTAGTAGGCTGTGGTGAATGAATAAATTTATTGTTAGTTTTGACACATCAAATTAAACTCCTGTGTTTTGAAAATTAAAGATGGTTGCATTTTAATATCAAACAT
This sequence comes from Octodonta nipae, assembly GCA_034190945.1. Lineage (NCBI taxonomy): Eukaryota > Metazoa > Arthropoda > Insecta > Coleoptera > Chrysomelidae > Octodonta > Octodonta nipae. The sequence continues at coordinate 122,450,308 of CM067220.1, read as the reverse complement.
GCCGAATTTTACGAATTCCGAAATGTCTGACATGCATTTCATGTATGGTCTTGCAAATGGTAATTCAAGAGAAGCTAAGCGTCTTTACATGGAACGCTATCCCAATAGAGTGATGCCTCGTCATTGGATGTTCTCTAATATTCATAGGCGTCTTTCAGAAACTGGATCTTTTTCTGCGAAAAATATTAATGCAGGTAGACCACGAAGTGTGAGAACGCCGCGACTCGAAGAGGCAGTGCTGAACGAAATAGAAGAACATCCAAGAACCAGTACAAGAAAAATTAGTGTTATCTTAAATACAAGTCATCAGGTTGTTTGGCGGATCTTGCGGGATTTTTTGCTCTATCCTTATCACATTCAGAGGGCGCAGGCGCTCTTGCCTCGAGATTGGCATCCAAGAATTATTTTTTGTCAGTGGTACCTCAACAGACTATTGAACAATTCTCATTTTGATTGCCAAATCCTATTCACTGATGAAGCCTGTTTCTCAAGGACTTCAATCATAAATTTTCATAATGAATACATATGGGCTGAGAAGAATCCACATGAAATTGCAGAAGCTTATTTTCAAGAGGAATTTTCATTAAATGTGTGGGGTGGTAATATTGGCGATTATTTGATTGGTCCTTTCTTCTTGCTAGGGCGACTTACTGGTCAATCATACAGACATTTTTTAGAAAACAATTTGCCCTTGTTATTGGATGATATACCTCTTATGATGCGACGTGAAATGTAGTTCATGCACGACGGTGCTCCTGCTCATTTTTCACTTTTGGCTAGGGAGTATTTGAACGAAAATTATGTAAACAGGTGGATTGGACGAGGTGGACCTCAGCCATGGCCCGCCAGATCCCCAGATTTAAATAGTTTAGATTTCTTTTATGGGGCCATCTGAAATCTCTAGTGTACATAACGCCAGTGAATACCGTAGACGAATTGAGGAATCGTATAATAGGCGCGTTTGATACAATTAGGAATACTCCAGGAGTGTTTGAAAGAGTACGATCGTCTATGAGAAGAAGAACAGAAGCTTGTATAAGGGTTGGGGGAGGACATTTTCAACAATTGCTGTAGTTTAGTTCCTTTGTTGTTATTTAGTTTTTTTTATTATGATTAATTTTTGAGTTGTACGTTTCTTGCAGTAATACTTTTTTTTTGATGGTTATACCAGTTTATCGAATCTTTAAGAATCATTGCTAGTTTAATAATTCAAATTTTTTTTCTCGAAATCGGTAGTAGATACGACAAAACTACAAGAGAACATAAAGTTTGCTATAACAACAAAGCTTTTCTTTACGATTTTTCAAAAGTACCAGTGGCTCACCAAAAAAAAGTTCTGAAGGACAACAGTGGACAGTGTTCCCGAAAAAATATCACCCTGTAGATTTGCAATCGAAATTGGCATGTTACAAGGTGTAAACTCTTAATTGTAATATCTATGCCAAATTTCATTTGAATATCTTGTGAAGTGCAGATACTATGAGAAAAAAACTTGAAAAAAATTGAAACTTTAACACTCTGTATCTTGAAAACGAAACGTTTGCGGACCCATGTTTATGGGACTTTTTCTTCCTAAAACCACCCAAGGAATCTCCCCGTTTCGTTTGTACCTCCTATTTAGGAACACCCTGTATAAGAGCGTGGTAAAAAGTATTTGCTGGTTTTTAAAGAATCCAGTATAAATGGAGGAACCTAATTCTTTTTGAAGTCGGTTAAAAAATGTATGTTTAGGTGCATCATTGTTTGAGCACATATTTAATTTTCCCTTTATTTATTTTAAATTTGGAATTGAGTAAAAAATGTTATTTAATAAAATCAGTTCATATCTCCATATTCCATGATTAATTAATTGTCTTTCCTATTAATTGTAACACCGACAAGTAGGTGTGCATATTATATCACATAATTATTTAATTATAATAGGTATGCATTAATTAGCACTCTATGTTATACGCCAGTATTCAAATTACTACTGACGAGAATAACGAATAAGGAATACTTTATAACGGGTAGCCAGACTCACAGTATACAAAAAGTTGTTATTTTTACAGCAGTACTTTCTGGCAGTCAGAAGAATAAAAGTTGATGTGAGTAGCCCATAATAAAAAAAATTGATACAATTGACGTAAGGTTTATGAACGCCCAAGTAATTTTAAGGGCTGGAAGCGTCAGTTACCAATATATTTTTCGATCCCTAATATCACTTAGCCATTGCAAACCTTTTTAGAGGGGAGTAAGCACAATAAAAAATGAGAAAAAAAGTCGACTTTAACCGGACTAACAGAGTGAAATTTATTTTTTTCGGCTTGTTATTTGATAGAAAAATAGGCATTGGCCATTTACCCGAAATTGTACGTAAAAGCTTCGAAAGGTGGACAAAAAATGTTAACAACCCCAAAATGGGATAAAACTGAAAACAAATTCTGGCACTTAGGCAAGTCGCTGTTTTTACCCATGTTTCGGAATTTAGCAAGTTTTGCCTAATTTTTGTATGTAAAATTTCTGAAAAATGGCGTTCCGCGATAGCTACTAGTATTTTTTCATTAAAGTACAAGTCGACACAAGGAAATTGCACTCTGTTAGGTTCAGTTAAGGTCCACTTTTGTGCGGTTTTTGTATCTCTCATTCCCTTTCTAAAACCCCCACTCAGTTAGGTCTGTCGATATTATTTTGGGATACTTCAACTTACCCTTCACTCTAAACGGTTAGGGTTCATTTTTTCCCTTCATATCAAAAACTGCGACTTGGCTGCACATATATGATATACAAGAAAATGCTCCAAATATATATCCTAGACTTCACCAGTTCTGCAGGAAAATAAAATGATTTTAGAACTTCCTGGAGTAATTAGTATGGTTCTAACCCCTGATCTATACCATCGAGGTCTTCTTAGTTTATCCGATATCCTCGAATTGTTCGAAGTGTAAAGAATTGTTTGCTTTCATAGGAAAGAACTATGGCGGATTTGAAAAAAAAGTTAATACAGAAGAAACTTGAAAAAAAAAGAATATTTGAAGAGTTCACAGAATACATGTACGAGGGCTGCCTTTTATATTTCGGGATTGGCAACCCTAGTGTTGCAATCTGACAACTGACAGCTCTATCGTAAAGTTTGTCATTTTTGAGGTTATACGTACTCAGAACGTTTTGACATACGAGCGCTATGTGTTGTTTACAGTAACTTAAAGGATTCATCTCGGCCAAGAAATGTAATTAAATCGTGAACATTTTCGTGCGATTATTTTTTACAACTTTCGACGTGGATTAAGTCAGCAAGAGTGCATGGATGAACTTAATTTAATTTTTGGCGATGAAACTCCATCAAGGACTACTGTTTATCGATGGTATGGTGAATTCAATCAAGGTCGTAGTTCACTCCAAGACGAATTTCGTGAAGGTCGTCCAAAAACAGTTGTTGTTCCGGAAACCATTGATGCTGTGCGCGAACTGATATTGCAAGATCGTCATGTGACCTATCGTGAGATTGACCCAACCTTACACATTAGTGGGACCAGCATACATTCAATATTGCATTAATATTTGAATGTCAAAAAAAAAAGTTCGCGTTGGATCCCACACAATTTGTCAATCGTTCAAAAAAAGGCTCGTGTCGATTAGTCGAAAGAAAAACTAAAAAAATACGATCGCGGTGCTTCAAAACACGTTTATGACATATTGACAGGTGATGAATCGTGGATTTAGGCGTATGAGCCCGAAAGTAAACAGCAGTCGAATGTATGGGTGTTTCAAGATGAGCCGAATTCAACAAAAGCAAAAAAACAGACGATGTTTTTTCGGATAAACTGGACACTAGAATAACGCAGAACAGTCAATTCTGAGGGGTACACAACCATTTGTTTGCAGGTATCTTCCAAGAAATTAGGAAAACCAACCGCCGAAGACTGATCACTCTTCACCACGATAATACGAGCTCTCACACATCGGCTCAAACAACTGCATTTTTGACCACTCAAAACATCGATTTGATGAATCATCCGCCGTATAGTCCTGACTAGTCACCAAATGACTTCTTTTTATTCCCGTAGGTAAAGAACAAACTGAGAGGTCCATGTTTTTCGACACCTGAAGAAGCGGTTGCTGCGTTCAGAATGCATGTTTTGGAGATACCTCAATCAGAATGGAAAAAGTGCTTGGACAATTGGTTCAAACGCATGCAAAAGTGTATAGATCTACATGGGGGATATTTTGAAAAACAATAAAGCGATTTTCGATGATTAATATTTGTTTTTGTTCTCTAATCCCGAAATATAAAAGCCAACCCTCGTACGTAGCTTACCTAAAAAGAAATAGGAATAGGAAACAAGGAAGAACTTTCGAGAACACTCTAAAAAACACTATTTCATAACACGCCCTACACATGCACACAAGATAATTAAGAACAATGATTACGTAAATTAAACAAACAATTGCATAGCAATTTAAAATAGTAAAAACAATGACAAATAGTTTTTAAATATTTTTCGTTGACGTCAATCTGAGGTGAAAACGAGGTTTTATTTATTATTTTGTGTGTGTTGTCTGTGAATAAATTAATACTAAAAACCAACATTTAATCTCTTATTATGGTTAAGGTGATATGATCACAGGTCCATGAAACAGTCCATAAAAAAGCGTCTGTAAATTAAAATGCTAAATACACGTGACCGAATTCATAAAATGCTATAATTAAATAATAACGTCTATAAGCAATTCAAATTAGGTTTTTATGAAAAATAAATTTGATCGTAAAGCAAAAGTTATTTGGTAATTCTACAGTGATCAGCATATATTTTACAAAATCACTTTACCAATTATCGTTAAAAAAATGAACATTCAATTAGACTACGTCATATAAATTGCTGGTAATGGGAAAATATTCTTCACTGTTTCGTTTTATTACTCATAACGGGTAGAAACAATATATTGAATGGTTTTTTTTCGTTCGGTTATTTATCACTTTCCGAATGGATTCTTAAAACAAACAAATCAGAACGCACAAACACAAATGGAATGTGTCATGGGCTGGGTGAAATTTTTAGAATATCATCTGGGAAATACCCGAAATACAAATTGTCTTCAGACACGCGGACATATTGCGTCAACATGGATACTTTTACAGTGATATATAGCGACAAAACGGCTGATAAATCGCGTTTCGGTGACAACTTATACGAGGAGGTTCCATAAGGGGACCGACGCTACTTTTTAGTTCCGGTTGGGTGTAGTTTTAAAGAATAATCTTCTATCCAGTATAATACTGTAACATACAGGGTTAGAGGAAAGATCTGGAACCTTTTTAATCATTGAAATATACTGTAGTTTTGAACATTGATACACCTGACAAATCTGAGTTCAATATTTTCTATCATTTGTGATATTTGAAAAACCATGCGGCATTGCCACATTTATAATTTTTTCTCCACAGTCGCAAACTGGAAAATCTTAAATGAGATCACCTAACTTGTATCACTGCAATAGAGTGCTATTTTGAACATAACTGGGCGAAAGTACGTTCAACGAACTTAATGAGGAAAAAATATATCACAAATTCGTCGCTTTTAAAATTGATGAAATATGGTATGAGCAAGACGTCCTCACATTATTCGATATAACTGGGATATTACCTGAACACATTTCTTCCTGGAAGAAGGGGTCATATAAAATAGCAGCCTCCATCCCCAAATGTGTATGTTCAGGGATTAATCATAAACGGCAGAAGGAATTTCGACCATTTATATTGGATTTTTTTCAATAACATAGCTTGTATCGTTTCTTAGAAAATGGGGGAATACTAAAATATTTAATGCCTGCAATACACGTTGGCCGAGCTTAGGCCAACGCAAACGTAGTCAAAATAATACAAGGCAAGTGGTACTGCCTCGATATTTGGCTCATTTACGTGTACCTACGACGGACGCCAACAATAATACGCGGACAAACATGTGAACACTATTGGCCGAGTGCCTTTGATTTGAGCCGAAAAATCGACAACGGTCCGAAGTGCGACAAGTGGTCGCGAGTGACCGCAAGTTGTAACAAGCTACGCCAAATGAGTTCTATACACGTTGGCGGTTGACTTACCTCGGCCAACTAGGCGAGCGACACCGAGCGACGGCAAGACACTGCAAATATACTGTCTACACTTTGGTATTGGCGTTTACTCGGCGATGCTCGGCCAACGTGTATTGCAGGCTTGAAATAAATACATTAAAAAAAAACAAAAACCGACTTAAAAAAATAACTTACCTAAAAAGCATGAAATAATTTTTTGCTACAATTAAATACTTTTTTGAAGTGGGTGCCAATTTGAACTGCAAAGTTGCCAAGTACAACTTATAAATGTACTTTTTCAAAAATATTTAGTAATAACATTTATTCAAGATTAAAGTCAAGAATTTTGACTCTTTCTAGTTTTGGGTTTAGGAGTCTACCAGTCTAGTTTGGTATTTTGTATTCTTAGTAGCTTCGCTCACTGACAAATTTCTCACCTTTTCTCCTCTTTTAAATGCCATTAATTTAGTGAATAGTGTATGATTTGTTTAATACTGTTAATACATTATTACAAATATGGTTGGTCTGTGTGGACTTGATCACTTATACACAATACAAGCATTTCATGCGTAGGTGTTGAAGTGAACGTTTCTGTCCTGCAGATAAACCATAAAGTGAAATATTTTCCAATTAGATAATTATATATTGATATGGATATGTGTCATACCCGACTTGACCATACAGTGTATGGCAGCACACTCCCTCTTAAGGCACGCATATCGTACCTTTAGAGGAAAATTCACTAACCCCAGATATCCTAGATATCATTAGGGTTTAGCTCTGTGGGAGCCCTTGCCAGGTTATCAGGCCCGTGGTTGGAGTCGTGGCAGCTTCCCATGAATTTTCTGACCGTCCGAGCTGTTCCTAACAGAACGGCTTTTGTATTAGTTGATAAAGATGCTCATCCAGACCGAAGTATTTTAAATTATTTAGTGGAAGTTTTGGGACTACTCCTGTTGTTGACATAATAATTGGTACAGTTCGTGTGTTATTCATTTCCCACTGTGTCTTTATTTGGAATTCCAAATCCCTGTATTGGGCTATTCTTTCAGCCTGCTTAATATTTATGTTATTGTTGTTAGGGATTGCTATGTCAATTAAGCGTGTTTTCCTAGAGATTTTATCTACTAAAACTATATCTGGTCTATTGTGGCAACAGTCCGATCGGTCAGTATCGTGCGGTCCCAGTATGTGTCATTATTATTCTAGTAATAATTGTAATTGTAACCTGAACAAACAAATAAATTGAATTGAACTTCCCTAAATATTTTGACTTGGCACTGACTTCATAAAAAGTATTAAATTATTTGTTTTGAAGTCGGTCTTTTTAATGTATTTATTCTTCGTCCAAGTTTTTACTTTTTGTTTTTATAAATATTAACTCAACATTTCTCATGATTTACAGTAAGCTGAATCGTGCTAACTGTTGAATTTTCCTCAAGATGCAGATAAACATTCAATTTTGATTTGTCGCTAGTAGCAGTTTTTGGCTGGTATTTTCCTCTCCTTGTTTGCTGATATCGGAGGATTGTTCTCGATATTGTAGATTTTTTAATTTGTTTGGCCGGATAAGTAGTGTTAAATAATTTACAAACGTTGCTTAACAACGGTGGTTCCATTAAATAACCATTGTTGTTCTTACTTTCAAAAATGTTGGTTTGTCTAAAATTGAACGAATATTTGCTAGGTGTTCAAAATAGCAGTCCAGATTTTCCAATTTGCAACTCTGAAGAATAACTATAAATGTGGCAACGTCGCAAATGTTTTTCTGCTAACCCTGTATATCTACAACAGTTATCGCTAATTTATCTACTGTCTGAATAAGTAAAGAGTTGTCAATATGTTTCGTTCGTTTTTGACTTGTTCTTTCCAATTTAGCCTTCTTGTGGTGTTGATGTCCAATTCCATCCTGCTATGGTCATGGTTAGTTTCTCGTTCCTGACCTTTTTCAGTTTTTTTATATTTAAAACTTTTCTGCTGTTACTATCAGCATCATCGTAAAACAGCCTGAGATGTCCACGACTGTAAACAGACCTCCAAAATCATTTTTGAATGAACTCAATTTAGCCCAACAATTCTTTAAACATCCACTGATTGGAATGGATTGGAAAGCAATTATGCTAAAAGATTTCGCCCCTTCTAGGAGCCAGAGGACAGAACAGCATTAAGACCATCTATGGTAAAAAGTTTTCTAACATTAGTCCATTCAAATTTTCCTAGAAAACTTGTTTAGATGTTGGTAAATCCCTGTTCTGAAGAGCTCAATGGTGCAGTTTAAGACTATTTGTCATCCTTTTGGATGGAATTTATAGTCGATGGTGTCCCCCCTTGGAATTCCATATTCATCCACCTGATAGACTGTTTCCTTGGATTTGCTTCTTACTATTCTGCTACTGCAAATCTCTTTTATCATAATGGGCAAAACGGAAAGTAATTACTTTTTATGTTTACGTTTTAAAGCATATTACAGAAAAACACATTAATTTAAGTTATTCGATTATACGATACAAATAGGATTATTTTCATGCCGTTTTGTATTTTAACAATGCCCGGTACATCAAATAAACACCACCAACCAAATAACGGAATAGTATTCGTCTGTTAAGTGTGGACCCTTCGTCTTTTCGAGCACGTCTAGATATAAATAGTTAGTCTCGTTTATTAAAAAATAACAGGAAGTGACAAAAGCGGCTAGCATCTCAAGAATGTGGCACGAAATCCGAAACTACGTCTGAAACTCGTGGCATTCGAACTGCATTTCGGAGAAATTCACATGTGTTATTGCAAAAAACACAGTCAATATATGTTAGGCAGGTTTATTTTAATTTCGATTAGTAGTATTAGAACACGTTCGTTTGGTTTTTCAGCATAACTTGCTTTAGGTTATTCTTTTTCAAACTAGGAAGCACAACAGAAATACTGCTTTAAACTAATGAATATATTTAAACTAACAACTACGAATTTAAACCCATATTCAAATACAGTACTTTCGAAAACGAAATTCGTTATTTACGAACGTGACAGTTTTTCGAAAAAATCCTCTGACGCTTCGATTTTGTTTTAAACAAGGAACTTTTTGACGTACAACCCGTATTTGTGACATAAACGTAATTCGAGAATGACGTCATCCAAAGAGCTTGTCATTCTACGTATACATCAAAAATATGATTGCATTAGTTAGGTTAGATAAAAAAATGAAAGATTTTTGTAAACTTTATTAAATTTAATAATAATGATTAAAGTAAATGTTGAAATTGGGTACCGTTTGCTATCTGACAGTAACCAAGACGATTAATAACATGGTTCACAACTTCACGGGGTATATGATGTATCTCCTAACGAATTCTCGCTTGTAAATCTTCTAAATTCGTCGGTCTAGTAACGTATACTTTGATTTTTAAGTACCCCCACAAAAGTAATCTAGGGGTGTCAAATTTGGCGATCTGGCTGGCCACTCAATCTTCTACCTATCCAACGATTGGGGAACACCTCATCTAAATAAGCACGGAGATGTGTTGCATAACGGAGACATGCCTCGAAGAAACTCCAAATATCTTGCACGGTTCACGTAAAAGAATTAGGGACCCAGAATTCTCACTCGGACTATGCCGCACCACATATGATACTTTGGTTTGTTCACAATTATCTGAACTGTAGACCCTGCCATATTAAAACATAGAGCTTGTACTTCTATAGGTAGCTAGAGATTATTTCACTCCATTAGATGCTACTTCCAACGAAATACGTGCAACATGTAGTTCATTGGCTTCTTCCACCCACAAAGTGAACAGACTGTTATCCTCCCTATTGCCCTCTCATTCTAGTCTTATCAATACATTTGTGCATTGAAGGCTAGCTCCAGAAAGTATATGCTCTAAGTATTGAAATTAGAAGCCACTTGGTTAAATGATGTGATGATTGTCTCCTATGGTCAACAAAATGTTAAACTGATCTTCTTCTGATTTTCAGGGTCGGGCAGATTTAGGTAAATCACGAACATGTCCACAGTTACGATATTTAGACTCAACAGCGGTTACCATGATTTATTTATTGTTGAATGTACATTTTGTCTGCAACTCTCGTTCAGTTAATTTGACCATGTTTTTAATATCAAAGTTAGTAGTCAATAAACAGTTGTAACACACTGCTTAATTGCCAAACAAAAAATATGAAATTGACGAAACGCGGCACCCATCGTGCACACAGTTTTCTCATGACCAAATTTGCAGATAATTGCAATGTACCGCACTTTTTGAAATTCCTACTATGTCTGCTAGGTGGTGCACTTTCAGTTGACAATCCACCAGTTCCGCTTTGTATTTTCTTCAGTATCTCTGGAGTCATCACCTCATTTGCGATGCTCGTCTTGGCAATTCGTACAGCCGCGTTTAAACTCTGCTATTCAAAATTTTACTGCTGTAAACGAAGCAGCAGACTCACCCAGGATAGAATCTAGTTCAGCTTTTATATTGGTTAGGATGAGGCCTTTCAAATAAAGGTATTGTTTCACATAATGTATAATTTTCTCCATTTTCACAAATTTACTGAAAACGTTCAGAATTGATGACTGCCAAACAACTACTAAACAACATGGGGTCTTCAAACCTGAAACATATGCTTCATAGATAGTGTAATTTCGAATAGTGATGGGTAACACTTCAGATTTTGGAGAGCTGAGAGTCAGTACAATATTATGGCGCAATTGTGCTATATGGCATAATAGAAGAGTTGACAGTTGACGATTATTACAACCCAGTTTTCTTACTCTTATTTGTCTTTCCAGGCACAGTATAAGATAACAAAATATATACATTCGCGTACAGTATTTTTAAACTCTCTCCTTGCCCTATTTTGTACCTTAGAAACACAGAAAAAACATCAATTCAATTATATTCTGAATTATAGAACACTAGAGGTTTAAATTTCATGTTATTGGATATATTTAATTAAAGACAAAAGATTAGATCACACATTCAAGGTAGAAACATTTTTGAAAAAAATTTGTTAATGTGAAAAGAAAGCACACAGTTTGAGTTAAACAATGCCGGGCGAGATGGTGCACTTTTTTGGCACTCAATCTCGAGTCTTCCTTTCAGCTATCACAACGCACGGTACCATTTAGTCAGTTGCAGCGTTGCAGCGAACTTTATTCAACACGTATCGCTTGCTGGCACAGGTGTCATATAACACGTAAACGAGCTGGAGTTGATAGTTGGCGATATATATAACTCAGTTTTATAAATACATTATTTATTACTAAATAAAAAATATTACTAATTTAAACGGTGTTGAGCAAGAGCGAGCCGGTGTAATTTTATGTTTCGTTAATTCTTACACTCAATCTGAGGCTCAGCACAAAGTGTGTCATAACTGTTATTAGGATCATGTCAGCACCCTTGACACATGGGATGGTGTTGACAAAAAAGTGCGTGACGGCACAGTGTTACACATCACTACTTTCGAATACAGTGGTATTTATCAAACAACTACCGCCATCTCTAGGTGAGGCCGGGTACTTCTGACACCACCCTCGTATATGTGATAAATAGTGTTGAAGGCGCTATCTAGCTATCAAACTTAATCGTGTAATATATGCTACTTATTTGATATGTTAAACTTCGGGGACAATATTTGCAATCGTTATTTTCCCCCGAGTGTTATACTTTCACTCCTACCTCGGGCGTTATAAAACGAAGCCCGTGCAAACGTAATCTATAATAATAAGAGAACGAAGCAGAAAAACAATTTTCTTATTATGAATAATAAGTAATATCAAGTTGTTTACCAGTTTTGCTCGTAAACAATATAATTAACTTTAACGGATAAGAGCTGCTAAAGAACGACAACAACGTCGTCATTACGATGAAAAATTATGCTCGTCCTTTAAGAACTGCCGGCATATTCGCGACAAAATAATAAATACAAGCCGAAAACATTTTCTTTTATGTAAACGAACGTTCATTTCAGAATGAACGGGTAAATATTTTTGCCGAGCAACAGATGTTGTTGTTGTTTCAGAGAGGGTGCTGCTGGTGGTGGTCGTGACGCTTTAATTAGTCACATGAAAGAGAATAATTTTCATTCAATTTTCTTTCGCACTGTATCCAGCAGGGCGACAACATAAATTATATAATTGCGGCAACAGTTCGGGAAAATTAGTATGATTTACGGTTTATTTATTCTTAGCACGCTGCTTACCCGCTATTAATTCGAAAGCGAAGGTTGCAAGAAAGAATCGAGAAGGCTTTGGTAGTGACGTATTTTAATATATTCTAACGTGTGGACTGTAAGGGGTTGGGATGATAAATGAGCTGCCAGAAGCTTGTAATATACGATGGGTACCTGAGATCTCCCAGAGACGGCGCAACTAAATATTTTCGCGAAAAATCCTGTCAAGATTTAAAATTCTTTGCTATCATCTGAGTAGTATGTTTTTTAGTGTTTATTATGCTAAAATCAACTTTCAGTGACGTCAAGCCCCCCCTCCCCAAATTGCTCAAATTAATTAGGTCTGCCATTGTTATAGGTGGAAATAGTATATACTAGACTGGACAAAAAAAAAACAGTTGGCGCATTTTTTGCACTTCATCAATATTAAACAACCAAACTTAACAGTAAAAATCTGTTTCGGGCTATTAATACCTATGCGTGTTCAGTGCTCAGTTACTCTTTCGGTTAGTTAGTTGGTGCAAGACTGACATTGAACAATTACAACGAAAAGTTCGAGTTTTACTAACAAATGCTCGAAATCACCATCCAAAGACTCTGTCGAACGTACAACTTTGCCACGGTATGAAGGAGGAAGAGGATTGACAGATCTAAGTAAACTATTAGATCAACAAATTTCTATTTTGCGTAGTCATTTCCAGAAACTCGCAGAATTTTCTGATCTACATAGATTCATGTGCCAGGTTGATGACTCAACTCCACTGCGACTGACACTACAACATGTCCAATTACACCACCAGACCACAGATCAGAAAGTGCTGAAATGGAAAAAGAAGCCCCTTCATGGAAGACATATAAATGACGTCAACCAAGATTATGTCGAAAGTGCAGCGTCGAACTACTGATTGATCTCTGGTCATATGTTCCCTGAAACGGAAGGCTTTTTATTGGCAATCCAAGATCAAGTAATTCCAACTAAGAACTACCTAAAGTACATCGTTAAAGACCCTTCTATTAACAACGATAGATGCAGGTACGGTTGCCAAACATCTGAATCTATCCAGCATATCACAGGAGGTTGTCAAGCGTTCACTGCAACTGAATACAAAGAACGACACGATGCTGTGGCAAAAATACTTCACCAGGAACTAGCACTGAAACATTAATTATCACAGTCGGTAAGATTGCCATACTATAAATATAAACCAGAATCTGTTTTAGAAAATAACAACTACAAGCTGTACTGGGACCGCACGATACTGACCGATCGGACTATTGCTCACAATAGACCAGATATAGTTTTGGTAGATAAAGTCTCTCGGAAAACAACTTTAATTGACATAGCAATTCCTAACGACAATAATATAAATATCAAGCAGGCTGAGAAAATAACCAAATATAGAGATTTGGAATTTCAAATAAAGACTCAGTGGAACATAAACAACACACGAACTGTACCAATTGTTATGTCAACGACAGGACTAGTCCCAAAACATCTATTAAACAATCTAAAATACCTCGGTCTGGACGAACATCTTTACAAACAAATGCAAAAAGCCGTCTTGTTAGGGACAGCCCGGACGGTCAGGAAATTCATGGGAAACTGCCGCCACGACTCCAACCATGGGCCTGAAAACCTGGCAAGGGCTTCCTCAGAGCTAAACCCTTTTGATATCTAGGATATCTGGGGTTTAGTGAATTTCCCCTAAAGGCATTCATAGCGTGCCTTAGAGGGAGTGTGATGCCATACATTGTATGGTCAAGTCGGGGTTAAACAAAAATCATACCCTTATAGGACGTAGGACGAGCCCTTTCTCTGTAATTAAGCCTCAACATTGGTTGACTTTTTCAATTTTTTACTTTGTATTCTGGATTCTCAAAACGACTTTCAATATCAATATTTTTATAAGATCAATGATGAAACTTAAAGGAAATTTAATGCTCTACAAAACAGGTCTCTTAACATTTTTCGTTAACCACTCCTTGCAAAGTGATTCGATGTTAAAGTTAAATTCAAAAATATTTTACCGTTCATTTTGCGTCAGGCATAATTCTTTCCACTTGTATCATAAATTTATGACTCGAATATGAAAAAACATTTTTTTAGCAAATTACTAATCAAAATTTATTGGGGTATTATTTTCTTAAAAACGTTGTTTATCAACATACATTTAATTTTATTGCATTTTTTATTTACTCTAATAGTAGAAACAATTCGACTTATCGATTATAAATAATTTATTTGCATAATTTTATTTTTTAAAGAAAACTTTAGTAATTAGCTGATTTTTTTTCATATTTGAGTCATAATTTTATGATAAGTGGAAAAAATTATATCTGACGCGAAATAAACGGTAAAATATTTTTGAATTTAACTTTAACATCTAATAATTTTGAAAGGAGTGAGTTTAAGGAAAAATGTTAAAAGACCTCATTTGTAGAGCATTAAATTTCCTTTAAGAATCATCATTGATTTTATAAAAATACTGATATTTAAGGTCGTTTTGAGAATCCCGAATACACAGGGAAAAAATAGAAAAAGTAAACCAAAGTTTAAGGCTTGATTACATAGAAAGGGCTCGAATTTTCTTTTTAAATTGATTGAGTCCGAACTTTTTGCAAAAAAATAACAATTGCGATGATGCACCACTGAATATTGTTAATAAGGGCTCAAAATTTCAGGATTTTTTTTTTGTCATCATTAACAATAATTTTACAGTACCGCCAAAAAGTTTTTTTTAGTTTTTTTTTGCCTAGTCTATACAAAATCAAACCAAAAACTGTTATGCTAGCTAGTATGGTCTATAGACCTTAACTAAGAAAATCCAAAATACATGTTTAGTAAATTATAATTATTTTTAAGAGAATTGGATTTGTTTCGGTATGAAAGATTTGTACTTATTTCTAGATTTCGTTCTTTGATAATAATTTTTGGAACAAAATTTCGGGAAATTCTTTTATAAACTTAAAACTGGATATAATAAACTTACAATAATCTATTTTAACCGGTAAATTATTCAGAAATAAGTAGTTATTAACTTAAAATCTTTTGGCTAAACACGTATACGTACCTACCAACATAATAACTAAATTCCAAATTTATTATTTTCAACACAAAAACTGTTCCAAACTGCACGGTTTATTCCACTTTTGGTAACAATTTAGCATTTTCCACTATAAATAAATGTTTAAAAAACTGCAAATTTATTCTTAATTATCAAAAAAAAAAAAGATTTATCATCGTTAAAGTGGCTACTGAAGCCATATAATCTATTTAGTATCTACATTTGGGGCTTCAATAGCATTTTAAATGCAAAATTGTTTGTTTGTAACTGTAAAAATGGGTTCGAAATTTTCTTTTTCTTAATTAAATGTTATAAGGTTTTTTGACTTATTTTCACCTGAACTGTTATTTACCGCAAAATATTTGTACTCATGTCATTTAGACTCTACATGGGACTACTTCGGTACTTTCTTTAACTGAACATAGTTGAAGCTTTCCAAATCAAGTAAGCCGTTTTCAAGTGATCCCAGAACAAAACGAATTGAGAAATCGTTTTTTTAGCATGTCAACTTTCACATAATAGAAAAACCTCTAAAAAATGGATTTCAAAAACAAAAGAAACAAAATCGTTTTGGAAATATCGACTTTCTGCATCATATAATTATTTTTTTCTCCCTGCATTGCACGATCGACGACTATTATTGCCATGCTACACGTGGAAAGATAATTTTATTTGTGAAAGTGTCCTTGTATTATTATCCCAAAAACGCCGACGTATTGTGCAAATATTTTATACTACAATATAAGTGTGTGTGTGTGTGTTTGTGTATGTTGTTTTTGGAATTCTATTATTTCGTTTTTACGGATTTTGTTTGTCGTTATCGAGGTAAATAAATAACTGACATAAGATATATAGATCGTTATCGATAATTTTTGTCAATTAGTGAACTTTGTATTTATTTATATGCCACGTAAATATGACGTGATAGTAATTCTTTGAATTAAACTGAAATACTATCGATTTGCTCTAATTTTGATGGAGAATTATTGATATATCAATGAAATAATTTATATTATGTTACATTTTTAAAAAGTTCGTAATACTTAATCTGTATAAAAATTTTTATTTAGAATACTTTAATCATTCAGTGTTGTTTATTTATTAGCCGTTATTCACAACTTCGTCCCGGTAGAACTTGAAAAACCTGAAGTAATTATTTTCCTGAAATAAAGTTTGGTCTTTGTAAAGAAATCAGTTTTATTTATTAATTCACTGTCATTAATCCCAGGATATTTTCCTTTCCCGACACCTAGTAGTCAAGTATTTGACTTAAATCTGCAGATTACGCTGTCATGCTAACTTTTATACACAGCTTCTTAATATAGGGTGTTCCAAAACTATGGAGACCACATAATAATACGCTTAGGATGCCGTTTTAGGAAGAAACTTTACACACAAAAATTCCAGGACTCTTGACCTTTTGTTTGATCTTGACACTGACGCGGAAGGTAATATCAAGGTCAAGGGGTGTCGGTATTTTGCAAAATTGCCATATGAAACAGATTTTTAAATGTCCACTAATTGTTGACGATGTATTTCTAAACGTCGTAAATGGATAATTATTAATCCACAATTAGACAATTTCTCACATAATTCCCAAATTAGAAAAAAACCTTCTTACCAAAACCTATTAAACTTTCAAAACGTTTAAATTGACAGTAAAAGTGGGATTAGCGACAACTGCAGTACATTATATGAAACAACAAGAGCTATGGAAATTAAGCGATAACTCTGCCAAAACATTAGAACAACTAAAAGGCAGATGTGGACATTCCTACTTAATACTATAATATGAGGTTTGTTTATATAAATAATAAATTTTCCCATTTGGAAGTTTCGATGGATAGAAATCGATTGGTGAGGGTCCCATCTTTGGTAAAAATCGTTTTAAATAATAAAAAATTTATTTCAAAAGTTCAATTGTTATTGCAAGGATGGATACGATGTTCTGTAACCAAAAGGTTACATGCCGAGCCCTGATCCCTTTGCTTGCGTATCTTACATCGTAATATCCTGTCCCCTTGAATATTTATTTAACTCGTGGGATTTAGCGAGAAATATAGGATGTCATTTGCTTAATTAAATTTGATAAGCAATCGGAAAATACTTCCCACCCCAATACGCTACCTTCTGTAACACACATTACATTGCCTAGTATCCATCGGAATAATTCAGTCTGACGCACGTTTGACGTTTCAAATAAATGACAAGAACATCACAGATCATACAGAGAGAAAGACTATAACCAAACATAGCGATTTTTTTAGATTTTTTTAGTAAACTATATGTTTAACAGTTTAGCATGTAGCTAATGTTGAATGTTATAGTAAATCAAGTTCGTTACAAAAATTTCAAGTACCGTGTGGATATGTGAAATGAGTCTTAAATGTAACTATACTATTTTTAATATCTTTATATATAGTTAAAAAAAGTAGCCAATATTCAAACATAAATATTAGTTTTTTAAGTTTTCAAATTTTGAGGTGGTTCATTATAATATACGAGTGACTAATTAAGGTGTTTTCAAAGCCTGATATATTCTTCTAAATGTTATTTGTGGCATTTTCTTGGTTATTTTTAAGTTTTCTTGGGAATAACATATACATTTAAAGGGTAAAGATTCCCTTGCGCAAAGCGAAAACTACTACAGTGCTAAGTCCAACATATTGTGCAATAATCAATAAGAAAATAATTTAACCGGAATACTATTTTCGTGTTTACAATTCGGATTTCTTATAAAAGCATTCCTTATGAAACAAATGTTATAATAATTAGTGTTATGCTTTGACTAACTTTTTTTTTAATTTTTAAAAATCCACCCAGCAGACCATCATCATAGTAAGATATGATGACAAATGCTTGGATTTGAACGAAAAGCATGTAGCAAAATATTTTTCATAAGTAAAGTATTATCACACAAACTTACACATTTATATTTTTTTAGTAACGGGCATTTTTGGATTTACCTACTTAAAACTGTTTGAAAAATCTGAAAGCGACTATTTTAAATAACTTGTAAGGGTATTTAAAAAACTGAAAGTAGAACACGCTAGGTGGCACCACTCATTGCTTAACATACCCAATAAAGTTTGTTGGTTTGATGTAGTCTTTTTGTATAAATTGATGTTTGAGTACCTTGTAATTTTATGCACTTATTAAGATAATTAACATAATAAATTCATAGAAATTAAAGTCTTCGTTAGGTAAGTGAGAACGGGTTTTTTAAATAGTAATCTTCTCAGGAAAAATATGTTTATATAGCAGATTTGAAATATCAAAATCACGAGTGAGGCTCGGTTGTCCAGGTACCATCCTTTAATAGCCCAAGAGAGTTAATTTTAACTTAATTCAAGTTTGGGACAAATCTCCCTGGAACTATCTGTATTGGTCTGCTAAAGATATTGTGCAGTTTTAAAAAATCCTTAAATGAAAAATTTTGTGGACTCCATCCCTCAAAAAAGTGCAAAGTAATAACAAAATTAAAACTGTTGATATTTATTTCAGAAACTAGAATAATTTTTAATCAAAATAAGTTAGTGGTATTACTTTTTTACATTTTTCTCTCAACGAAATCATTATGACATTATACCTGAGAATATTTTACAATAAAACTTGTAGAAAAATTAAAAAAACCACTTTTATTGTTGCGAACTGTACTTTACACATGGCGAATTTAGATTTCTTGGTATATATTTGACCTACGCATTTCTTTAATTACTATACCATTTGCAATAAATTGAAAAAAATCTGTAAGTTTCTGTAAATCTGTCATCTAACAAATCTATCAATCCTTTTTTATTATATGTCCTTACATTCGAGCTATCATAAATAGGCCTTATACTTTGCCCACACAGTGAATAAACACAGTTAATCATTCATTTATTTGTTTACCAGCTGAGCACAAGTGATTCATTTCCGTTCACATCTCCGATCTACACTCACACAAACACACTCACATACAAAACATCACATTATCTAGTTTTAATAAGTGGCATTTTTTTCTATTTTTATAGCGACGTCACAAGGATACGGCAGTTTCACTGAACGAGAATGCGATCATACATTCAGATCGTGAATTCCTTCTTATCGAGCGTTTCGACAAAAATAACATCAATCCGTCATCAAAATGTTGTTTTTTTTTCGTTTCTTTGTCGCATATCGTGGAAATTATCTTTGTCGAACTGCGAAAAATATTTTTCAGAAAATGAGAGTATCCATGCAATTACTGGAAATTGTTTGTTGTTTTCAAATATATTTGTCGCCAATTTTATCCAACGAATTTAGCCATTTCTGTGACACACTGTTTAATTAATAAACAATTGAAATACATCAGAATTGTGTGATAAATAATACCTGATAAAAAATACCTTACTTTTTAACCGACTTCATGGAGAAGGTTCTTAAATCGTCTGTAATATAGTTTTTTCTTTTTTTTCTTTGTTCAGCGATTCCTCGATACTTGCTTAACCATTTGAATCATATAAACGGAATTCTGTTAAGAAGAACCCCGAAGTGGTCCCATATTTCTTTCAATGACATGGCATCTACCCTGTTCTAAAGAATCGTCAAAAAATTGATCTTATATAGTTTTTTTGGCGAACGCGATAATATTAAAAAAAGCGATTGTCGCTGTTCGAAAGATGGCGTGTAATTAATTAAAGATATATGGAATTAAATCATAATAAATGTTAGTTAAAGATGGCGAATCTCAGTTTATCTGTACATACAGTGTGTCTACATAAGTTAGAATGAAATGGAAAGTTATTCTTAATATAAAGATCTACATGGCATTAAGCCTAAACGGAATGCATTAGAAGTCACTTTCAACTGTATACGAGCATTGTCAAAAAATTGCTTAAAGTGACGTACATTTATTTTAATATTTAAAATTGTTATGAAACAAAGTTAATTTAATACTTTTTCTGAATTATATAATTTTTTGATTTTTAGTTAAGTTAAATTTGTGTTTTTTTTCAAGTCGATTTTTGTTTTTTTTTATTTATTTATTTTGGATGAGTTTAACTTTTATACGTAATTTAGAAAAATATTTTACATTAGCAAAAACTTTATTTTGTAAATATCAATTACAAAAAGGTAGAAGTATATCTGAGAACCAATCTAATTAATTTTATTTTTTTTCCTCTCCCTTTGTGCATGGGCATGTGATTTTTTAATCCCAATATTTCCACTTGCAGTTGTGACAACATGGTTCAATTAGCATGAACACATTACCTACATCTGAACCGATTTAATAGTTTAGTCGATTTTTTATTTGTTTTTCCGAGTGTTTGTACAGAAAATAATGAATTCAATCGAAAAAAATTCTTCCACGTTTGCTCGTGGAAACAAAATGCTAATTTTTCTTATCAGCACAGCGCGTCAAAGTGGCACTATTTGCAACATTATACAAAAAAGTATGTTTAAAAATACCTGCGTAAAAAGCGACATTTAAATAAAAAATCAGAAATCAAAACTACATAAAAATTAACTTCCAAAAGATAGAAACAACATGACCTATTTCGTCTCCAATCCAATATCCTTAAGCAAAGATTAATGCCTACTGGCTAGTTGTCCCCAAACTATTACTACAGAGAGCACTGATTGTAGTCAAGCTACGAAGCCCTCTGCTCCAGAATCTTACAATTTCATGCAGTCGTAGGCATCTTATATAACAATAAAACACATTACCCGACTAGTATGCGGTTGTTGAGATTGTGCAACAGATGGTATTCACTGATTCAACTTGCAAGATGGCGACTACGAATGGTAGGTACTCTCAGTAGAATATTCAGGAACAACTGGGGTATACTTTTTAGTTAGGGTTTTAAGGGGGTAAATTTAGTAATTTTGTCATTTCTTAGAGGGAGACCTCTATAAACTTTAATCAACAACAGCTCGGTCCAAAGTAGTTCCTTTCGCTGACCAACTTTAAATATTTATAGATATTAAATAGTCATTCGAAATGAAAAATTATTAGAACCTAATTATTAAACATATATTCAATAATATCCTACTTAACATAGTCGATTTTCGTGTTTTTTTTACAATATGGCGTCTAGTTAATATTGGATTTTGATTAGTCAGGATGGCTTTAGTGATACTCGCAAGTTTAAGACAAAATCGGTCAACACGTTTGGTCTCTAGAGTACAAAAAAAAACACATATACATATACAGGCTGGTAAACACAATACCCTCCTTTTCCTCGTTAGATTTTTAATATTTAATCTATTTATATTTTCATTATATATGTTTTCAGCACTCTCGTGCATATAAAAACTGGCAATAAATTGTAAAAAATCAGCCAAATAATAACAGATAACTTTCGTTTTTTGTTTGATACCACCTTGCTTTCAACATCAAAATTTCGGTTTTTGATTAACAATGAAGAAAAAATTAGCAACACATTCTGGCCTTATTTTTATTCAATGGTGTCGATTTTGCGGTACTACTTCACAGAGCTGTACTTTAATATTTTGAAATTCGGAAATCACCGCACAAGAGAAAAAATCCGAAAGTCATAATTTATAGTTATATGTCATCAGAATATGTTGTGAGACTAGAAACTTACATGTTAGAGCTACACTTTGAGCGTACAACGTGGTGATAATTAAATTTGTACAAAACCCTTCAGTGGATCACATTAGTACGATTTTTTATATTAAAAACTCAATTCATATCAATATAGAAAATGATCCTTACTATTAAAAATAATTTAATTGATAACGTAAAATGTATTTAAAGGCAAAATATAATGATGTCATATGCACATCAGCATAAAAAGTGAACAAATATCATTTATTACCTTTCAGTCATCTGATATCAAAGGACAATAGCTTTGCAGTGTCATTTTTACATTTTTATTCGGATGCAATTAAATATCAAATATTTGTGCTGAATTGCGGTGTTATACAAATAAAAACAATTTGGTGTTTGGGTAATGAAATGTTTTTATTTGTAGAGTTAGTTACAAATTTTGATAAGATAAGATTTAAGTTTTCTTTCTTAGAAGTGTAGTTTTAGGAAATGCACTGAAAGTATGTCATCAGACTAGGATAGTATTCTACAAAAGTTGGTACATCTTCCCAATATTGAAGTAAGGCAAATCCAGTTTCCGGGTGAAAATCAATAATAAATCCAAGTTCACGACGCTTTGGCTCTTCAAGACATTAAAAAAATGAAAATTAAATGGAAATTAGTCCAGGTCGGGGTAGGGAAGTCAATCTGACAACTTGCAATGCGGCTAACTATATCTGATAATCCAGTACACCTACTTAAAAGGTTTTTCAGATACAATACAAGCTTACCAGATCGTAATATTTTAAAAAGTCCGATCCATCGGCTACTACCCATAGCCCCTGCGCAAGCCGCGTTGGTCAGCCACCAGTTTTGTTTATGTAAAGAGTTACAATTAACTTTACATGTGATCTTTTATTGTTGATTTTCGGTTAATAAACTTTTCGTCTACACGTGTTAGTTAAGATCGTTCTCTTGTTCTTCATGCATATCCCCCTTCACTGCTGCTGGTCTGCTTCAATGACTCAGTATATTTTTTATTTCCTGGCTTACTTTATTTTTTGGCATTGAGAAAATATAATAGGTAGTTCTAACTACCTATTCGTCACTTCTTCGCGTTTTTTAGGTAAATTATCATCTCTGTGACCTTATAAAGATGCCGTTACCTGATTTTTTGCCGAGTATCTCAGAAACCTTGACACTCAAAATTTTGTCACAACTTTTAGTTTTTAAGGTTATGCCAACAGTCATCAAACTCGATATTATTTTCTACAGAGAGCTTCAAGGGCCAGTTTGAAGACTGACAATCAACACACTGATTATAAAGCACTAGCTGGCAGACAATTTAATGTTTGCGCCAGAGTTTAAGACATAACAGTTTACACCTCAGGAATGCTTCAGTATGTTGAACAAAATGTCCCGCCTTTCACTGCTTTTGTATTTGTTTCTTCAAAAACGCACCAAACTGGTAGGTGATAATTTAACAACTTATCGCACTTTTTAAAAAAGTTTCCTGTTTTGCGGTATCACTTCAGATATGACCAGTGTTGGTTCATTTACTATTACTAAGCTTTGATTAGTCTCTGTGTTTTCATCATCATATTCGACCGTTTTGTCTATTTCTGTCTGTTCTACTTCTTTTGCGCCTTCTTTTTTTATACCAAATGCCTGCAAAAGTTACCTTCAAAGCATAGTTGCTGACAGTATAGCGGCAACGTTGACTGCGCAATTATTTGTAAAGTTAGTTACTTGCGAAAGTGCTGAGCTGGATCCAGCGCTCAGTGATAGATTCAGATGAAGAAGTGAGCTGTATTGCTAGGTGGTTGGTAAATACAATTCCTTATAGGCGCATACTTAAACTACTAAATTAAGTAGAGTTTCGGGTGTTGGTAGGATTTTATTAGTCGACATTTCGAATCTAATGAACTCTGGTCACCTTTAAATGCGTTTTAGTTTCAATTAAGAAGTTTCTGGAGACTTTATATGAACCAAAATAGATGTTCAAACAATATTAAAAAACAAAATAAAACCCAACTGTTAAAAAAAGAATAACACGTGATCAAATAATTTAAGCAAGAGGAATTCGAGATAGCCCGAACGAACTTATAATAAGACGAACTTAAGAAACAATGGTCAATGGTAAGCTACCTTATTAAAAGTTGAGCAGATTTTAAACAACGATACAATGGCGACCCAAGTGTCAAATTTGTATTTGCTTTGGGTAGATAGAAGTAATATTTAGACCTACCAACTACTCTAGTCACAAGTTCAAATCCTCCAACACACCATCTTTCCATTAACAATTTTTGAGTTTTATTA
The DNA here is from genome assembly GCA_034190945.1 of Octodonta nipae. Classification (NCBI taxonomy): domain Eukaryota; kingdom Metazoa; phylum Arthropoda; class Insecta; order Coleoptera; family Chrysomelidae; genus Octodonta; species Octodonta nipae. Next base: position 122,426,191 of record CM067220.1, on the reverse strand, counting down.
CAGAATGAATGTCTCTACGCTTTTGGACCCTTTCAAAGCCAAAATGTCTGCTTTAAACGATAGATAATTCAACAAAATTCTAAACTTGTTCTAAAGCTACAATATATTTATTATAGAGGGGAGACCAGATTACAGAATTGTATTTTAATTAACTTTTCACTAAACAGTTGAACAAACGTGATAAGAGTACCCAAATTACTGAAAGATCACAGTTTCTTATTATGAAGCCTAACGATGGAAGTCCAAGGAAACTTCAAGGATTAGGCAATAACTTATTCCTTTCACACCAATAGCATACGAGGTTTGGCTATTAAATAACGAGACTGACACTGCAGTGGAACGAGTGCGCATGCGCCAATCAACATTGACTAATAGCTGTTTAGTTTGCGGCTTCCCCTTCAAAACATCGTTGAGACATAACTTTTATTTACGTTAGTGTTGTTATTTTATTTTGCGGGAAAAATGGTTAGCGTAATAATAGAGCAACGAATTGTTATTAAATTCCACTTTAAACTTGGAAAAACCGCTACCGAAACCTATAATATACTAAAAGAAGTGTATGGCAGTGAATGTTTATCGCGGACTCGTGTTTTTCAATCGTTTAAGCGTTTTCAAGATGGTTGACAAGACGTTGAGGATGATTCGCATCAACATCAAAAACGGATGGCAATGTGGAAAAAGTTGCTAATTTGATTCGGTCTGACCGTCGATTAAGTATTCGAGCAAATGCTGAATCTGTAGGCATTGATAAAGAATGTGTACGGCAAATTTTACGTGACAATTTGAACATGCGAAAAGTGTGTGCAAAAATGGTACCAAAAACTCTCAGGATCGAACAACAAGCAGCTCGCAAAAATGTTTATACTGACACTTTGAATGACATTGAAAATTACCCAAATTTATTGGAAAAGATAATAACATGTGATGAATCGTGGTTTTTTACTTATGATCCGAAAACGAAGCGCCAATCCATGCATTGGAAGACCCCAAATTCACCGAGAGTCAAAAATGCAAGGATGAGCATCTCAAAATTTAAAGCAATGATGATTGTTTTTTCGATATTCATGGGATTGTGTACCTTCACTGGGTTCTGAAGGTCAAACAATTAATCAACATTACTACCTTGAGGTACTTGATAAACTACGTGAAAGAGTAAGGAAAAAACGACCCAAAATGTGGAAGGACAAATCGTGGGTCCAAGACAAAGCGCCAGCTCATTCCGCGTTATATGTTAAGCGGTTCCTAGCCAAGTTCAGCATCCCAGTGTTAGAACATCCACCTTACTCACCAGACCTAGCACCATGTGACTTTTATCTTTTCCCTAAGGTGAAATCTGCATTGAAAGGTACGAGATTTGAATCCGTAGAAGCTGTTCAAAAAAAAGCGGCAAGAGTCCTGAAAGAGTTGACAGAAGATGACTTCCAGCACTGTTTCCGACAATGGAAAATTCGCATGGAGCGTTGTAGTGATAGAGAAGGGCTGTATATTGAAGGCGATAATAAGTAATTATGTATAAAATAAAAATAATTTTTTTTACAATATCAGTCCCTTTATTTAATAGCCACACCTTGTACTTTGTCATGGGCATTTTGAGGTTTTGTGCAATCTTGCACTTTATCTATTGATAAATACAGCTTTATATCAACAGCACAAATTTGATATTGTACATCAATTTCTTCAGAAATGTCGTTAATAAAGATTAGGAATAGGACAGGTCCTAGATTGGATCCTTGAAATACACCTGAAGAGGCACCAAGGGATCTTGAACTGAAACCATTTCGACCAATCAATAGAGAGTTTTTCGTGCAAAAAATACTATCAGGATACTGCCTGTGCCATCACATTAAGAACGATTTGTAGTGATATTTTGCTACCTTTTCCACTCGCAACTATGGTTTTTTACTTTATTATAAACAATTGAAACAAGAAAATTGCGTTTTTTTTTTCGTTGCATGTTTGTAAAATGAAAAATAATAAATTAATCTCAATGGTGTCAACAGGTGAATTGTAAAGCATGGAAATACCAATGAAATGAGTCCAGGATCGATCCGATAGGATCTTTAGTAACACGGAAAATAAAAAAATACTGAAAAATTTAGCGGTTTTCTTTATATTATCATAACCCCGTCACTATCGAAGTTGTAGAACTGGGCTTGTGGAAACTGATAGTAATTGATATCTACCTTATGCGTGACTATACCAGGAGCTATCGGTTTATTAGTTTTTAAATAATTGTGATATGAAGTTTTTAGTCCACTATTCTTGCAGTGCATCTCCATGCGACATGGATCGTCAAATATCAATTCAGAATAGATATATTGAAAGTAGAGGTATTATTCTACAAGGCCTTTATTTTCATTTTTCGTTAAATGTCACCAAAACATCACCAAAATTTGGTGAGCGTATGAATGTGTTCGCGTAGTGGGGGGAACACGGTTGTTGAGGGGAACTGCTGACAATAATTATTATCCATAGTACCTGTCACTCTAACAGATGGTGAAAGAATCTAATCGCTAAAAAAGCTTATATACAGAGCGATTTGTTCGATTTTATTATATCAAATGAGAACTGTTTGTTTATTAATATATTTATATAATATTTTATAGAGAACTCTAGAATTAAGGCAATAGGTTTATTATAGTGAAACAAACACTGAACTAAATAAGTCAAAAAAAAGTCTTGAAAATATCTAAATTACAGGCAACCTGCGTTTATTATATATTACTAAACGCGTCCCTCAACCCCACTCCTTGAATACATTCATAGGCTCGCCCATTTTTTGTCATGTTTGCTAATATTTTTCAGATATTTCACAGACATTTAGTGAAAAATGAGAATAGAGGCTTTGTAGAGTGTCACCTCTACTTTCAACAACTTTTTTCAAAATTGCAATTTGATTGTCTATGACATGGAGGCACAAAGCAGAAATAGGGAACAAAAAACTTTATATCACAATTGTTCAAAAACTAATAAACCGGTGGCGCCTAGTTTTGGCATACATAAAATAAATATAAATTACTATCAGTTCTTACAAGCCCAGTTCTACAGCTTCTAGAGTGACGAAGATTCGATTTTTTAATTTAGTAATGATCCAATCGGATCGAGTCTGGGCTCATTTCATTGGTATTTTCATGCTTTACAATTGACCTGTTGACACCATTGAGATTAGTTTATTAGTTTTGATTTTATAAACATGCTAAGAAAAAAAAGTAATTTTCTTGCTTCAATTGTTTATAACAAAGTAAAGAACCATAGTTGCAAGTGGAAAACATAGCCAAATATCGCTAGGAATCGTTGTTAATGTGATGGCACAGTCGGTATCCTGATAGTATTTTTTACACATTATCAGTTAATTTTTGCTCTATTGATTGGTCTACATTATATTCCACAAACCGTGTTCTTCCAGTTGAGTAAGATTTTAAAAAATCCAAAAAATGTGTGCTAATGCCAAAATTATATTGTGGTTAATTTTGTCAAAAGCTTTGGCGAAGTCGGTAAAAACCACATCAACTTAACCCCCTGACCCACGACGTGAACTAGACTGATCCGAACAATAAACAGAGCGATGATCACAAAAGTTATTTAGATAAACAGCGGATGCCGTTCCATATACGTGTTCGAATTGAAGTTCAATGTCAAGCAAAACCAAGAAGTCCCTCGCGTTCATAATTAACCACGGTGTACCGTCCAATACCATTCCGTATCAACTTACTATTAATTCCGTATTTACTTCGTACGTCGGAATATAAAGGACGCCGCGGCGTTGTATAACCTTAAACAGTGAGACGCAGTTTCATCGAGGACATTAGTATTATCATTGTTATAGACGTTTTTAGGTTTCACGCAATTTCTCTTGTCTGTCTATATATATATATATATATATATATATATATATATATATATATATATGTTGTTTACCGTATGAGAGATATTGCGATTAATTTCTTTATGAAATAAAATTGAATATTACACGTTTGAGTTAGCTTTAACAATTTGAGAGTTGTTGTTGTTTGTTGTAAAGAAAAAGTTAATGAAGGTCGGGTAATTTTTTTAATTATAAATACTATAATTAAAAAACAACTGACCTTCACCAACAATATTTACCATAGGAAATAATTAAATATTACATATCAAAATGATGCAATCAATTGCAATAAATTTCAAATACGGTGATTACAAAAGCATACGACCTAACAAAGAAATTTTGGAAAATTATATATTTATTTCACTAGACTTCTATAGACTTAAACTTATTCGATCTCACATTTCGATTGCTTTCAATCAGCAATCGTCAGCAGGCTCCTAGGCTTGCCAACAGTATTATATAGCAGGGTACTATATTAATTTCTGGAGCTGAAACATATAGGGTTTCTGATTTCTCCTTCAATTTTTTAGCCGGAGATCAAGAATTCTGAATTAAGAATATTCGAGATATTGGGAACGGACATGGAGGCGTGGCTTAAAAAACATGGCGGAAAATAGCTTACACTTTTAAATGTTTAATCCATGTGATAATATGATAAGTTAATAAAATGTTATTAAATATCTCAGATATCTTAACTTGGACGGGTAATAACCCGAAACAAAAAAAATATTAGCGATGCCCAACGTATTTTATCTGCGGGTCGTTTAATTAGATGTGGGATTAATAGTGAAAAAAGCAATGAAGATGTGACTGTCGTTACCGCGCTTTGTATACAAACGTCACATATGAAAGAAAAGCCACATGAAATAAAAGCAAATATAGCGAAAAGTGGAAAAATTATTTCAGTGACTTAATTTTTAATTTTAATTTAATTAATTTTTAACAATTGTTAACTTAATAATTTAATATTTGTTTATTTATTTCAGTAAAGGTGACGATTTAGAGAAATTGATTTACTCAATTTTAATTTTTAGGTTAAACTTTAAAAACTTACCTGGTAATATATAATCGGATTTTTTAAAATGTAGAGAGCAAATTTTTATTCGAGGAGTAGTAACTTTATTTATTTTTAATAACTTTTTTCACGCTTTCAATTTATCAACTTTCTCCAAATTACCAAAAAATTTTTCTAAAAACACTGTACGCTCACCAGCCTTTGGAAACTTATGAAAAAGTAAATTCAGATTTTTCTGAGCTTTACTTGTACAATCTCTTACTGCACAACATACTCTATTTTTTTATTTCTCACGTTCTGGAAAAACTCCAACTTCCATTTTTACTTTATTTATCACTAATTTATTATAAATAAATTATTGCTAATATAAACATCATGTATATTTACTAAAAAGTGTAAGCTATTAATAGTTTGTTTTTTTACCACCAGGCTGCGGGCCTCAATTTGTCAGTTCCCAATATGTAAATTGAAAAAATATATTGTTATAACATTTTATTTTATGCTGCCATAATAGGAAATTTTCTAGAAATGTATAATTCTCAATAAAAACTAATTGCGCGAATAAAAAAACAATTCTTTGAACGCGCAAGTAAAGATAAAAAGAGTACCGTAAATTTCCATCATGTTCCAGAATAAGAAATTAAACACGATAGCAGAATCACTAAGGGAAAGATCGAGAACGAATAAGATGGTATAAAAAGGCTGACGTACAGCAAAATCGGATTTCAGTAGATAGCGACATAGCGAAACAGCTGATCAAAGTGTGAGTTCATCGACCTTGTTGAAAGTAAATGTTTTGTAGCATTGTGAATTATTTCGGGGAAATTCTTTTGAATCCACCAATAAAACAACTGACTATATAGTCTTTTAATTAGATACGTAAAAGCATGAAAATCTTCAAAGGCAGATCAGTTTAGTAACCCTATAAATACATATCTGCGTAAACTATCGTAAAGCCTCTTAAATGTACATGAGCACGTTGACGACGATTAAAATATCTATGAAAGTATTCCTCAGTTACACGAACTGAATTTTTATGGCATATGATATAATATTCCTCTATATTCAGTTTTTCTTCGTTAGAATATTCCATTTTATCACGAAAACTTGTCAATATCGACTGTCAGTTCAGCACTACTAATGGAATTACTCTTAAATGAGGAAACGTCAAAGTGAAAACAATCTTTTTCATGGCTACCTACGTTAAAAGTGAAAATAAAAAAGAAAAGCAGCCATAACTCCGTTATTTTTATGAATAACTATATCGAGTATTATAACGTTGAAAAGCTCTAAAAATGTCTGATTTTTTGAGGTCATAGCCAACTATGATTTCCATTTAAAAAAAGATAAGTTTGTGTCATATCTCGAAAACGAGAGCTGTCACACAAACGAGGACAATCATATTTGGGATACAATTTCCTTCAATTTTAATATTTACACTTTTTTATAAAATCAAAAACACAGGAGTTACAGGGATTTGACTAAATCGACAGAATTTCGTTTTTTCAAAATATCGAGTAAGCCATGACTTTTTACGGAAATCCGAAAGTGTCATTAAATTGGGCCAGTAAAACTGCAAATCTTCCTCAATTTAAACATTGCTCTATCTCCGCTAGTTTCTGAGATCCCCATACTGATCATCAAAAAAACTCACCTTGTGTAAACAGTTTCTAGCGATTTCCTAAAAAACGGTATAAGTTATGTCCTTGAAAATAATATGGGCCAGTTTCGAGTAATTGCTGAACACACTTAAAAAAATACAAAAACAACTGAAAACCTCCTTCTTTTTTTGAAGTTAAAACATAACGAACAGCACCCAACCAAGCTGCCAAAACTTTTAGGGAGGTGTGTTTCTAAAGAATTTAATTGTTTGGGTGTGCTAGCATTCTTCAGATATTGTTAGTACCTTAAAATTTGTTTTTTTTTTCACAACGACAACTCAATAAGCACCTGTGCAAAACAAACCGAGTTATGCAAATATTTTTAATATCCTATTTCAGCATTAATTTGGAAAACCCGACTTTTTATCGACGCCGATATTGCAAGTCACAATATTAATTTCTTAAAAGTTTAAGTACTTTCAAATAGTTATGTAGTTAGCAGCTTCTCGGAATTTTAAGCATATCGAAATTAAAAATAATCACCTATCCAACGTTCACAAGAACAGTTAGCTTTGTGTTATTGTGCAAAAATAACAAGTGAGTTGTTTTTCCACTTTACACACACACAGACTATCGCCAGATCGATCGACGATGATATTTGAATTGGCTTTTAAAAAAAATCCGGGGATCAATAAATAATTCGATAATGACGAGCCGTTAATTTAGCGAACAGCCAAAATACTCGATAGATAAATTTCGGCGATAACGAAAAATGTCGCTGATATTTATCGCCAACTATTCGGGCACTTAATTTTAATTTATGTAATGTGTCGTTACGGATGTTATTGTTAATTTGTTTTGATAATATTTCACGCTGCGTAACGATATCCAATGGGAATATTATCAATTGCTGAAAGGTCATTTGTGGTATGCCCGAAACGCAAATTGTTACATACGAGGGTGAATCAAATATGAACCGGACTTTTCTGATTTTCTGCACGAACGCCGTATAATTAATGCTGAGTATTACTGCGAACTACTCCAACAAGTGAAACTTGCCTATCGGCAAAAGAGGCGGGATATGTCTATCCGAAGTGTGATTCTGTTGCATGACAACGCTCGACCACATACAGCTGCATTGACTCACGGAAAATTGAACAAAATGCATTGGGAAACCCTTGAACACCCGCCTTACAGTCCTGATTTGTCGCCATGTGACTACCACATGTTTGGGCCACTTAAAGAAGAACTGGGAGGCCACCACTTTGAGGACAACGAAGGTGTAGAAACGTTTGTGCGCAATTGGTTATCGACACGACCAGTTTCATTCTTTGAGAAAGGTATTAAAAAACTTCCGATTCGGTGGGAAAAATGTATACATAAGAGAGGAGACTATGTAGAAAAATAATATGTATTAAAATTTGTATTGATCGTACCAATAAAATTTTTAAAACAAAAGTCCGGTTCATATTTGATTCACCCTCGTATTTGGACTAGTTATGCTAATCGCTTACCGCAAAATGTATACAGGGCTTCAGTTAATTAGTAAACCATGAAGGAATTTAGCTGATAATAGTAGCTGCCCAAAATAGAATCATTCAGAAATAATCCCACCTACCTAGAATGTTGTTAATAAGCAGCAATGTCTTCCTCTCATTAGGTTCACATGCCAGATCGGAAAGAAAACCGAAAGCAAAGGTCGCACTTACACATAAGAAAATATATCAGTATGGTAATGAATCCGAAAATTTACTCCGACATTTCGTGATCTTGAAATGCCCATACAATTTGGTGTGATGTGTAAGAAACAGGACCATGTTATATGTCTCTTCGTTTATAAAAAATCAATATATTGTAGTAAATAAACAAATGTAACACCCGATTTATATACAATACCAGCACAAAATTTGCTCTTCGCTGTAACAAACGTTCTAATTCTCTGTTTGGAATATTTTAAATTTGAGACTTGAGATACGTTACAATAAGAACCGCACAAAAAAGGGCAACGATACCAGCTATGGTAACCAGTTACCAAGTTGCCATTACATTTCTGTGCTGACCAAATATCGGAGTTTAGAGCATATACTTATTATTTTTTGCAGTATTAGGTATTACCAAAAAAATACCCTGAATTTGAAACAAAGCGTAAAGATAGTTTCTTCGCAGGATTATCTCTGTTTGTATGTCAAATGTTTTATTTACCAAATTATGTTTGATTACCTTGTAAATTTAAAACACTTAATAAATATATGAATTAAATTATTTTCTGTGAGATAAGTGAGAGTAGTTTTTAAAAAGTAATCATCTCAGGAAAAATGCGATTACATATATCTGACTTTGAGAAATTTCGAGTTCCAGAGCGACAAATACTTGTTATAATATGTATTAGAGTAAAATATATCACAGCTGCAGTTTTCAAGGAATAAATGGTCTGGGGATGCCTTGCTGTTTCAAAAATACCTACCTAAATAAGAACTGTTATAATGTGATCTTGTTAAGTATCTATATAAGAAGTGAAACATTTTTAGACCAATTAATTAAATATGTTTTGTTATCTTCAATGATAACAACAAACGGTTTAAATACATTTTTCTAGGCGTCGTTCAGATCCAATGAGCAATCGTACATATTTTTTGGAGCGTTATCTTTAATTTTCACCATTTTCAATTTGTGATCTAGACTATATGTCGGGATTTAGACCCTAACACAACGAACATATATAAATAAAATACTATAATAATTGTACATTACCTATCTTGGCATCATGAATATGATTATTTTCACTTACCTGAAAAAGAAAAAAAATATATTGAACATTATTATATCCGTTTGCATAATCTCACATTACAAAAATTAATGATTTATTGTGTAATAAATATTTAGATCGAAGCCTTTATTTACTCTAAACTCTTAATGTTGTTTAAAATAACGCTTATTTTGTATACTCTATGATCCTAAATTAACAGCCCTGTTAGAATGATAAATAATACCTTCCTATTAAGGCATGTTTCATACAAACTATATATTCTCACTGAATGATTCACAAAATAGATTGTTAAATGTGCTTTTGACTCTATTGAATTAAAAAAATCATAAAACATTATAATTTCTATCACCAAATTGGTCACAACACAATTAAAAAGAAAATGTTTCAAAAGGCTATCAATTCCATTTATCAAACTATTAACAAAACCTTATTATTCGTTCAAAACTACAATATTCTTTGGAGAAACACGTAATAAACTCAACCACCACCAAATTTAATAAGCTTTTAAAAAGGTAAAAAATCAACACAAAATATTTAACAAATACCACTTCAATTACAACGAATTTATCAAAAAACAATTTAAGCTGTAATCCAAACTTGTATTAAGACATATTCGCTTGAAAGAATATTTCATCGTGCACACTTCGGCTAGCGCACGGTGAAACTTATATAGCTTCTATGAGATACGATATAACACCCTTAAAGCGTGAGATAGAAGAAAGCTAATGCAAACTATATGGAGTAGTTGGCTAATTCTCGTACGCCGCACGGAGACACCGAGCTCTGCTGATACTGACCGGACGTATCCGAACATTTCATTTCAATAATTCAAATTTTTGTTTACGTGATTTAATCAGTGGTTGGTTTGTTTTTGTCCTCGTAGTCTATGAAAGAATATTTAATATACAGAGTGTGTGTGTGTGTGTTTGCATAACTGTGAAAATGAGTATCAACTTTAACATTGACTATATTAAAAACAATAATAAACCGTTTCAAAACGAATTAAATATAAAATCGGCTGGTCCACCTAAGCCATATCTTAATTGAAAACAAGAGTGCAAAATGAAAAATAAAGTTATTTACACGAAGTTTTAAAAGTGAAATTTATAATAAAAAGAAATGGTTGCGTGGCTAAATGCTCTTTCTGTGCTTAGTATTGAAAAGAATATATACAATTAATGCGAGATTTTAATAAAAACGTCTTTGAACATTTCGCTTTCGAAAAAAGTCGACGAATATTTTAATTAATAAAAAATAAATGCAGTATTAGCAAAGCTATGGTTTGTTTTGTTGCATCTTTGAACCCCAACCAGTAAAGTGCACCACCAGCCTCATAACCTACCACCCGCCACTGGATGTATGTAATTTTTTTAAAGGGGTTTGTACTCCATTAGAACTTAATCCTCGCCAATTAAATCTTTTTAGGTTACGAATGTATATATAATGGCCGTTTTCCAATTATGACGTACAGCGAGGCACAGTGCGTCAGTCTTCACTGTTCCATTAGTACTCCAGCATGACACCGTGTGCGCAGAGACGCACAAGAAAAATTTGTGTGTATCGGATGTGCAAGCAGTCATAGACTAATATATAGCCATAGAGTGAGGTGATATACAGTCAAGTGACAACACCACATTGTCTATTTCAGTGATTTTGCAAAAAAAGTTATTTATAACGATGCGGCAAATAAATTTAAAAGCTCAGTAGTTTATTTAAATGTGTTTTGTTTCCCTATTTTGTGATAACTTTTTCATTAATGACATTTGTAATGTATTTGAAGCACTAAAGCAGGTTCCATTTATCTCCATTTACACAAGCACAGTGTGCTTTGCTGTACGGGCACCTTCAATTTTTATGTTCTAAGGTACGCACCGTGCCTCTCTGTGCGTCGTAATTGGAAAACGGAGAGTAGTGTATGTAAGGTACTTATTTCAGTATATTGTGGAAGAAGATAAATCATTGTATGTGTCTTTTCTGTTTAGTATACGTCAACTAGCAGTCACATCTATTCAACTCCGTTATATAAATTTCCAAATTTAAATGAGATAACCAAATACAAACACGAAAACAAGTTGAGGTTTAGTATTCATTATCGCAAAGCAATCGTGTCGTACGAGTAGTTTTAACTGCACCTTTATCGTTGCAATAATAATTGTTGTTGAAAACTGTTGAATGGCAATCGTAAAAATTGCGACAAATAACAAAATCGACCGTTTTTATTGCTTCATGCCTTGACGTGAAAAATACACTGATGATGCAAAACGCTAATGAATAAATACATTATCAAAGAGAACGTTACCAAAACAATCGTCGTTTACGACGACAGCAAAATACCCGGATGTAAAAAATTAAAAGTACAATGAAATACATAAATAATACCTACGAACGGCAAAAAAAGTTGTGTAAACTTTACATGTAACATATGCTTTTCCATGTATTTATGTTTCCTGAACTCGAATCCATAGTCAGTTTTGCTCCATCATCCTTCGGGTTTCCGTAAATCCCTGAAAACCGTCAGAAAATTGCTTAAGACCTTCAATAACTGAAAGGTGAGGGAACAATACTGACTATGGATTCGAAATCAGAAGGTAAAAATACTTCAAAATTCATGTCACATGTAAACGCGGAAAAATCACAAATGATTTCTGAATATACGAAATCTCGTTTTACTGCCTAAACAGAAGTCGTATGTATGATATGTTGGCTTTCTTAGAATGTCCGTTAATTTGTATTGCGGCCCGATTTTTTTTCGTTCAATGACGAAGTCTTCCCACGAAATTAACGTCTGTGTAAATTCTTCTCGTCAATGAGTTCGCACAGTAGACATTAGTATACGTTGGCGCGTTAACCCAAATTATAAAACACGTGCCAATGACGACGGTGAGATGGCCCCTTTCGGGTGTAATACTTTCTTAAGTTTTCTTTGAATGCTATTTGTTCCAGAATATTGAGAAAAGTCCAAAATTAAATTAACTGACTTTTGTCAAAGACATTTCCTGTCAGTACTAAAAAGTTTTATACATAATTCCACAATTCCCTACACACCAGAATTTGAATTTGTGGAGAAGGGTATCTACTAAGATTGATTAGTGGAGTTTACCCTAACCCAACCTAAATAAATTCAACAAATTTTTTATCATTATTGGAGAAATCGACCCTATTGCTACCAAGAAACTTAATGAAAACAAAAAACAAATACAAAGTTTTAAAATTTGTTCTTTAACGATGTTCAATAGTGTTGACCATCCTAAAATTGGAATACTTAGCTCTTCTAGGTACGCTTTAACGATCAATCGACCTGAAAACGTGCGTAATCATGTATTAGTACGAAGTAATTTCTGACAAAATGAGTTGAAGTAATATGTGGTTCAATCTTTGTAGGTGCTTCATTTAACAGTACCAAATCCATATCTATTACCTTAATGGATTAAAATAATAGACCCTTCTTCAAAGTAGCTGCAGGTTTTATGTGGGTAGGAAAATACCTCAAATATTCTCTTCTCTAAACTAGTATTCTCCAATATGAGTACATACACAAAAATCTGGTCTTATCCATAAAGAATAAATTACTCCGGCCTGGTGTTCGCTGGTCAATTGGGGACCAAATATCAGCTACACTGAGCCAGATTCTGTCTCACAACAACTCTCGCTGTTTGTGCATTTAGCCTTACATTTCAAACTTCAGCTACTTCTAGTTGAAGCTGTCTGCAGGTGTAGTTGGTGTTCTAACCCTTTAGTGGCTATCTATCGTACCGTCTCTAGATATCTAGCTGCGATTTGGAATTTGCTTGACTAAATGACAACCACTAAATTGGTCAGGGGTAATTATTCTAACAACTTATAACATTTATAAATTGATATTGCTATTTCAATTCTTAACAAACCACAAATTTTTATACTCTGATATTATGCAAAAGAAGAATTGCTAAGCATAGTTCAAAAATATTTTTGTTAGCTCTCTTTCTGAGAAACCTTAGTTTTTACACACATGATTTTCTTTCTTTATTATTTTTTTTTTATGGTATACTGATAATAAATTTCCGTTAGTGCTATTTTTGGGTCAGCAATGTGGTCTATTTCACTTAGTGAGTGGAAGCAGTCAATGAACAACATTCTGAACGTATTTCATTGGAAGCAGCTCCCAACCGAGTGAAATAGCCTCTTGCCCTCACTATTGCCCTCTCTCTCTTTAGTCTTACCACGAGATTTGTGCATGACAGGCTATATCTAGGAGGTACATGATCTAAGGTTTTGGACGTGTAATGCTTTCAGCCAGATTGTGCTCCTCTACCCTCTCTACCCTCCATAGTCCGCTGAAACATACGTCAACTTCAACAGCATCAACAGTGTCAAGGAATATTAGAACCACACAACATCAATGGTGGAATCTTAGACCAAACATGAGATTGAAGTACAATTCTGAGAGCTAAAACTGTCACAAAGAAGTTTATGATATCTAGAGGGGAAAATTTTTTGGAAGAGTTTACACAATTATGGACGAATAACTTTTTTTAAGAATTAAGACGAAAATTATCGTTACACACTTACTTAGTATGATGAATGTTCAGGTTCGCTTAGACAGTTTAGAACGCCATTAACAATTGTTGACTTTTTTTTGTTCAAGAATTTCATTTATATTTGCAATATCCATTATAATTTCCCATTACCATGATCTCAGGCTTCTTATAGCTGTAATTGCTAGTCGACCACAAACAATAAAAATAATCTGTCATTTAATTACTGCGTTAATTCGTGGAATTCTTGAAATTGCTTCAACTCATTAACGGTCTGCCACATTCTTTGTTCGTTGGTGGTAAATGTAAAGAGAAAGTTTATTTACTTCTTTAAATTCAACTGACAATTGTTGATATAATTATACGGAATTTTACGAAAGATAGCAAAACAAAAAACCGTCTGTAGTCTATAGTGATTGTAAATAAAAAATTAAGATAGATGGAGACTTTAAAATCGAAATAATACATTACTAGCTGTCGCCCAGTGGTCGAAATTCGACCAATTGTGTCAATATCTCTGGCAGGTTAAGTAACATGAAAATTTTATCGTGACATTCTATCCTAGGACTTTAGGGAGAACAGCAATTACACAGAACGGATCCAGATTCGGAACCTATGTGTGATAGTTTCCTCGAAAATCCTAGATGTCGGTCTTACATCTCGCTTCTACAAATAAGTAACGAAATTCAAGTTTTTTTCAGATATAATTCATAGAACTTTATTTGTGTTCAAATTCGTAATTCTTAATTTAATATAACAACAATTCAACTGCTAATGGGCTACCCTACATATTTATTTTTTCTAACACCCCTGTATAGCTATAATTGCACTCAATTCTCTAATATTTATTAAAATCCTCATTATATTAATTCCATCTCATTATATATTTCCACCACCCTGTATATGCAACTGCTTATGGACCACGCATAATATTTTTTAACATTTTTCAACCACCGGGTAAACCATTCTGTATATGCCACTGCCTATAACCCACCATATTTACTCTTTTTGTTTATGAAATTTTTAATTATCTTCTGTAACTATAATTCTACTCCGACCTATATTTCAATCATTATATATATGGAACTCTTCGTGGTCTACTCTATAATACATTTCCTATTCTAACATTTTTTATCACCATCCTGTATATCTATAATTCCTCTTACCCTATATTTCATCTTAACTATATATACAACTGCTTATGGGTTACGAAATGTTGCATTTCCATTTCCGCCACCCTGTATATGCATCTATGTATAACATTTTTTGCACCACCCTGTATAACTGTAATTTTACTGCACCTTCTATTCCAAGAACCCTGTAAATTCAACCGCTAATGGGCTTCCCTATATAATTATTTTATTAGTCATAATTGCACTCTACTCTATATTTTAAACACCCTAAATATGCAACTGCTTATGTGCCACCCATTAAAAAAAATATTTCTAACATATCTGGAATCGCCCTGTATAATTATGATATTCAACGATTACTTTACCCACTAAACAATAACAACGCTTGCATGCCACCTCCAGAAGTACATGCTCTAAGTATATAATAGCATTGGTCTGTCTATATATAATTACTCAATGGTTGCAGTCTGGCGGCAGCGGCACGCGGCACATTCATTTGTTTGGCATTGACATTATTGACGTAAATAATGAATTTTTATTATATTTTATTTAATTAATGAACCAATATTATAAATTAAGATTAGCATTGTGCACTGAAGGTCGTCAGTAGCTACTAAACAAAACAAAAATGAAGAAAATCGGTTGAGAAACAGAGGAGAAAATGGTACCTAATCGTTTTGTCTTAGCCTATTTATATATAGATAGATAATGAGAATCCACTGTACACCCAGATAGATCTTCTCGACCATTACAAGAATATTAAAAAAATTCAATGGTAACTTGAAGGGCAACGATTTTGTGACTAAACGTTGCTTTTTAGAAGATGTGCGTCTATTATTCAAGTTCGTCTGTAATCTTCTTGGCCAGTGAATTCCTTACTCGGTTCTTCACTGCCATGAATTGTCAAGTTTACATGAAAGGTATTAACCCATCAATGGGTGGCGTTGTATATACAGGGTGTGGCAAAAGCACCAGAAGGGCTCGAGAACTTTTCGGGTGCGCAATTTTCGGCGAATTGGTTTCAACGAACATTATTAGAATTCCCACGGCTATTTAATGGTCACCTTGGATTTGAACTTGACTATGACACTGAAGATAAAATGGTTATATCAAGGTCAAAGTCTGTTTTAAGTTTTAATTTAATTATATTGCAGTTTTCGGAAGAACGAAAAAGTTGAATCCAAAAGGTATAAGGTTTCCCTGGCTATACAGTTAGGACCTGACTAGTTATTTTAGGGTCAACTTTTTGACCATGTTTCATTTTTAATGAAGGTAGAGTGACGTTTAAGGTTAAGTCAACTCTAAGTAATGGACAGGTCTATCCTATGCCTTCCATAATTAAATTCTCTGTTCTTCTGAAATCGTGATATAGTTAAAGATCCCAATTTAAAACTCACTTTGAGCTTGAGCTTAATATGACCTTGAAAATTATTGACAAAGCCACATTCGGACGTAGCATTTTACGCTCTTTACAAAAAAAAGCAATAAAAAAATTGGGATTCCCATAAAAAAATAACTTGACCTTCAAGGTTATACCAAGGTCAGAAGCGGGTAGCCGGGAGAAACTATACTGAAGTGGTTACAACTGAAAAGAATCATGGAAAATAGAAGGAGATCATCCCGAAAATAAAGTTTTAGTATTTATGAGATATTAGTTTAGGGGTTTTTGTTACGTGTTGAGTACAACTGCTTATAGATAACTTCAATAATACAGAACGACACCGCTCAAACCCAGAAACCAGAGTGTACTTTTCCAAAGGATTTTGTAGAGCTGAACCCGCGGCCCAAATTGCCCAAATTCCCGAGATTTCCTAACTTAAAAGTGTAAAAATATAGATTTTTGGCCATTTTTGAAGTTATGTATGTATCATCGTTACAAAATCTATCTATCTTAAATTATACGCTTTAACCTCTCAAATCAAACGGCGTTTGCTTAAACTTTTTTGTTGGTGGGATATCGGATTTTAAAGTTGCTTTTACTGCTTGTGGAAAGGGTGGTCACTAAGGGTTGGTCAAGTTGGGGGTATGTAGGATTGCTGCTGTAGGGTTTGGAGTTATTTTATTTAGAGTTGCTGAGTTAGAGTTGTCAGGTTTGAGGTTGTGGAGTTAAAGTTAATGTTATACAATATGAGAATAGGGATTGCATAAGATTGAAACCTTTAGTTTAAGTTGGTTGGAACAGTTATTGCATGAACAATTTCCATGCTACATAACCTCAAAAATGGCCAAAGGTACTATTATAGACCTTTTAGGTTAGGATATCTCGGAAGCCTGAGCCAATTGGACAATTTGGACCTCAGATTCGTGTTCAACACTTTAAAACCCTTCAAGAAAGTATACTCTTGTTTCTAGGTCTGTAGTTCGACTAAGTTTTGATAACCTGTGGAATTATTATTTTCTTCTTTGATCTTTAGCATGTTTTTTTGATTTTATGTGTATATATTTTGTGCAAACTGTGTCTTCTGAGAACTTTTAGACTTAATGCCTTATTGTATTAATTATTATGAAATTTTTGCTCCTGAATCCACTAATATTAATCATTATAATCAAAATATATTTAAGATAATATACAATACGTTCAAATGTGTTAGTTAGACCTTCAAGCCTCACCATTATACGTATAGTTGCGAATTGCGAAATATCTTATTAAAAGCACAGATAGACTCTCCGATGGATCTTAACGTACAAACCCGATAAATATTCAATCAATTAAGAGAGTGATTGACAAAAAGATACATTAAATAAACATTAGCGAAGGTAAATAAGTAGGTCGCTATTTTAAGAAATAATGCACACACTAAACAGACAGGAAGGCAAGCAACGACGACGACGCACCACGGTGGTGCGACTGCGGGTCTGAAACGTAAGAGTAACAACGCTCACCTTGGCCAAAATGGCTAAATTATCGACCATAACTAATATATTTAGGTGAAGAACGTTCTACTTGTTTGTAAATAGAATCAAGTTGTAACTGTACGCTCGGTTGATACGTATGGGCTTTTTTACATTTTTTTTATATTCGATATTTTGGGCCGATTTGAAGAGTTTTCATTATTCGACTTACGATATATTGTATGCGAAATGTAGTTTATTCTGTCTGTTCATTGAGATATTACCTCCTCACCAGGGGCGTACTCAGCTTTTGGTTTACGGAGGGGCAAATTGAAAAAAAAATCCTAGAGAGAGCGGGACAAATCAGAAAATTTTTGGGTCTATGGGGAAAGTCAGAAAAATTATGCGAAGCTTTAATGGCTCACGTTCGCATACAAAGCTAGGAGGTATTAGTATTAGGAGAATACTCAATTAAAGGTCTTATTGTCTGTGGAAGAAGTTCGTTTTAGATCTGTTCATAAAGTATTGAAACATAAGAAGATGTTGCTTGTGCAAGGACAATCAGATGACCACCCGGATCCAAAACTGAATGTTTGTTGAGCATCACAATTCATAATCATCCATTGTTAAGCAATCCTAATGATGCTAGCTTCCCCCCCCCCCTTGCTTTGTAGAAATGCAAAGCAATTTTTGACTTTATAAATGAGGTTGAGCCATACGCACTATAAGGTGCTTGGAGTCTTTAATTTCTCTTACTACTTTGTACCATTTGTTTCCTGGATGCCTTTTCATTTAATTCAATTATTATGAATAAAGGTCCCAACGACTTGACCATGCAATGTATGGCACAGTCACTCTATCATGGGCGGATCCAAGGGGGGGCAATGGGGGCGATCGCCCCCACCGAGAGCCTCAAAGTTAGTAAATTTAATATTAAAACGAGGTAATCTTAACCCCAAGCGCCTAAAAAAAGGTAACTTCTATGGGTTTAAACCTCACAAATGCTATTTTTAATATAGTAGCCCAAGAAATCTGGGTATAAAATTATATTTAGGTAATTTTAGTACAGGATCCCCCCCTGAAGCATGAAATAGCCCCCCCTCTGAGACAGAAATCGCCTGCACTCTAAGACAGGGACAGCGTGTTTTTAAGAGAAATTTCACTAAACCCCCAGTTATACTAGATACCAAAAGCATTTAGCGCTGTGCGATCCTTGCCACGTATTTAGACTTATGGTTAGAACCGTGGCTGCAGTTTTTTCTAATCGTCCGAGTTGTTCCTAACGGGGCGGCTTTTCGCATCAGTTTGTAAAGATGTTCTTCCAGAATGTTTAATATATGTTTTGAAACTACTCTTGTTGACATAATAACTGTATTTGGTTAACTTTTTCAACCTACTGAATATTTATATAATTGTTGTTATGCCAATTAAAATTGTTTTTCTAGAGACTTTATCTACTAAAACTATGTCTAGACAATTGTGAGCAACAGTTCGATAAGTTAGTATAGTACGGCCTCAATAGAACTTGCAGTTGTTATTTTATAAAACAGATTGAGGTTTGCATATATAGTAAGGTGTTATTGCCGATTGCGATAGGTCAAGGTTACAGTGCTAATTCCTTGTGAAGTATTTTTGACACAGGATATTGTCACTCTTTGTATTCAGTTGCAGCAAATGCCTGGCAACCTTCTGTGATATGCTGAATTATTTCTGATGTTTGACAACCATATCTGCATCTGTCGCTGGCTATTAATAGAAGAAATTACTTGATATTGGTTGATGTCATTTATATGTCTTCCATGAAGGGGCTCTTTCCATTTGAGCAGTTTCTGATCAGTTGACTGGTCCTGCATTGGACTTTTTGTTCTGTCAGTCGCAGTGGTGTTGAGGTATCAACTTGGCATATGACTCTGTGTAGATTAGAAAATTCTGCGAGCTTCTGAAAATGACTACCAAATTAAAAATTTGTTCTAGTAGTTTGCTTATATCAACCAATCTTCTTCCTCTTTCATACTGTGGCAAAGTTGTACGTTCAACAGAGCTCTTTGAATGGGAATTTTGAGCTTTTATTAGTACAACTCGAACTTTCCGTTGGAATTGTTCAATGTCAGTCTTGCATCAATTAACTATACCGAAAGAGTAACTGATCACTGAACAAGCGTAGGAGTTAATAGCCTGAAACAGATTTTTACTGTTAAGGTTAGTTTTTAACAGTCGTCATACCCTTCTGTGGAACTCTGGTGTTAGGTCATTGTTCATGGTGAAGTGATCAATACGTTGAGCCTGCTTTATTCCAAGGAAATTAGAAGTATGACCTTCCGCCATACATTCAATTGAGATGCCATCTCCCATTTCGTCGGACCCCTGCTGTATTTTGCCTTTAACTATATTAATAATTCGGCATTTGTCTAGGCCAAATTGCATACGGATGTCACTAAAGAACCCTTGTCCTATTTTAAGCACATCATGCAGCTGTTGTTTCGTAGCTGCCATCAACTTTAAGTCGTTCATGTATAACAAATGGTTTATCTTAAATGCTTGGAAGTTGTTATGTTTGAGACTGAACCCAAAGTTAGTCGAGTTCAGTTTGTTTGATAGAGGGTTCATGCCAAGGCAGAACCACAGCGGGCTAAGAGAGTCTCCCTGGAATATACCCCTTCTGATTGGAACGGGCTCAGTTTGTATCGGCTTCATTCAGTAAGATTTTAGTTTGCCAGATTATTATTATTATTATGAACATAATATTTTATGGAGAATTGATCACTATATTATAAGTATTTAAAAAAATTCTGTATTATGACAAAATAATACGTAATTTCCATAAATTGTTACTAATAGTAATTGACTACTGTATTTCCGTATCTGACAAAATCTATTTACCCAAAATATTCATACTGTGAAATTTATTCAGACTTATTGTTCGTGCTAAGTATTCTAATTACTTCTATAAAATTTTTAGCGCATTAAAAAGCGTGACCGAACGTTAAACTGTTTCCTCGATTATCTACTGGCCGACGTCCGGCCTTTAAAAAATATTATTTTCTGACGCAACCCATTGATGGCAGATGATCTTCGTCGTCCTTTCGACTGCTGTTTACTGTGTGGCCGTCGTAATCAATTAAAATTCAGGAATGACAATAAAACAATCTGACATGACCGTCTGACGTCAATGAGCCTGCTTAAACAGCCGACAGTTTTACAAACACGAACATTATTTGTTGTGTGTTTGCGTGAGTGAGAGAAAAATAATGGAAATTTATTAGAAATTTTTCTATACAATTCAGTAGGCCGTTGCATAAACGATAAGATTGTTTGAAATATGAACGCCACGAAACGTTTAAATCCTCAATTGGTTGAAAGGAAAATGCTGCATTTGTCGAAACAATAAAGATAGCGTAATTTCTGCTCCTTACGATTTTATTTTTATTGCACGTTATACAATCGAGAAACCGCAAAATTACATTTAAACACATCGAAACGTTTTCGCAAGTGTAATTTGCAAAATGTTGTTTACACACTTTTGATAACTGGCGATGTTGTTATTTAATAGCTGGGATGTTTTGAAAGTAACATTCGTATGAACTTTTTGATATTTCACAATTTATCACATTCTTGGGTAAATAACAATCCCTATACGCAATTCACTAGAGATTTTTTAAATGACATAAAATTCAACAGCAAACTTTGACAGCATACTCGTAAAAGTAAACTATTTGATCATTAAAATCCCCAAAAATGTGTACTTTTTTGTTTTTTGCTAATATTTTGATAACTTATATTTAAAAAACTTCAACCGACTTCAATAGGCTTAAAATAAAAACCGTTTAGAAACCGTGTGTAATCAATAACTATTTTGACATATATTATTTTTTTATCTGATTTAAGGTACAATTCTATAGATTATTTTAGCTTATTCTTATATCGCCCTCTCTAATTTGTTTTTTTTTTTCTATATTATCCACATTTTCAACTTTTTTATTTCTATAACTCTTAATTCACCATATATTGCAACCACACTGTATACGTTTCTGTGTATTGGTCACCCAATATAAATTATTTGTCTATCATTTTCTGAATCACCCTGTACAACTATAAGTATTAATCCTCTCCACCCTATTGACACTTTCTATTTTTCTATTTCTATTCTTTTCTATTCTATTTTCTATTTCTATTCTTTCTATTATTTAAATCACCTATAATTTTACTTCCACACTATATAACATTTTTTAACCACCTTGTATAACTATAATTCCACTCCACCTCATATTTCAATCATCCTCTATATGCAACTGCTTCTCATATATTTTGGACTTCTCATATATTAGTTATTATATGCTTATTTAACCATTTTTTTTTTATCCAATTTGTATAACTATAGTTTCACTTCACTCTAATTTCAACCACCTTGTATATGCAACTACTTATGTACCACCCAATACAACTCTTTTTGAACCACCCTTAACAACTTTAATTCTATTCTACCTTATATTTCAACTGTCCTATATATAGAACTGCTTGTGTACCAAACAATATCACATTTACTTCTAAGATTTTTAGAATGAACCTGTAATTTTACTTCGCCCTATATTTCAACTACCCACATTGCTCGCTGCTTGAATTTTGATGTACGCATACATACACACACACACACCTACCACCGTATACAATTTTTCTTTACACTTATGGAATATTTTGTGCTATTTAACTTGACAATAAAACGAAAACCGTTGCATACTTTCATGGCATATCTTGACATTTAAGCCAGAAATTTATGATAAAATTTGACATTTTCATTGACGTTTACAGTTTTTTGGCACATATTTTTACGATTTTCGGAAAAACGGTGTGTTTTACGCCATGGAAAATTATAAGGATCAAGCTGGGGCATCTCTTTGTAGAATGCAATTTTAAAATATTCAAATTGATTGAGCCGTTTTAGAGAAAACAGTGTAGATTCATTGAAATTCAGTGAAGTGTAATCTGATTTTCTGGTAACCGTAAATCTTAAGTTATAGAAAATTATATGGTAACTTTTGTGTAATATTCCTTAATGCCGTTTATATCTTTAAAATTGCACATGCCGTTTTTGAATACTCACTGACGAATTGATAACCTCCTCCTTTTTGGAAATCGGTTAAAAAGTGATCATAATGCTGTCAATGAAAAAAAGATTCCGATAATCTTCGAAATGAGAAACCAATACACAGTAATTTTTCTAAGTTCTTACCTTTGTTGTAAAAGAACGTACCCATTGCTACAAATTGTTATGCAGTTATCTTCAAAATTCGAAATTTATAGTTATAGGTGTTCCACAAGGTTCTATTTTGCGCCCGCTTTTATTTATTAAGCAGATGACACTCAAATATTTCTTTTGTACATCGGGATTTTGAAAGTGCCCAAGATTCTGATGTTAATTGATTAGCTGTTGAATCAAAACGTCTTGAATTTATTATTAATCAATCCATGTCTTATTTTTGGTTACTACCAACATCAAATTATGCCTCTGACTTAACAATAACGACATTACTTGCTTTAGGAATGCCCTAAATTTAGGGTTAGAGTTAGTTACTGACTACAGATTTTGAAAACCATACAAACAAATGCATAAAGAAGGCATAAGGTAACCTCAAAATACTGTATCCATTTCGTCAGATGTTTCCTATAAAAACAAAACATTTTAACTACTCTGACAGTGTATGTGGTTACTGTTTAGAGAACTCTGACAAAATTAGAATTCCAAAAATTTAGAATACATGTCTAAGATACCCCTTTCAAATTCTTCAAATTTGAAAGGAACTTTACTATTATATGATCTCTAGAAGTTTCTTTGCTACCCTGTATATTATCAAATTAAATTCTCTTAGTTACGTCATAAGTCAAATAATAGTTTTTTTTTCATATTATTTTTGCCATTGACAACGGAGTCTGACATAGACTCCGAAACGTTTGGAAATTTAGAAAAATTTCGTGACTTGTGGTGTTATTTTCCAGAAAGTGTTTAAACATTCAGTCTGTTAATGTAATTTTAAATTTTCCCTATAAGAACCATACAAATATTAGTGACAGTAGAATAAATTTAAAAAATTATGGTCAATTGTGTTAGTAAGTACTATGCGAAATCGCGATTTTTAATATTGGGAATCATTTTAAACTAACTGATGACCTTTTAAAGAAAATCTATAATAGACAAAACGAAGTGCATGATCTGAAATATATGTGGTATATCTCAATCGGACTGTCGTAGTTAATACGGTGCATTCTGCAAGATTTCTCTCTAAATTGTTCAAATTGTAATTCTACAATTGTGCTGCAACTACTTATTCGACTTATATTTATCTTAAGCTTAATTACTCTTCACTTCATGTTTTTAACTTTTCTCAGCAAAAAAAACGTCTGATAGGAATTATTAAGACACATCACGTATCATAATATAAAAAAAAAACAAAAAAAATCTGTATATTTACTGTTTATTAAAGCTCTTTTATGCCTGAGGTCTGCACCTGGTGCACTGAACTGAAATAAAACGACAGTGACGAAATGTGAGACGGGCTTAATGCTTATGTCGATAAATCTCCGAGTATCACATGCTTTTAGTTTTAATTATTTTCTGCTATTTTGCTCTCAAAATTATGACAGTTGTAGTTGTAGCCTATGTGGTTTTGCTAAGTGCAGTTAGTTGCTAAATTTTAGTCACCTAAAATTTTTGTTGATTGAAGAAAATATAGATTTCACACAAACATTCAGTCTAATAGGTGACATTTAAAACGTTTTTAAGCATAATTTATTTAGAACAGTGTCATTTAACTCGTAAAATGTTTCAAGCGATAAGATTACATGTGAAACACAAAACGAAAAAACTGAGAAGATTTATTGGCATTAACGTCAATTTAGTAACAGGTATACGCGTACATGTTGGTAGAAAAAACCAGCTAAAAAAAAGTAATGTCAACTCGGTCGTACGTCATTATTTTCATGGCAAAGATAATGGTGCCTGCTTACATATGTAAATATTCAAAGCTGCTGGTTGATAGTGGTCGATGACTTTTGCATAAATTCGAGTTACAGGTGAATTCCCTTGTTTACGTACTTTACCGGCATACGCATACATAACAACCGTATCATCGCACCGAATTGCGTGAGTGGGTTTTACACAAAACAGTTTGTCTTGACATTACTTGAAATTAACGAGCGATAATACACTGAGCTACAGTCTATAGGGGAAACTACTACTAGCCTATCACAAAAAAAAAACATTAACCACGTTAAGAAAAAATATAAACGTTACCTGGTAATTTAAATGTTAATTGTAACAGAATTTTAAAAGTAATAAATAATAACAAACTTGTACTTATGGCTAATCCACTAAACATAAAACATCTCTTTTACTTTGAATCACTTATTATGTACTATTATAATAATCTAAAGGATAAATTTAAAAAATCGACAAGTTTAACCAGGAACAAAAACTTACAAATGCCTATTATCAAGAAAACAATAAGTAATAAAAGTAGCTTCATTGTAGCTATTAGACTTTTTAATAGCATGTCAAATGAGTTAAAAATCTTGAATAGCAATCACACAAAAAGATAAATAATAACAAGTAAGGATACATTTGTGAAAGAAATTGTGTGAGGACCCTAATTTTGTTATTTTTGTATTGTTGTATGTTTCTTAAATATTTGTTATCGTGTTTTATGTTTCTTAAATATTTTTACAATACAACATGATTGTTGTTCAGAATAATGGGAAACTATTAAGTTTTGCATTAATTAGTATTGCATAAAAATTAAAAAAATAGAAATACTTGAATATATTTAGTCTATAGTGTTTTAGTATAGTAGTTTATATGTTTATATCTTTTTATGTTAGTATGTATGTTTAGTTTTAGGTATTTCTGCCCAGGTCCTACGCACCTTTGTAGGATTTGCAATGATTATTGTGTTTGTTGTAAATTTTGAACTGGGATAATAATTAAATTCCCAGTCTTCATCACCTTCACTATTATAACAAAAATCAACTGCCTATTAAATAATATTGTTAACAACAATAGAATTCTATGTATTATTTTTATGTTTCTTTGGGGAATAACACCACAATAGAAATAAAACTACGTATATTGCAGGAATACCAAACGTTTCAAAGTCTATTCTGACTTCGTTGTCAATGGCTTTATATTTATTGATGTAAATTGCAAAATGAAAAAAAAATAATCAAGAACATGCCACAAACAACGTTTAGAAGACAACAAGAATTCTATGTAGATGCACAATTTATTACCATTTCCTTTCACTCCAAATAAATACCGACGGGTAGCGAGGATAACAAATTTGAATGTTCATAAAATTCGCATATTTTTTTCTCTTAAGATATTCCTAATTTAATTTATTGTCACAATAACGTATTTATTTTACTTTTATTCGAAGAAGAAGAAGAATTCATTTCAAACAAATACAATTATTTACGGAAATATAGAGGTTTAAATTTATTATTGTTTTGCTAAAAATAGATGCTATTAGTAAGGAGAAAATGATTAAAATTTGGTAAAGTTTGGTGAATGTCTTTTCATGTAAACCTTTTTTTTTCAATTAATATTGTAATCGTTTATTGCATTTTTCTTAATTTACAAAAAATAAGCTGTTTGATGGAATCAAAATCGATTAGTAATGTTAAAATGCCTAGAATACGTGTACGTTGAATGTATCGCCAGCTAAGTGAATTTGAAAGAGGTCGAATTATTGGTTTATAGGAGGCAGGTTTTTCTTTTGGAGAAATCGCTAACCGCACGAACAGAAATCCAGCTCCTGTTGATGTTATCAAGCGTGGTTATCCAAAATCAGAAAGGAGGAGGCACTGGACGCCACTCGAAATTTGGCTGATGAGTGGTTAGGAGATCAAGCTCATCTTGTAAGTGTCCGAATGGGTCTACCGCCTTATAAGGTGTCATTATCGATTCTATATTGTGCTACCTCTGACCGCTGAGCATCGACGGCAAAGAGTACAATAGTGCAGAGAACGACAACACTGGAATGTGGAATGGCATCAGGTTGTCTTATCTGATGAATCCGGATTCTGATGGTCGAAGAAGGTTTAGACCACCTCTAGGAGAAAGACCCTCAATTTGATGTTGAGCGACATATTCACCAAAGACTAGGCGTTATGGTATGAGGTGCTATGGCACATGGTCACCTTTAGTCTTTGTTTAGTGGAGCCCTTACATTAATCGGCTCATGGATCCCATATTTCAACAAGATAATGCTAGGCCTCATATTGCTTAAGTTAGTTTAAACTTTTTTGAAGAGACCCATGTGAATATGTTGCCATGGCTGCCCAGATCCCCCGATCTTTCGCCCATAGTGTTCTATGTGTGGGATATGATGGGTAGAAGGCTCGGAACTTTACCTCAGTCCCCACGAACTTTGGAAGTTGTAAAACATGAAATACAGGTAGCTTGAGATAATATTCGGCTAAGGCCAGACTGGCGGGATTTCACGCTGCGTTTTCTACGTTTCTTTTCGAGTTCTCACATAGTAGGCACACCAACGGTTTTTCACGCGCTTGGAATCCTGCTCTACCCTGACCACACCCGCCGGTTGCAGCCATTCGCGTGCCTTCTGTTTAGTCGAGCACCATGGCGAAATAAATACCGCGTTCTTTTCTACCAGTGTCGCCACTCCATAGCCTGAAGTAACGCGGAAAATGGAACCGATCCTATCTTTCGGCCATGAAGATGCGCACGAAACCGACCCATTGGGTGGAAATTCACACCGCGTCTGGCTTCGCCGATTTGCAATAGTACGGCCTATTGTTTTTGCGTTTTTTCCTGCCGAAAGATGGCGTGAAATCCCGCCAGTCTGGCCGTAGCCTAACTAAAGAAGAAATAGACCACCTTATTGAATCAATTCCAACACGTGTTGCGGGTATACAGATAACCGCAGTGGACAAACACATTATGAAAAAACAAACAAAAAATAAAAAAATTAAACTCGGTCATATGTCGATCTTTTGGAGCAGGTGCAAAACAAGTTTCTACGTATTACTGCTTATAAAATGGGACTTCGTAGAGATGATTACTCATATGATCTCATTCGAACAGAGTTAGGATTGTTATCCTTGGAGAGCAGGAGAATTTGTGCAGATTTATGCTTCTTGCATATACTAGTTAACTCATGTATAATATTCCCAGATCTACTGAATTTGATTCATTTAAATGTGCCGGACAGACGCAGTAGACATACTGAGCTGTTTAAAGTGCCATTTCATGTGACTAACTATGGATCAAACGAATCACTAACTAGAATCACAAGAACTTTTAACTTATTTCAGGACCGTATTGGTATTTTTGGAATCTCTCTTCAGAAATTTAAATGTGGATATTAAAAAGATGTTTTAACTTTGAGAAGATAATTGTGATGCTTGGCTTGTAATTTTATTTATTGTCCTAGCGTGTTTTGTTGTAATATTTCCTGTATTTTTTTATATATATGTACTTTGTAAAAATGGTTTAACCGTATAGAAATAAATAAATAAACATAATTTTATTTCACTTTTATTCGATGTATATACTCTTTGTTTTAACTAATTGAAATTCTATACGGAAATATTATAGCTACGAGTTCCTCGGCCCGAAACCATCAACCTAACCGATGTTTTGGAACAGGTGCTAGTGTGTAATTGAGAAATTTCCCCTTAGACGACAATTAATCGGTATAATTGAGCAGTCTTGTCCCAGTCGGCTGTATAATACAAATATACTCATAGGTACGGTGTATTCTGGGATACGTATATTTATGTAAGCCACGTGCTTATGGAAATATATATATATGTATATCTATAGACGTTATTTTTTTCCTTCTCGTTGAAAATCTCGTAATAAAATTTACGACGCTATTTGGCTTGAGTATGCAGGCACTCATAGTGTTACGCGTACTTGCTTTTTATTATCCGAACGTGAAAATAATTGCTATTGTTGTACCAGTAATAATAATAGCTGAGCATGTTTCATGTTCAGTGTCTCGTACTAGTAGTGACATCCATCAAGTTCAGATGCATTCGTCGGCGGTTAGAGGTCGATCTGTTTTTCTAACAGTTTAAAGGGTAGCTTTGTTGATTTTCCAAAGTGCAGGTATTGAGCAAGTGTTTCACAAGTGATTTGGCGTAAATGCATATGATGTTCAATAAACATGTTAAGTGATTTTTGCAATGTACATATATGAGGCATACAAACTCCACTTTATGTTCTTCCAGAAATAATTTACAGAAGGAAACTTAATTATGGGTGTATTACATTTCAAGGTCATTATCCTCACAATCAAAATCGAGTAATTTGTCTTCTAGTGTTTAAGAATTTCCTAGGAATATTCATAGACAATACATAGCACATTCACTGTTGTTAGGTACTATGACGGGCGTTCATCCGATATTTTGTGCTATTGACAATAATACGATATTTCGTAGAATCCAAGAGGTAGTCTGCCTGTAGCCCCGAAGCCGGCGGTTAGCCTCGAGTGTTCGAGAATCCACGAAAATAACTTCTGGATTATTTACTCTTCCAGCATGCCTAAATTTTTCTGTATAATGTTTTTCAAATTTTCCTCTAAGAATTAAGAGTTTTCGAGTAATTTGTCTTCTAGTGTTTTAGAATTTCCTAGGAATTTGTCTTCTAATAGAAATTTCCATTAATTGGGTTACTAAGGATTCTTTCAAGTTTTCTCGCAATTTATCTTCTAGGGTTTTAGAATTTTTTGTAATATTTCTAGGGTTCTAGAAATTTCTAGTAATTTGTCTTCTGGGTTTTAGAAATTTGTAGCAATTTGTCTTCTAGGGTTTTCAAATTTTCTTGTAATTTATGTAGTTTATCTTCTATATTTTCTTCCATTGTTTTAAATAGCATACTCATGTCCACATTACTAGAAACTTGAAACAAATAAATATTGGGACTGTTACCTTCATTTTTAGGGCATCTCGAAGCAGTTGCATTGATTCATTTTTCGTCCCACTAATTTCTAAATCCCTTTCCTCTGGTGTTTTTTTTTTTAATTTGACACTTTCAATTGTTCTAAGCTCACCGCTTTAAACATTATTAGTCTTATTGTCTTCTAAACGTTGTTTGTGGCATATTCTTGATTACTTTTAGGTTTTTTTGGGCAATAACACCACAACTGAAATAAAACGACATTTATTGAAGGAAAACCAAATGTTCCAAAGTCTATTCTGATTTCGTTGTCAATGGCTTTATATTTTTTTACATCAATAAATATAAAGCCATTGACAGAATAGACCTTGAAACGTTTGGTTTTCCTTCAATATACGTCGTTTTATTTCGATTGTGGTGTTATTGTCAAAAAAAAAAAACATAAAAGTAATTGTTAGTCTTATTTATTTTCCAATTCTAAAGCTCCAGTAATACTTCCACACTGACACCAGTGTAATGTTTTTATTTTACACTCTGGGTTCTTGGTTTATTCAAACACTCAGTCGAACTTAGTATAATTTATTTCCACTAATTTTATATTCACACAACTATATCCCATTCATCCTGAAAACCTGTTGTTTACTAGACGGAAACACAATACTGAACAAATCCTTTGATCCACTTCCTGTATTAATCTATTTCTTCTCGGAAGA
Source organism: Octodonta nipae (assembly GCA_034190945.1). NCBI lineage: Eukaryota > Metazoa > Arthropoda > Insecta > Coleoptera > Chrysomelidae > Octodonta > Octodonta nipae. The sequence goes on along the minus strand of CM067220.1, from coordinate 122,395,840 downwards.
ATCTAGAAGATCAAAGAGAAGCCGAGAAATTTCCTTCATGGATTTTCGAACACTCGAGACCAGCCCCTAGCCTCGAGGCGCCACACAGACTACCTTCTAGATTCCACAGTATCTACAAAGTAAAAAAAAGTGCTCACTCGGTACTAATTAAGTACCTACCAATTCGGTAAATTCTGCATTGCTTATTTATCTAGAATTTCCTTATATATAAGCACAACGAGTATACAAAAAAATCCTATACTGAACACAAATATTCAACACAATATTGTAGCGCTCTTGATATAATCAATATCGATCTTCGAATTTGGCACAAGATATGAGTTTAAACCGACCAATCAGAGTCTGGCAAGGGCGTGGTTTAGCGATGTCACGGAATAGAGGGGGTTATCTCAACCAAGAGTAGGCTGCAACACAAAAAAGAGAAAAAATAGGTCCTGTGGCGAGCGCTGCTAACTGGCTCAGTTACTTTTCCGTCAAACCACCTTAACTAGTAACTATTATTGAGTTAATTAAACATTTGGAAATTACGGTATCAAGAAAGATCAGAAATCAGTTAAGGAAATAACTTCTTGTTGTTTTTCGCATATCAACACTAAAAGAAGGTATTGTGATGTTATTATTTCGCGTTTCCATTTAAATATCGTGGACACAGGCCAACGACTCCGTCTCGATGGTCAATGTTCATTGTGGGATCGGGTTCATCGTAACGGATATAGATTTTAACTTAACGATTCGTCATGTATCTAAATCATACTCGAAATAGATCGAAAGATCATTTAAATGCTTTGAATTATTTCAATTAGTTGAATAATAATTGGTAACCATAAGATGCTAAATCAGAAACATACATCTTAAAATTCTTTCTGTTCATTATATAGCAGTAGTACAGTTTTTGAAAGTAAACTATTGGAATTATTTATTACCACATTAGGTGCAGATATATACTAACTGACAGAGAAATCGCAACACCCAGAAGGACATGTTTCAATTTAATTGTTTTGGTAAAACATAATGCTATCTATAATAATGAGTAAATGATTACAATTTCGTTAAGTTTGGTGCATGTTTTTTCATGTAAACTTAATTAATGTTGCAGCTGTTTTTGCTTTTTTATTTACCAAAAAACAAACTGTTTGATGGGATCCAAAATCGATGTTTAGTAATGTTAAAATGGCTAGAGTCGGTGTACCTCGAATGTATCGCTAGCTAAGTGAATTTGAAAGAGATCGAATTATTAGTTTTTCATTTCGAGAAATCGATTATTAAATATTGTCAATTTTTTGGCCTACCAACACTCCCCATGGCCTATTTTGCTTTTGATTTGTGTTTTTGACTTCGTCTGGCTTAATTTTACTTCGTAAATTTCATCCAAAATCCGTTTATTTTACAAATGGAAGTCTATTTAATTTTCTACCTATGTAGAGCTAATTTTTTTATTGCAATATTTATCTATAATATAACTGCCTCGTCATTTACACCTTTGTCTCAAAAAATTGGTTTGCATCCTAGATGTCTTTATAGATTCCCGTGGTTCAAATGCACAAATATTCACACTCACTTTCAATGTCTTAATTTGATCAAAATAAACACAATGATTAATACTCCATTAATACAATTAATATTCCAACTCAAACTGCCACTCATAAATCAGTCGTGTCTTTATATACTTTTCAGTCGTTCAAGGATTATTCCAGTCGTCTCTGGTCTGCAAGTCTAAATGGTATTCGATTTCGGAATCACGACAATCAGTTTTTTTTTACATTAATCGTTTTTTTGGAGCTGCTATTGTTGATGTTTTTTTTTATTTTCGGTCGATTTTTGTTATTGTATTCGCAACTTTTTTATCAGACTGATTAACTTCTAGAAGGTTCCTTACCTTTTGGCGGCGGAACATGAATGTTATAACAATATTGAAAATGAAGCCCAACAATGAGATAGATAAAAAATCACATGATTCTTCATAGGAATTGCAGGTAGAAAATATTAAATATTATAACAATTTTCAAAATTTAATCTTTATTTAATTAACTTTAAAAATAATTCAAAGTTCAAACTACACATGTTGTTGTATTGGTGACAAGTCGGGGTAGCGAGAAGGCCATCGAAAAATGGTTACGTGATATTCTTGTAAAAAAACATAGTAACTAACGCCTGTTGTAAAAAAATCTGCGGTGATAGTCGAAAAATAGGTTGAATTTTTCTTCAACAGTTTGCAATACATTTCGTATGTAATCATTTTCATTCAGTTGTCAATAAAAACTAAAGGTGACGTGATACCATTATTCCATTACCAATCTTTTAAGGACAAATTCGAAATTCTATCGTTTTCGAAGCAATCGCCTTTTTCTTCTGCGAACATCGTAACTCCAAAGACTTGTAGAGAACACAATAGGATTCCTAAGCTGATACGGCATTACACCACTCAAGTCGAACAACACGATGTCAAACTGTCAGTAGAAATCATAGAAACAAAGGATTTCATCAAGTATAATATTAATGCGAAAATTGTCTGATTTATTTGGAGCTGGTATATTTGGTAACAGCTTTAGTTCCTTCGCTGACTGCGTGCTTGGCGAGTTCACCGGGCAACAATAGACGAACAGCAGTTTGAATTTCCCTGCTTGTAATAGTGGAACGTTTATTGTAGTGTGCCAGTCTGGAAGCTTCAGCAGCAATACGTTCCAAAATGTTGACGAAACTGTTTATCATGCTGGAAAATATGTAAATGGCATAGCTTTCCTTCCTCCTGTGCTTCTTCTTTTTGTCAGCCTTTGAAATGTTCTTTTGAGCTTTTCCGGCTTTCTTTGCAGCTTTACCACTTGTCTTGGGTGGCATGTCGAATTGCTAACGACGTTTACGATACGAGACTCGAAACGGCTTGTAGGTGTCATAGAGTCTGTATGTTTGAAAACTTCCAACCAAACATTTCCCTGCGATCTTTCCGGTACCTTCGCCTTACCTACTGAGCCAACACTGTATTATTGTTGACGAACTGCGTCCCAGGCGACTGGAAATTTGTCTTGTTGTAAAACTGGCTTCTGCATACGTACAATGCGCCCCTTTTCTAATTTATTGATACTATTTTAATTGTTCTGTAAACTGCGTCCAGGTATCACGACTTAATAAATTGATAGCGAATCGCTACAATATAAATTTCAAATGATAACTTTCTTATAAATAAATAAAAAGTATACACCTGTTAAAATTTTTCGTCTACATTGTTTGCATTTGTTATCAAAGATAATACAGAGTAGTGTAGAAACATTCATGGTAACTAGTCCACGCTATTTTTATTGGACTGCCAAAAAGGAAGAGGTTATCAATTCGGTGTGATTTTTTTATGGTGTATTGATTTTTTTTTATAGAATGTATATCTGATTGACGAAATTGCAAATTTGTGAAAATAATTCTATTCACAAGAATAGGGATAAAATTTGGGATTGAACACATACCAACTTCAAATCAAGCAATATAATACTGAGTGAGTTTATTTGAGGATCAGTATGGGGATCTCGAAAACTAGCGGAGATAGAGCAATGGTTAAATTGGGAAAGATTTGCAGTTTTACTGGTCCAATTTAATGACACTTTCGGATTTTTGTAAAAATTAAGGACTTACTAGATATTTTGAAAAAACAAAATTCTGTCAAATCCCTCTAGCTCCTTTGTTTTTGATTTTATAAAAAAAGTGTAAATATCAAAATTGAAGGGAATTGTATGTCCTCGGTTGTGTGACAGCTCTCGTTTTCGAGATTGACACAAACTTATATTTTTTTGAATGGAAACGATACTTGGCTATGACCTCAAAAAAATCGGACATTCTTAGAGCTTCGCAACGATATAATACTCGATATAGTTATTCATAAAAATAACGGAGTTATGGATGCTTTTCTCTCTTATTTTCACTTTTAACGTAGGTAGCCATGAAAAAGATTGTTTTCACTTTGACGTTTCCTCATTTGAGAGTTATTCCATTAGTAGTGCTGAACTGACAGTCGATATTGACAAGTTTTCGTGATAAAATGGAATATTCTAACGAAGAAAAACTGAATATGGTGGAAAGTTATATCATATGCCATAAAAATTCAGTTCGTGCAGCTGAAGAATACTTTCATAGATATTTGAATCGTCGTCAACCTGCTTTATGTACATTTAAGAGGCTTTACGATAGTTTACGCAGATATGGATCATTTACTAAACTACCAAGGGAACGTAATCAAATTAACGAAGCAGCACAAATAAATGTTTTGGCAATGGTAAATCAAAATCCATCTACATCAACTCGTGAGATTGCGGCAGAAACTGGCACATCTCAACAAACTGTAGTTAAGGTACTGAAAGCGTACAAGTTCCACCCGTACAAACTTTCAGTTTCTCAAACTTTGCATGCTGGTGACGAACATCGACGTATTTTGTTTTGTACATGGTTCAGAGACATCTGCCTTGACAATCCACAGTTTTCATTAAAGGTGTTATGGTCAGATGAAACTAGATTTACTAACAGCGGTATGTTCAATAGACACAATGAGCATATCTGGGCTAAAGAAAACCCTTTTCATGTAGAACAAAGACGACCCCAGATAAAATTTGGTTATAATGTTTGGTGTGGTATCATAAAGTCTACTATTTTGGGGCCTTTTATCTATGACGAATCACTTACTGGGGAGCGCTACTTGCATTTCTTGCAACACACTTTTCAAGACATGTTGCATAATTTGAATTTGAGAACTCTTTTAGAAATTGAGTGGTTCCAACATGATGGAGCACCTGCTCATAACTCGTTATTAGTAAGACAACACTTAGATAACATCTATCCAAACTCTTGGATAGGAAGAAATGGCCCACGCGAATGGTCACCCCATGCGGTAAAAAACAAAATATACAAAAGAAAGTATGAGACAGTTGGTGACCTAATGGAGGCGGTATTACAAGCAATTGAAGAAATTGATAGGCGGTCTGTGAGGAAAGCGGTAATGTCAATCTTAAAAAGATGCAATTTTTGTCTAAATAACAATGGTGGACTTTTCGAACATAAATTGAAACCATTATTATGTACTTTAATTTCTTAAGTTTTTAGTAAGTACCTACTTATTTAGTTTTTTCGTTATATCTGATATATATCTAATAAAAAAATCGTTCAATGTTTTCTGGAATAGTTATTAATAAATCAATCTATTTCATGGCTACGTTAAAAGTGAAAATAAGAGAGAAAACATCCATAACTCCGTTATTTTTATGAATAACTGTATCGAGTATTATATCGTTGAAAAGCTCTAAAAATGTCCGATTTTTTGAGGTCATAGCCAACTATGTTTCTATTCAAAAAGAGATAAGTTTGTGTCATATCAACGAAAGCTGTCACGCAAACGAGGACATGCCAATCATATTCGGGATACAATTCCCTTCAATTTTAATATTCACAGTTTTTTTATAAAATCAAAAACAAAGGAGCTAGAGGGATTTGACTAAATCGACAGAATTTCGTTTTTTCAATATATCTAGTAAGCCACCATGACTTTTTACAAAAATGCGAAAGTTTCATTAAATTGGGCCAGTAAAACTGCAAATCTTTCCCAATTTAACCATTGCTCTATCTCCGTTAGTTCCCGAGATCCCCATATTGATCACAAAAAAAAAAAAAAACTCACGCTGTATACTTTTGTTAATTATTTTTGACTTTGAAGTCGGTTAATATTAATAAGAAATTTTTATCGTTATACAACTTACTAAAGGAAATCATATTAATCAACTAATTACAAATCGGTATAAACAGCAGCAACCTTCACGCCTTTAATAAAATCGTAAACAGATGTATTGAACGCCTAACACCTGTGGACAAAATATGTATAGACACACACACATACATGAATGTGTCCCAAGCTTTGCCTTCCTACCAACAACATTCCGAACGAGTTTCTAAAAATATTTTTTCCACAAAAATACGTCTATTTTTTGTTTATGGCGTTGTAAACACACAAGATAAAAATAATCTTAAGGACGGCGTTTCGCTAGCTTGCAATGCGCGTTTGATATTAATTTATATTTAGCGGATTTATTTATTTTTCGATATTTCCAAGAAATGCAAGTACAATAAACAGCATTTCGATGGGTGTTTTTTAAGTTTGATGCTTTCTCTGGAAGCAAATAAATAGAACGTTACAAGCGGTTGAAGATTTAGAAATTTAGGTTGAAAAAACATCGACGAGGCCAACAAAACACCTACTGATGTTTTCGAAAATGTAGAACGAAGCGTCGCCCGCCCAAACAAACTAAATGAGGACTACTGAAATAAAGATGTGGCAGAGATCAATGACTAGTCACACGTGGAAATGGGGAAATGAAATGTTTTGCAGACTAGTTGTAATTGATCAAACAGATATTGCCACAATTTGCTTTAAGTGAAATTTTTTATTTATCTACATTTTAAGGAAGATGCAGTCAGATGGGCCCAAAAAATTATCGTTAGATGGAATACTGCCTCTTTTCTTAAACTACAAGCTCTATAAAACTGGGACTGCCAAATCGGCGAAAATTAAAAAAATATATCTCAGAATTTGTTGCTAATTAGTTGCTAACAAATCGATTTTGTTGTTAGAACTAATCTCGAGAAATTGACGACATTGCCAGCTTTACGTAAAGGTAGCATGAAAAATACCCAACTATGGGATAATCAAAAAAACAAATAGACCAAAATTTGTTGCTGTAAGACCTCACTAAAAGAAAAAAATTAAAAAATTACACCATTTTGTTGCTTGAACCAATTTCGAGATTTACGTAAAGGTAGCATGAAAAATACCTAAATATGAGATAATCAAAAAAACAAATAGACCAAAATTTGTTGCTAATTTTTGCTGCAAGACCCCACTAAACGCAGAGTATTAATTTTAAGTATGTATTACAGGTATTTTCATGATATAAAAACTATAAAACCCATCGATATATAAAAAGAACAACCAAAATCTCACGTGGGGCTTCAATATTCATTATTGAATTTTTGCCTACTGAATAATAGGCTCGGCCGATACTTGATGAAAATTCATTATGGTACTTAACTAATGCTGAATTCAAACGTTTTTATAAAAACATATAATTGCGAAAATCAGCGTTGAAATGAATATCAGATAATTACCCATTTATTAATTTTTCAGAATGCGTCCAAAACACATAGAGGTATGGAAAGCCGAAAAGTTTAGTATGATTTCTTTCAATGCACTTGTGCGGTAAAATAAACACAGCAAAATTATTTTGTTTATTCCAGAAAAATCGAGAGTTAAGCTAGTAAGGCCGGTTTATAAGAATCTCTATCGATCAGAAAATCATTGGATTTCCGGTTATATAGTTTGTTTGTCCGAGTATCAAAAATCATTTTTACCATGAGCAACAAAATTATCCCTTTCATTTATTCTGGAACAGTCGAGTGTTAACCTAGCATGATCATTATAAATTTTAATATATAAAAAAATATTTTTTATTGGAGTGTTGCATCAACAAATTAGCTGCGAATTTTGGTCTATTTGTTTTTTTGATTATCTCATATTTAGGTATTTTTCACGCTACCTTTACGTAAAGCTAGGATTGTCGTCTTTTTCTGGTGATCGGTCAAGCGACAAAATCGTTTAATTTTTTAGTTTTTTTCTTTTAGTGAGGTCTTACAGCAACAAATTAGCAACAAATTTTGGTATATTTGTTTTTTTGCTTATCTCATATTTAGGTATTTTTCACGCTACCTTTACGTAAAGCTAGGATTGCCGTCTTTTTCTGGTGATCGGTCAAGGGACAAAATCGTTTAATTTTTTAGTTTTTTTCTTTTAGTGAGGTCTTACAACAACAAATTAGCAACAAATTTTGATCTATTTGTTTTTTTGATTATCTCATATTTAGGTATTTTTCATGCTATCTTTAAGTAAAACTGGCAATGTCGTAAATTTCTCGAGATCGGTTCGAGCAACAAAAAGGATTTGTTAGCAACTAATTAGCAACAAATTAGCAACAAATTCAGAGATATATATTTTTAATTTTCGCCGATTTGGCAGTCCCAGTTTTATAGAGCTTGTAGTTTAAGAAAGAGGCAGCGATAATTTTTTGGGCCCATCTGACTGCATCTTCCAGTAGATATATTTACTTAAAGCAAATTGTGGCAATATCTGTTTGATCAATTACAACTAGTCTGCAAAACCGATTTGGCAGTGCCAGTTTTATGGAGATTAAACTCCATACTTACAAATTACGCTACTATGTTAAAGGCTTTATTACTTCTACTAAATTATTTGAAAACAGAAAAAAATAGACTGAATTACCAGAAGAATATATACATATACATAAACTATCTGATCCGCATCAACTTCGAAAAGGGAGTCAAACAGACGTATGCGATATTGTTATCTTGAACAACTTTTTTATTTTATATTTTTCACATCTACATTTTTGGGATAGTTTTGAGATTTTTGACTTTATTGGCGTTTTCGACGTTTTAAACCTTTTTACGTATTTGACATTCTTGACATTGACATTTCTACCATTTTAAAGATTTTTAACATTTTTCACGTTTTTGACATTAGATACTTTGTATATTTGAGATTTTTAATTTCTCATTTGTGACATTGTAGGTTTCCATGATACGTATGTATATTTTGTAATATTTAATGTTTTTGACATTTGTCTTTTGAGATTTTTGTCATTTTCGACATTCATTTTCATTACTCTCTTCGAGGTGTCATTCCTTTGTACGCAAGACAATATATATTATATATAAATATAATATATATATTGTTTCTGGTCAGGGAACCTTCATTAGTTGCGCTTCCCACAATTGAATGTCCTCTCGAACACTTCTTTATCTATTTGATACATTTCGTTAAATTTGAAGACGCGAGATGTAAGACCGACATCTAGGATTCTCGAGAGAATTAGCACACAGAGGTTCCGACTCTGGAGCCGTTCCGTGTAATTGCTGTTCTGTCTTAACTGCCTCTCAACCGATTTTCTTCATTTTTGTTTTGTATAGTAGCTACTGACGACCTTCAGTGCAGAATGCTAATATTAATTCATAATATTGGTTCATTCATTAAATAAAACATAATAAAAATTCATTATTTACGTCCATACTGTCAACGCCAAACAACTAACAGGGCCGCCGCCGCCAGACGGTCAAAACTCAAAACATTGAGTAAATATATATGGAGGGAACGATCGTTAGATGCTGTTATATTCTTAGAGCATCTACTTCTGGCAGTGGCTTGCAAGAGTTGTTATTGTTTAGTGCCAGAATAGTTAATGTGGTAGATTAGTATTGATTTTTCAGACGCGTTTCAGTAACTTTCACATTAAATATTCTGTTTTTAATGTGAATTTAACCATTTGATTAATAATTATTATCACAACCTCCCCGAACGTGTTGTGTAAAAAATTGTAAGACAGCGGACAATAGAGAATGTATTAAATATTTAAGTTCTCCTAGGGTTGTTGGTCCTCTTTTTTCTTTAATATTCCTGAACTTGATTGAAACCGTAAATGACGAAAACTTTTAGGTTGCAAAGAACAATCTTCCAATGATTATATCCAATATTATGCCAGGAGCGGTTCCAGCCAAAAATTTGGGGGGTGATTCATTTGTCAAAAATATTTCAAATACCGATATTTGATTACATTTTTATTTTCTTTTTATATCAATAGATTTGTCAATATGATAATTTTAGTCATTACCTACATCTACTTCTCCGATTTCTCCACAACTCTGTTTCTTATAAAAATATACTTTTTACAATTTCATGAAATAGTGTCGAATTTCGATCACTGGGCAACCACTAGTATTATTAAAAAGAAAATGAAAAAAATCATCGAGAAGCAACTAATTTTAAAATGTCTACTTTCGGGTTGTTATCAGGACAGTAATAGGCATAATTGTCGGCGTTTATTACATTAATAATATCTCAATTAATTGATAATAAAGTAAGACACTTTAATAAAATTTAAAGAATAGTTTATCAATTGTAACTTTGAAGGGTGGTATCATCAAGGATAGTGAGTGTACAAAGGATTGCTAGATCAATGTTAAAAAATCTCTTTTGTGTCTTAGATATAGCCATTGTAAGTTTTCAAATTGTCACCCTGCATATACGAATATGTTCCCTTTTTTTTTCATTCAACCGAAATTATATGTGCACTGAATCTTACAGTGTTCATGTCAGCATTCAAAACCTCAAGTACATATTTTTCAAATTAAGCCCACAACAACATACGATTAGCACAAACATACTCGACTTCCTATTGGGTAGAATTAATGATTCACAAAAAGGAAATGGACCAAAGCCGGACGGAAGAGCCAAATTGCCGATGACCTGGCGAAATTATTCGACGGCAATAACATACAAGTATTGTTAAAAGGCCAGTTGAAAAAACCAGACATCACAGAGGATATGAAAAGTGTGTGACGGTTAAGTTGACCAATCAAAGGAAAGAGAGAGATAGACACAGAGAGATACGAACAAACACATCAAGTATGTTTGTTGTGCGTTTTAAACGTACGCCGGGAATTCAAGTACATTGATAAAATATTCAACTAGTGTAGGCGGTGATTCACAATTTTCATTCATGAACAGGACGATTACACCGGCACAAATACGCTCGGCATTATTATAATAATATTCCGGGTGCATATCACCGGTGAACAATACAAATATTTATTTATGCCATTACAATTATTAATGCGATCGAAATGTTTAAATAACAGCAGTTTCCGGCGAGACGTCTTTGTGCTAACTTTATTTGGTTTTCATAAATGGTATACCGAAATTTTGTTGTGATTGCCAAAAAGGTTGTTTTGCAAACAGTCGTGGAAATTTTCTTCAAGAAGGTACAAGACTAGTGATAAAAAAACAACACACTATTGCGTCAATTCGAAAAGAAGTTACTATAAAACTTAACAATGGCAGTAATATTGTAAAAAAACAATGGTGGTAGGTGTCAATTTTCTTTAAGAAGGGGGACTTGTTAAAACTCATAAATAATGTGTTACGATTATCGGAAAAAATTGAGAGTTGAGAAGGTACAAGACTAGTGATAAAAAAAACAACACACTATTCCGTCAATTCGAAAAGAAGTTAATATGAAACTTAACAATGGCAATAATATTATTATATTATTATGAAAAATTGAATAATGTTACTTTGTGATAATCAATCATGATGTTCAAACACAAAAAACTTACTTTGTTTTCTATCAGTCACTTGATGAGATACGTATAAAGCTGACTATAGTTTCCACATAGACTTTATGTCGACGAAACAAAAGTTAAGGAAAGACTGACAAGACACAAGGTACCCATGAATTAGTTTACCTTGTTCTTGTATCTTGTAGGTCTTTCAATAACTTACGTTTCGTCCTTTTATAATGACACAAAGTCAAGTGAGTGATAGAAAACAAAGTAATTATTTTGTGTTTGATCATTATGGGGTGTAGATTCGAAAAAATCCAAAAGTTTTAAAGTCTTATCTGACTTCGTTAGCTGTGGAAGACCTAAAATGAACGATGACACCAAGTTCAACGATTTGTTAACGTTACGAGAGAACCCTCACAAAACAACAACAAAAATTGATGGGCAAGAAAATGGAAGTCGTTTATTGCAAAATATTAAAAAAAACAATTTTCATACATACAAGGGGACATGACAAAAGATGAGTCTGATCGACGATTACATCTTTTTTGAGAAATTTTGATGCGGCAATGTGACGAGAATTTCCAATTTTTAAATAAAGTATCAAGTTGTGTTTTTCGATGAAGCTACTTTTTGTTTAAATAAGAAAACTGTTTTGTTCTTACATCACTAGTAGAGGAACAACGCCGCTAGTGCGCCTAGGGCATACAAACATACAAGACATTTAAAAAAAATTCTGTGAATATTATAAAGCTTAATTTAAGTAGTCATTTTTAACGAAGTGTATTCGTCAAAAGTTGACAAGAAACTATGCTCGTCAAATCAAAATTTCAAAGTTAATACCTTCACCAACACCCAATAACAACTAAATCTAAAAAAATCCCGCTAGCTCGCACCCCGCATCCGCCAAACTACATCCACATCCCAAATAACAAGCCTGATTCAAAAACCCAGAAACATAACTTCTTCGAATTGATTATCACGTCATAGTTCACAGCCGCCGTGTTGCTCTTAGTACCTAATTTCACCTCCCAGTGATGTCATTCCCTTCGACGCCATGTTGCTGATAGTCCAGCTATCAACAACGGCTCTCTATGGAAAGACGTCACCTGTCACCGCCAAGAGATGGAGATTTTTGTACTATGGCGTACTAACGGCGTTTTTCCTCTGCGATCATTGATGGTGTTGACATTTTTTTTGCTTTAACGTCGCTGTTTCGATTCAGCGTTTGATTTTTGCTGAATGTTCTAGAATATCACTGGTACATTTTCTAATAAGATTTTGCTTGATGGAATTTACTATATTGCTACGGATCCCGTGGGTTCAATTACACACTTTTTGTCCAACTAATACTGCTTTATTACGATGCAAACAAAGTTCAAGACTCATTTTTGAAACACAAAAGATCTTGAAACATACAACACAATTTACACTTAGAGCATATACTTTAGTACTAATAATACTCAACTGAACTTATGACCAGACTAACTAACGCTAACAGAACACCTATTTATGTACAATTTTTACATTCGAGAGTCCCCGCTAATATCGAATTATGTAGATCTTTCCCGAACTGACAGTTAAACTTGGTTGGTATATACAGGGTCCTCCCTCGGCCGACGTTAACACCACACCAACTTAAAAACTGTTTTCCGTTTTCCTTTAGCAGTAAAAAAGGAAATATTCATCCAATAAATAATGATACTAAAGACGGCTACTTTCAAAAATCCCAATATTTACTACATTTATAAAGTGAGAGTTGCTAAAACGCATTTGTTTTGATTCCGACAATATATTTATTTTCATTACGAAAATATTGGGTATCAGAGATCAGATATGGGGATCCATGATAGCCTCTACAAAAAAGACACCAACAACAGAACGATGACTGTTCAAAAGGCAAAGTCACTTTCGCCTTTACGTGAGCAAACAAATATTCTTTTGATACCCTCAATCCAAAGTCGTTTCATCCCCCATCTCAATAGCCTATCGAGAAGAGAGGAAATCAAACAAGGAAACCATCTCGGCGCCTCGACCATTAAAGACGAAAACGGATTTTCATCATCGAGAAAATCGTTTTGGCTATCAACATCGAATGGAACGATTAGCCCCTTAAACACAAAAATCTACAGGGTGTTTTTTAAGTATAAGAAAGTTCTGTGTCTTCTGCAAAGCTTAGAACTGAGATTTTAGCCAACTTTATGGTCACTTTTAGAATTAGTAAATAAGTTTTCGAATTTATATATAACAGACAAATACATATACTATTGTCTATAAACTGCGAACATCTAAACGTTCGTACGACGTTTTTAAAGGATAAATCATGATATATTTTCCAATAATAACACACAACTAATGAGAAAAGATGGAGCAAGGAGAATACACATAATTTTGAAACACTGTTTTATTAAATTCGGATATACCAAATACCAACTACCCCCACAAAAATTATCATTTCTGCTAAAAAATAAAGTTTGATATGAAAAAAGAGGACATAGTAAACTGTAGGCGATAATACAATATTTGTTTTTTGTGTGTCTAATGGCCGTCGGTTTAAAGCAAAGCTCAACTTTCACTAAAAAGTCGTTTGCTCCAATCAATAAACTTGGTTTATCTTCATGTAAACTTGGCTTATTAAAGGTCAGCGAAATTGAGAGCCTCAACTATATAAACTCGGCTTTATAACCTCAATATTAGTTTTTTCATTACCTTTAAGTGTAGGAGTGTGGAAGTTAAAAGTTTAAACGCTCTGTGTAAAAAATAATTAAGAGTCTAATTTAATCACGACCACGAACATATACAAGAAATATATTAATATTAATTTTAAAATATATCTGTTTACTATAATTTTAACTGTTCCAAATTGTTGATAAATATAATTGAAATCGACAAGTGCTGAAGTGTCATTGATCCTTCGTAATTTTATATGGCTTAAGCTGAATCTATATAAGTACCTCACACTGGCTGTATCATTATCTAGGAGTAGCTACTAGCGTCTGGAAGTGTAAAGCACAGGTGTTGTTTCAGTAAATTTCTCATGATCACCTAGGACTAGACCAATTTCTCTAAATAATTTCTGTCGCCTGCTTCAACATTCATTGGTCATTATTTACAAGCCCCCCAAACATAAATTAAGCTAAGTTACTTATATATACATAAAGGTTTTCCATCTGGTTTGATTTTGAGGGATGTTCTTTGACTCGCTGTCTCCAACTGTGTGCTGGGAGCCTTACCCCTCGTTTTCCCTGCGAGTTCCATTATAGAGCAATCCTATGAGTGTGGCCAGTCGTCAAATTTTCTGTGTTTGATTTCTAGGAATACTTCTTAGCCTTAGTCTGTCAGGTCAAAAAACTATTATACACAGAAACCTATTAACAAATATCTAAGTCCATTCTTAAAATTTATCAGTATCTTCTAAATATTTCTTCTTTATTCAGAATGGAGTATGGTTCCTAATGTTACTTCTCAAATTTTATGGATGTTGATCTGTAAGTCTTCTTATGCTGCTTCATTCACCAGTAGATTCAGCTGGGACTGCAAATTTGCATGTAGACAACTGTGTCCAAATATCTGAGAGACGATTCCTTTGTCTAGCTTATGTCACACGTTTTTGCAAAAATTTTACCAGTAATAGAGTGCAGCAGAATTTTGAAGAGTATTGGCAACAGAATATCCAGATCTTACCCCCATTTGGTAAGACTTAACATGTTTTCTCTATATAACTCGTTTAATAGAGTTTTTATTTACAGCCGAGACACTTTGACGTAAACGTAAGTGCCCAAAAAGCATGGTGGGGGCCGAGTTTTCTGAAGATGTTTAAGTGGTCTATTGAGAACTGATTTGGTCTGGTTCCTTTTTGGTTTACTCTTATGGTAGGTTCAACTTCAGCCAGCAGAATATAAACAAGTTTGTGACGTTTAAAACTGTTATGCCA
This sequence comes from Octodonta nipae, assembly GCA_034190945.1. Taxonomy (NCBI): domain Eukaryota; kingdom Metazoa; phylum Arthropoda; class Insecta; order Coleoptera; family Chrysomelidae; genus Octodonta; species Octodonta nipae. The sequence continues at coordinate 122,380,755 of CM067220.1, read as the reverse complement.
GGCCAGTTTATGCATTGTGTAAGGTTTCTAGTTTTTTGCAGCTTTCTAATGTAGTCCTCCAGAAAGGTGTTGGATCCCCAAATTTCAATTATAAATATATGTGGGATGTCCGCGCACATTGTTAGGCTTTAAAGATGACATTTGGCAGGTTATTTGGACCAGCTGCTTGGTTGCTCTTTAGCATTTTACTTGGCTTTTATATTTACTTTATATGGGTTGTCTCCAGACAATAGTTAAGTGTCCTTTATTGTGCCTCAGTGCTGTCTGGTGTTTTCTGTTAGTAAGTTTCCTGTTTTTAATCTTATGTGTTGGATTTAGTTGTTTGTTGGTTAGTTGTTTAGTTAGTACTTTGAGGTTTTAATTGTGAGATACTACCTCGGCTTGATTTTCTCTTGAAACTTTTCTCTAAATTGTTTGTTTAGTATCTGATATGCTTGACTCTATTACTTTCTCTCGTCTTCAATACGTGTAATATTGGCATTTTCCTTATCTCTTTGATTTATAAGGCTTAAGTAAATGTCGCTGATCCATTCTTTTTTTGCTCTGTCTTTGCTGCCCAATGACTTCCTCCAAAATTGTTATTACCTCTTCCAATTGAATGTTTAGAGTATTCTCTACTTTTTGACTGGGCTGTTGTTTGAAGGTCCTTAAGAACTTCGCAATTTATTTACATTAAATTTTGGTCTTCTAAAGGTATGTTCTTGGTTACTGCTTATATAACCTAACTATGCTAGCCGGCAGTGAAAAAGAATCACAAAATGTTTTAGAATGTTGAAAAGATACAAGTAATTAATGCATAATGTTCAAAATATCGAAACACAATAATTGCGTAACCAGCATAACATTGTAAATATAAGTTCGACATATTCGTTTATTTAATTCATATGTATGCAGAATCAAACGACTGCGATTTAATTATTATTGCACGTTCACTTTCGACGTTTAGATAAGCTCTGCAACGTTACATGATACGCAGCAATTAAACACTTGTAAATTCGTTACAAATTTTGTCGTTGTTAACTGAATCTAATAAATTATTAACAGTATAACGAACAGAAATTAAGTATTCATTCGCCGCACATATATGTAAGAATTTTTACAAACGCTCTCTCCGGTTTGTTTTGGTGTTGTTTGTGTTTGGACTGGCTTCGAACAAGTTATTATTATATCGTTTAAAGGTCAAATACGACTAATGGAGGACATCCATTTTGTTTGTACATGATTGATATCGATTTCGAGAATAACAAATAAAACTGTTGGTACGTTCTAAAAATAAGAGATAGACATATATTTTACTTTTATGGGTTACTAGTTCGAATGGAGAATAGTCCTATTTTTTATAGAAATGGGTTCTGGACAGTGTGTATAATAATCTATGTGCGCCATTTCAGACAGTTGTGGAATTTTTTTTATAAATAAATAAAAATTGAAAAATGTACTTATTTGAAGTCTTTTCTTTATGTCTTCGTTCCGATATGATTGATAGGAAAACAATATAAGGTATTCAGAATGAAATATTCCACAAATCCGATGACATGGAATTTTGGAAAATGCTGGGATAATTGAACAATTTGGAAAATTTTAAATTTAATATTTGATGCAGAACATTTACTGTAATTTTATAGAAATTTATTTTATTTTTATAGTAGTTACTCTTCTCCTGAGTCCATCTGTATCGGTGCATTACGAAAGCAACAATTAATTTGTCGGTTAAAAAAGAAAATTGAAATAACAGATGCAAATATTTGATCTTGTTTGTGCATATCAAGGTAGAACACCTTTATCATATACAAAGGTTAAAACTAGATTTTTTTATATTTTTTACTGTATTCTAATTCTACAAAATGAAAAACAAAATCTTATCCAGATCTTTAATTTCCGCTTTCCAAAATCCATTATGTAGAATTAAAAAATGGTACAAATGGTCCCCGAAATTTTAAGTTGTAGGTAGCTTAATTGTAAAATAAAAAAAAACGCTTTAAAACAGTACAAAAATAATAAATTCGAACATTTTTGTTCATTATCTCAGATTTGGTACTTGCTACAAATTTCAAGTTTTTTTAAGCACACCACTAATTGCTGCTCTAATAGTGCACTGACCCGAGAGAATTAACTTCTTTAAAGAAAATACCTTTCTTCAGAGTTAGGACAAAATTGGAATAAATTTACTGTACCAAATTTTAATTTAAAAAATAATCACATTTCTTCGAATAAATCCAAATTTTTGAGAAAATGTAATAATTTAAAAAATCTAATGGCATTAACTTTGTAGGAAATTCTATTCTAACCAAGTTCTATTAAGATTTTTTTTCTGCAGTCGACAGCAACGAAGTTATAGAAGAAAAATTTAAAAAGAAAGTCGATTTTTGAACCGCTAATTGTTCATAAATAATTTTCCACAACTTACTATAGATACTCTCTAGAACCCATTCCTACAAACAAACAGACCTATTCCCTATTTTGCACAACATTTTTGGGAGGTGTGTTTCTAAAGAATTTAATGGTTTGGGTATGGTAGCATTCTTCAGATACTGTTCGTACCTTAATATTTTTTTTTCTTCCAAAGACAACTCAATAAGCACATGTGCAAAACAAACTGCATTATAGTACATATACAGTTTCTTACTAAGTTGAACTACGTTTGTCTAAATTCTCGATGTCTTTCTTACAAAACGATGTGTCTGGTGCCTCAAAATAGTAAGAATTGCGGATATAACCTCATCATCGGATCCAAATTTCTTTCTCTGGAGCATCTGTTTGAAATCTAGAAAAGGTAGAATTCAGCGGAAGTCAGATCTGGTGAATATGGAGGTGTGGAAAGCCGCTGGAATCGTAAACGATTTAATCTCACCATCGTTTTCATTGAAGTGTAGATCGGTCCCTTGCCTTGGTGTATTTCTTTGTCAATTTTGTCATCCTATGTTTCATATAATTCACTATAATAGTGATTGTTGATCGTTTGGCCTTTCAGATGAATTTGCCTATTATTTTAATTCTATAAGGACTCGCTAAATAAAGGTCGTTATTAATAAACCCTATTGAACGAAAGTTATAGCACAATTGGGGTTGTTACAACTACGATTACTCACTATTTATTTAATAAAGAAAACACTCAACTTTTCTCCTTTTGTATAAAAATATAAGTGACTATTCACAAAACTGAAGAATTAAAAAATGTTAATCATTATTGTATAATAAGTGTAATTTTATTTTGAATTTAATTAATAATTTTATATATATTTTTACTTCACATATTTCTCGAATATTGGGAAATTCCAGGATACTTAGTCGAGAATTTTTGAGGTTTGGAGTAAAATCAAGTCGAGAAATCAGAAATTTTACTGTTGACTGTTGTGACTTCAGGCGAGATATAGTGATGTGATTAATCCATGTTTCATCTATTGTTATTTACGGAAGCAAAATCTTTTATATCACGTGTAAACAACTTCAAACAGATCCGAATCATCAAGTTAACTCTAAGCAAACGTATTTATTTCATTCTGATTTTATCTCTGCAGAGTGTATTCTTCTTCTTCTGAGACCCATCATGAGTCCAATATGCTTCTGCCTTGGGTTTCTTAAAATACCATATTAATGAAACAACGTTCTCCACCTTAATATATCTAACAATATTTTCTTTACAATATTCTTTGGCCTGTTTGTGATTGTATTTCTGTCTCCACTTATTTGAAATTACATACGAGCAGTTCTTTCTGATTGAAAGTCTAGGTGACGATATCATATTTCACTACTGGTCTTAAAATTGTTATATACGGTTGTGGCTTTGATTTTTTTTAGGAATTGGCTCTGAACAGATGTTGTATAGCACAATTTTCTCGATTCTGCCTAAGGGAAGAATGGAAGTTGATATAGTAGCTCACAAAAACATTGGAATAAGGTTTGCAAATGGCTAAGTAGGATTAAGGACAGGAATCGTTCAAATTTCCAGAATATTTCCGGAAAACTTGTTGCAAGAGAACACGAACATCGCAACGTTTTGTCACATCTTCAGTCTCATGATTCGGTACTTGCTCATACAGGCATAAAGAAGTTTCCTTAAATATCTAAATATAATCTCGATTTAGAATCAAGTCATTATACCGTTACAGTTTTTTGTCTCTAGAAAATTTCATTTCAAACGTTATTTTCATTTACACGCATCATTACTTTCACCCAACTTTGTGTAATGACCGCGACAAACACATCCAAGAATTGAAAATACTGGTACTAACCGATTCGAGATCATTACGGATACGACAGAATTCGACCTTATTTTGTTCGCCACACATTCGCTAATAGAAAACAAAAACATATCATGACAATCATTAATGATCAGCTGTTAACCAATCTACACACTCGCATGCATAACAGAAAAACACATCGTTACGATCTTCGAAAGCGGCTAGAACGGAATTCAAAGCGTTAACTTCGACTTATAAATTATGGTGTTTTGTTCACCGGCTTTTATACAGTGTGGAACGGCCAAATGGATTAAATTCGATAACGAATAAAAAATGGCGTGTTAGGAAAAACGCTTGGACATGTCGATTTGTATTTTTAAATGCGCATTTTTTTTAACAAAAAAAATTATATAGGCTGTGTCATGTGACAGTGGCCAATACCAACTTTCTTATTTTAAATGCAAGCCCCTGTATAGATTAGAAATGTCTTCTAACGTTACTCAACATCTCAGGCACAAGCGTGATTAGTCTTTTTAGGTCATCTAAATAGAGGAGTTTAGTTTTGTATACAGGAATTTTGACAAATCCTCACAAAAAGTAATCCAATGCGTCAAATCAGGAGATCGTGCTGGCCATTCTATCCATCGGCGCCTCCCAATCCACCGAGTTGGAAAAATTTAGTTCAGGTACTGCCGGACAGTGATTTCGTAATAGGGCGGTTCTCCATCTTGCTGAAACCATATTGTATTGGCAGGAACTTGTGGGTTTACTGGAGCAGGATATAAAGTTTGTCAAAGTTGGCACGATATTATTTTGGAACAGTTCTAAATATTTATCTCCATTCAAGTTCAATGAAAAACGGACCTACAATATGATTTCCAACAATTCCTGCCCAAACATTATTTTTTTCCGGATATTGCGATGTTTCTCTGTCATCCAGTGAGGATTCTCATTCGAACAATCGCGGCAATTTTGACGATTAACATGACCGTGATGTGTAAATGTCATCAAAAAACAAAACATCTTCTAATTGGATCACATTGTTATCTAACCTTACTATCATTTGTTTTTTTTTTCTTGCTTTAGTATCATTAATTATTTTGTTTTGTTTTATTTCTTTCCTTAGTATTTTGTTTTTTTTTTCTATTACATATATTTTTTAATATTTGATGTGATTTGTTACTTAAGCATTTGCATATAGTTGCATTAGGGTTAAGTGTAAGAGTAGCCTTCTGGCTAAACTTCCCCACAATGTAATGTATCTCAATAAAGACATTATTTAATTTATTTATTTATTTGTTCACATAAATACGTTCTCCTACCGAAATCGTTTTCCATAAGCTCTTGAGTCGGCATCATTTTATAGTGATGCACATGACCAAACTCGCAAAACTGCTTTTCTATTTTGCTAATTGTTCCTTGGGATACAGGCGGCAAATTTGGAAAATTTTCGTGAAATAAGCGAGAAACTTCAATTTGTGTCCGTGTGTTATCTCCATAACCAATCATTTGCAGAATGTTTATTTTCAACATTTCTGTTAAATGGACTATTTTTCTGATATTATTACGTACAGTTAACGAAATTCACTGTTCACCACTAGCATACAGGCTAAGACTATGAGTTTTGACAAAAATAAACCAAACTGTTTTTTTTATATCAGTAAAAAGGAACGCGGAATCGTTTTTTCTTACTATCTCAAAATAATTTTCTTTTTTAAAGTTAATTTTTGTAATAAATCTGAAAACACTTAATATTTCCGAAACAGTTGAAGATAGGTGTAGGACATTGTACATGAATTATGTCTAGAATTTTCTGGAGAATCCAAAAAATAAATAATATACAGGGGCATGCATTTAAAATAAGAAAGTTGGTATTGGCCAATGTCACATGACAACACCCTATTTTTTTTGTTGAAAAAATGTGCATTTAAAAATAAAAATTGACGTGTCCAAGCGTTTTTTCCCTACAAGCCCTCCTTTATTCGTTATCGAATTTATTCGATTTGGATGTTCCACACTGTATATTCTGAATTCTTCTTCGTCTATTGATTTACTAAAAAAATACATTGAAATCATGCATGTGCCTTTTTGTGCATTGATTATTTTCATATAACTCACATAGATTGCAAACACTGATAGTTAACACAAAGGAATATTAATAAACAAATTCCAAGCAGTCAACAACCTATTTTTTTATGATTAATCGAATAGGATGGTTACAAAATTTATTGGTTAAACCATAGTGTTCATTAAAATGGTAATAGGGAACAATGGTCGTTAGATGATGCAATCTCTACAATTCTTGCGATAGGTCAGATTTTTCTTAAATTATACACATTTACCAATATGACCTAAAAACAATAATAAAAGAACCTAGGCTTTATTTGCCTAATATAACAATTTCTAAAGATTGTACAGCTTCAGTATTATTCTGATTTGAGATGCCAGGGCATCTTCCTTACTACATGGGTCCTTGTCTACGTACTATACGGTCTTTACACCGATTTCTGTTCTGATGCAATAGCAGGGGTGCATTCACAATATTCTTGACCACTGATTTTAACATTCACTAATATATAAATAGCTTACTGCACACTGACAAAGTTAAAGAATTATTATATTATATTACCTTACATATACAAAAATATGTTTGTTAAATAAGAATTTTTATCAAAAAAAAACACCAGACACCGTGACATCTACACCTATCATGGAGAATAAAAGGTTATGATTAGTAGGCAAAGTCTCTTCGTGAATAAAACCATTTGGTTGTTTACACTATCATAGCATAGTGTAAAGAGCATCTACACATTTTTATTAAACCAAGCAAGTTCTAGAGGTATTCATTGAAGCTGTGTTTAGGTTTGGGGGATCTATTTAAGATTTCTTTTCGGTGTTCTTTGATCACAGAAGGAAAGGCTTCAATGTTGCGACAGCACCCTAGGCAATTGTTACACCCCACAACTTAATCAAATCTTTAAACTGCTTGGTTACGAGTTAAACATCATGACATGAAGACAACTACACTATTTCAAATGTGCGGATAGCTAAAATTTGATATATGATTTATTAAAATACAAAACTGTTTCAAAAATAAGTAACAATATATTAATTAAAACTAAGTTGAGGTCATATTTGAATAGGCAACCCGACAAAAAGGTATTCCTCACTCAGATCTAAGTCCAGTACATTCGTAGACCCTAAATACAATCCTGACGGGTAGTTATATGTACAAACTGTATTATATTATATAATATATAAAAATATATATGGATCCATTATTGAAATACACAGGATATATTTATTCAATGATGTTAGAGATTTTTTCACATGATCAGGCGGTCCCAGAATAGATTTGTGGATAACCTACGACGTGTTTACATAGTGATGTAAGTTTTGAAAATATGATAATGGTACAGAAAACAAGGTAAACAGTTTCCAAGGATTCTGTGGTACAATCAACGGAAACTTATGACCGTTTTTAAGTGTTATTGAAACTTCAGCAAATATAGAAAAATCCCTATGCTAAACATTTAATATTCAAAGTGATTTAAAAAACAAATTACAAAATTTATGGTAGGATAAACATGGGATAAACCTTACAAGTTGATTTTTTTTTAATTTATATTTGTTTAGTTTTATTTGCAAAGCTTTCTTATTAACTGAAAGCTCTCGCTCATACCCAATGTCGGTAGTTATATTGCAATCATCGTTCATAAGGCTGGGTTGAAAAATAGAAGAGTTGCTCTAAGCACAACCCATCTGTTTTTTCAAAATCTTGTGAATGAAGAGATACACTCACTCAAAGCATTCGTGGAACCATTTAAGGAAGGCAACCGCGGAGCAGTCCTTTCACGACCTTGTTAAAGGGTGGTTTCGGTGGACCAAACTTTATCTCTTTATATTGTGAGTATAGATTATAATTTTTTGTTAGCAGATATTGTTATAAATTACCGATTTTGTTAATTAATTCTACTTCTGTTACTATTATTAGTAGTTTTTTAGATAAATTAGTGTTTTTATGTAGATTCTTGGCAAACTTTGGGGTTAAGGTGTTAAAAACAAAAATGCATCGATAACATATTTTGTAATTTATAATTTTCTTACTACGTTTTTTTTTTTGTTTTAATGACTAGGATTATAAGCACTTAACGTAACACGAAGAACAAAGGGCGATTAAAAGGCCGCTTTCTTGGAACGCGGATAACTGGCAACACTGTTTTCTGCAACAGCCGATTTAGCAGTTGGCGGTTGTTTTCGAGTTAGTTTGGTTTATCAACTCATCTTGGGACTGATGGGTCATATTTCAAATCAAACTCGAAACCATAACTTAATCTTTTTACTAATAAAAAAGGTTTAAATTGTACAAAACGTGCAAACAAAATAGATGTTACTTACCTTGCGGCGACTCCATTCGTTTAGTCTTTTTCTCACAAACACACTTTGTCACACTAACGCACAAATTGTAAATGAGTTTCATAAAGTAAAGTTTCAAAGTGTGTTTATAAGAAAAAGATTAAACGAATGGAGTCGCCGCAAGGTCTCATCCTTGAAAAAGCCCCTTATAAGTGTGGGCAAAACGTAGGAAAACTTTGTTTTTAAGTTGGTTAAGATATATAAATACATTAATTCGAAAAAATAACGCGGTCCAAATCCGGAAAAAGCAGAATCAGCTATGACTCTGGCCGCGAAAACCTACGTTCTCAATAATGTTGTCATTTAATCAAAATTTGTCCCAAGTAAAAGTATCTTTAGACAAAAATGTAATTTTTTTAATTCCTAAAATATTTTTCTAGGAATTAATGAAATAATTTAGCTAAGGTTACTGCTGAAATAAAGATAATTAATGAAATTTTAAAATGTATGCCTCATTCAACTGTTCCATGGACTGTCCCATATGTCTACAAAATTCAGAGACGGTACATAGATATAAATAATAACATTTTCATGCCTCAATTGGAAGGCATTAATTAATTGAAACTGTCAGATTATATGCCAGCCGCGGCAATCATATTCCCGAAATCATTTTCAAACATTAATTCAATAAAATTATTTTCCAAATAAAGCCAATTTCTTTTTTATTTTTATTCGTTCAATATATCATGTTTGAAAGAGAAATTTTATAGCCATTTGTGGAAAATTGTTAACAAAATTAAAATTTTGCGTGCTTTCTTCCGTTTCAGTCTTTCCTTCGATTTGAGTTAAGCAATCGGCGTACGACCTTCAATTTATGTGAAGACAATAAATATCAAACGCAAATCAAAGTAGATAAACGGGAAAATTTTACATACGAATGGGACGGTTCGAGTCGTATAAACCAACTAAATATTATAGCTTTTTTATGACTTTTGCATATTATTCTCGAAATATATAATACAGGGTATCTAGACTTGGCACATTAGGAGTTGCAAATTTAAACTTTAGATCGCTTAGATTGTCAACGTATAATACCTTTGGAGTCTTCTTGTTAAAAGAGCAAAAGCATTGCAAACCGAGCACAGTTATTGCGTTCTTAAATAAAATCAGGTTACCGTTATGGAAATATAAACTCTTACGCAATAAAACTACGTGCTCACAGTCGAAACATCAATGTCAATCAATCGATGCAACCAAAACTATGGGTTACCTAATAAAATGTATAAAGTATGTTCAAAAAGTGTGAAATAGTTGTTTTCCAATTTTATGAGATATTTCACTGTTGGACAGCGATTAACACAATTCATTAGCACAATTCTGATAAACAACAAAGTGCCCAATGAACGATTGACAAGCATTCTGGTTTCGCAGTAGAATAAAGGTCACAGAAAAGAATCATCTCTTAAACACCACTCTAAAGTTATAACAAAAATCCTAACCTAACCAAACCAAATAATACGAGGGCTGCCTTTTATATTTCGGGATCAGAGAACAAAAACAAATATTAATCATCGAAAATCGCTTTATTGTTTTTCAAAATATTCCTCATGAAGATCTATACACTTTTGCATACGTTTGAACCAATTGTCGAAGCACTTGTTCCGCTCTGATTGAGGATCTCCAAAACATGCATTCTAAACGCAGCAACCGCTTCTTCAGGTGTCGATAAACGTTGACCTCTCAGTTTGTTTTTTACGTTCGGAAATAAAAAGAAGTCATTTGGTGATAAGCCAGTACTATACGGCGGATGACTCATCAAATCGATGTTTTGAGTGGTCAAAAATGCAGTTGTTTGAGCCGATGTTTGAGAGCTCGCATTGTCGTGGTGAAGAGTGATCCGTCTTCGGGGGTTGGTTTTCCTCATTTTTTGGAAGACAACTGGCAAACAAATGGTTGTATACCACTCAGAATTGACTGTTCTGCGTTGTTCTAGTGGTACGGTTGCGACAGGTCCAGTTTTTCCGAAAAAAACAGGCGATCATTTGCTTGGAAGTGCTTCGTGTGCGAACAACTTTTGTTGGATTCGGCTCAACTTGAAACACCCTTTTTTTGAACGATTGACAAATTGTGTGGGATCCAACGCGAACAATTTTTGTTGACATTCAAATGTTTATGCAATATTAAATGTATGCTGGTCCCACTAATGTGTAAGGTTGACCCAATCTCACGATAGGTCACATGACGATCTTGCAATATCAGTTCGCGCACAGCATCAATGGTTACCGGAACAACAACTGTTTTTGGACCACCTTCACGAAATTCGTCTTGGAGTGAACTACGACCTCGATTGAATTCACCATACCATCGATAAACAGTGGTCCTTGGTGGAGTTTCATCGCCAAAAATTAAATTAAGAATTAAGTTCATCCATGCACTCTTGCTGACTTAATCCACGTCGAAAGTTGTAACAAATAATCGCACGAAAATGTTCATGATTTAATTCCAGTTTTTAGCCGAGATGAATCCTTTAAGTTACTGTAAACAACACATAGCGCTCGGATGTCAAAACGTTCTGAGTACGTATAACCTCAAAAATGTCAAACTTTACGATAGAGTTGTCAGTTGTCAGATTGCAACACTAGGGTTGTCCAATCCCGAAATATAAAAGGCAGACCAAAGGGCCACTGGACGTTTTCTTTTTGTTTTTGACATTCGTCTTCTGGCTAATAGAGGGAGCCAGCACGAATAAAACCTTGTGACACCACCAACCAATATGTTATCACGGCACACGCACGTGCCACCGTCCAATGGGTACGAAGACGAGAAAAATGAGGGGATCACTGCTGAGGCCGCTTCACCTGGTCGTGGGAAAATCTTGAAGTTCGTGAGAAAATTCCTCAATAAGAGATCCTTTGATATCTGCCGCCAGGGACTACAGACAATCAGACCTGGACCGTGGTCAGACACGACGTCAAAGAAGAGTTTAGTTACCGTCATCTTGTGATGGCCTTATCAGTATATTGTAAGTTCAGTAGTGGCCAGCAGTTGGTAGTTGTAATTAATTTAGAAAAAAGCTCTCCTCGGGAATCGCTTTTTCACTTCAAAGGCTAATCATCGACTATATGAGCTGTCAAGGCTACTAAACATGAACGTAAGAGCAGCCAATGTGCGATGGAGTGAATCAGCAGTTCCTCCAAAGAATGAAATTTTGTAACAGAGCCATGGCGGCAATTTAAGTGATATCAGGGTCTACAAGTAAACGGAGAGTTGTTACTAGAAATTTAAGAACAAATATAGTTAAATATAATTTTAGTATCAAATGTTTTTTATAACCAAATAGACCACTTAACGGACAAACTTAATAATTAAAGGGTGTCTCACATATAACGGGCTAACATTAGTAAGAAATGGTAAAATACAAACACGATTAAATGGAGAAAAAGTTACGTATTTTAGAACCCATTCGACCACTTAAAGAAAAATTTTACTATATCTCACTGTTCTCAAGTTATACAAGGAAAACCAAAAATTTAATTTGTTTTTTGCACTTTTATTATAAAAAAAATACGAAAAATGACAAAAGAGTAAAGATGCTTGAAAAGTACTTTTACACCATAGTGCGCCATCAAATCTTCACTGCTACGTTTCGTTTTTTTTTTAATACAGACCTGGACTTATTTATTAAAATGTCCGTAAAGCATTAAAAGACCAATACACAGATATATAATATGTTAAGTTTTATACAGTTTTGACAACAGAAATAATCCTTACATTAAAAATGTTCAGTACGGCCCTGCTTATAGCCTGAATTCTCCAATTATTTTTTTTCTCCATGACATATTTCTTGCTTGGTAAAGCGATGTAATGGAAAAATCAAAAATATCTAAAAAATATCTACTTCTTTGTTTTTTTTTTTAATTAAGCAGAAATAAAAACATAGTAATGAAGATTTGATGAAGCTTTGTTCTGTAAAAGTATGTGTCAAAAAACTTGTCCCTTTAACATTTAAAAATATTTTTTAACATGAAAGTGGTAGAGGCAAAAAACAAAAAAAAATACATTCTTGGTTTTCCTTGTATGGCTAAAGAACGGCAAAAGATAGCGTAATTTTTCTTTAAGTGATCAAATGGGCTCTAAAATATGCAACTTTTTCTCCATTTAATCTTGTTTGAATCTCTTACCGTTTATTATAACTATAAATAGCAATGTTATCCCTTCAAATGTGAGACACCCTTTATATCCTTATTATTAAATATTTTCCTTAAGCATTTTCCTGTTGTTTTTCAATTTTGTTTTGCTATTTACATAAAGTGTTAACGCTTCAGAAACTGATAATGGCACTTGCATATCACTATGAGAAAAAGAACAAATAATCGTGCAAGACCGAAGAAAACGATGGCATTACGCCAACATCACACAAGCAATATCGACGCTGATGGTGTATCGAAGTGATTGGACAAAGAACAACAACAACGACGATGGGCGTCTCTCGAAACGTCGTCGTCAGCACAGACATCGTTGAAACGAAGACGTCGCGTATTTCGAGACTGCCGGCCTTGAAAACTCTTGGCACTAATAAGATAACTACTGATTGGCGATGTCTGATTCATGTGTGGCCAAAGAGACGACGCTTTCATAAAAAAAAAACTTGTACGAACACTACATGGACATTCAATTTATTTTCTTTTACATAATTTCATATAAGATTTTTTTGCTACTTAGCCTGCTTTTTACTTTCTTGGTTTTTTCTCACACAAGTCGAGTCTTAGTTTTTTATTTAGATGTGAAAAAATATTGGATCGAGTCAAATTTAACATCTACATGGTGATAGCTGTGAAAAAAATGTAATATCTAGATTTTCTGTTTTTTTTGCTATTCGGACTTTATAACTATTACATCCAGATCTGCAACTGTTCTACATCTTATCTGATATTCTTTCTTCGTAGATCTGGTTAATGTTGTGTTCACATTTTTTTTTTCGACGCAGAAAACTTAATATATTGACAACAGTGTTTTCTGTGACTGTAGATTTGACCGTTTGGCACTTCATCATGAGTAGAGTGCGCCAATTTTTCCAATTTATGTTGAAAAACATGGTTCAATTGAAGAAACTGATATTATCTGCACAAAGACATGATTACTTCGCAGAGACCTGCAAGCAATAGCTAGACGTCATTTTACTGACACAAACTAGCACCAATCAGAAGTAACCTTAGAGAGAGTTAAATAGGTCTACTTAGTTTTGTGTTTCTCTCAGTGTGTGTTACGTTTTTCTGGAGGCCTGACATACTCTATATATAAGTAATATATCTTTGCAACAACCCCGGCGGCCATTTGTCCGAAATCATATTCCAGGGACGTATCCGGAGACCAGCATCAGGGGAGGGGGCGATCTTGTGCATCAGATGGAGAGGGGGCTATCTTATACGAAATTAGCACAAGTAGATGTGGACTTCTCTGACTTGGGATACATTTCCTAACCTCTTGTATTAAAAATAGTACATGTTAAAACCCAAAGAAATTACGTTTATTAGATGTAACATTTTTTCTGGATTTAGTGTCGAATTCACTAACCTCTCTAAATGCGCCGCTGTTATACTAAAACATTATTGTCATACAATTATTATTCAAATCAACATTAAACTATTATATAGTGGATATTCCTTGCTACTTAGAAAATGTGTTTTAAATTTTGTATCAAAATATATTTAGCATATCTCACTCACGGATAATGTGAGCTCCATAAAAAAGGCAGTACCAAATCAGCAAAAAGTAAAAAATATATGTCACAGAATTTGTTCCTAATAAGTTGCTAATTAGTTGGGAAAAATCGATTTTGTTGCTCGAACCGATCGAAGAAAAAAACAAATAGATTAACATTTATTGCTAATTTGTTACACCCACCAACAAAACTAATTTTAAAAATATTAAAATTTATAATAGTCCTACTAGCTTAACTCTCGATTATTCTAGAATAAATAAGAGATAATTTTGTTGTTCATGGTAGTAATCAGGGGCGACTGTCCCTTAAGCACACTTGTGCGCTGAACCACCAAATTTAACAAGCTTTTAATAAGGTTAAAAATCAACACAAAATATTTAATAAATATAATTTCAATATCAACGAATTTATCAAAAAACAATTTAAGCTCTATTCCAAACTTGTATTAAGACTTATATTCGCTTGAAAGAATATTTAACCGTGCACTGCGGCTAGCGCACGGTAAAACTTACATAGCTTCTCTGAGATACGATATAACACGCTTAGCGCGAGAGATAGAAGATAGATAATGCAGTTTCATAACCCACCAGCCGCGACTGGTAGTAATAATCGATATATCCTTATAAACTAGTCTTGTCAGCTAACTCTCCATTCTGGAATAAACAAAATAATTTTGCTTTTTTCATTGTACCGAGCAAGTTCCTTAAAAGAAATCTTACTATAACTTTTGGCCTATTTGTTTTTTAGATTATATCATATTTAGCTGCTACCTTTACGCATTCGATTTCTCGAGATTGCAACTAATTATCGACAAATTCTGAGATATGAATTTTAAATTTTTGCCGATTTGGCACTGGCAGTTTTATGGAGCCGATAGAGCGGTTTTTCGTCACAAAATTTTTAGTAGTTCCCGAGATTACTTCTTAAATTATACCTAAACAAAAGTTACTTTTAGAATGTTAGTATGATTATCATTGTTTCTTTATTAAGTATCCCTCATTTCAACTATTTAGCATGAAAGTGGACGAGAATTAAAAAAAAATCGCTCTAAATAACAACCCTTACGAATGAATGTAGAGCATAATTAAATCTGTGAACTGTGTACCATAACTTGTCACCGCGGACGAAAATCGATTATCTAGACGCACTTGTTTGCATCTGTCACACCGTGATGAAACGACCCCTTTTGGTGTAGCACAGCTACACAACCATCGTTTTATTACTATATCGTGTGCTCATTATTTCCGATTTAGTGCTCCACTTGCCACCACCGTATTTCCATTGACGCATGTTTGACGTTGAACAGCTAACGAACAACAGCTCATATCACATATCGACTGAAAACTTTTTTCCGATTACAATTACGCGACAAGTATGTTTTATGTCGTCGTATTTAGTCATTCATATTATTTTAATTGACACTTGATTTTGCACGGTGTTCACCTGTTACATGCTAAGGACTGGGATCTCGTAAAAGAAGTCTAAAAGAAAACTGTTTGAAGGGAAAAAAATGTAAAAAAGATTAATACCCGCACCCAAATAACTACAAAAGACATAGAAACTACTGTGAGGGTGTCGTTTTAACGCAAACAAATTCCCAAACTTGCATTTCACAAGCCATTTTTTCAAATTTACTTTACCAACTATCTATTTTTGAACATATGCTTTAAATTTTGGTGCATTTTTATATTCGTCAACCCACTGAACCCCCCCAGGCTAATGGTTTGTTTGGGCTCAATTGGACAAGCACAATCATTTATATTCTAAATGGTCCTAATACAGAACCTTAAGGTACACCTGTCTTCACTATTTTATTCTTAGTCCAAATTATTACATGATAGATATTCCCCCTGATGATGTATCTCTCTTTAGTTAAACAATATGCACGTAACCGCCATTTCATGTTATGTTCATTGATAAATCTGTAGAAATGAATGAACGTAACAGGAAATGTCGCTAACATGCATGTTGTTTAACATAAGAGAGATACATCATAAGGAGGATTGTATCGATGTAACAGTTGTTACTTCAAAGTTTCTACTTTCTACAGACTTTTGAAGTATATAAGGTACTATGTACACAATATGAGACAGCATTTACCTTAATAATTAAAAACGTGCAAAATTTAAATACCTTTTACATGATGTTTGCAATGATAGAATGTCAAACTAATTTCAATATTTTAGTTATTTCTGAAATTATTTTAACAGATAACATCGGGTAAAGATTTCTTTATCTAAGTAATCAATTAACGAAATTGAGCATATGGTAGCTCATTTTTAAGAAACCGAACAACACTGCACTTAATGATTTTCAGTATGACCTTGTGTATACAAGAAAACATCAACTTTTTTAATAAGGTTTTTTATTTATTTTTAAATTTGAAGCTTAATTGAACTCTTAAATACTGATACTTATGATCTCCCTGTCCATAATTCGACATTAACTGGTCGAAATACATTTACTAACGTAATTCTAAACTGCAAACTAATTAATAATAAAATTAATAGCAGGATTTACAACATAATTACAAAAACTACTCAAATAGATGACCATTATTTTCTAATCATAATCATGGGTTAACATAATCCAAGTCAGGCAGATAATGAAATTTGTGAAAATAAAACAGGTTATCAAAGGTTGTTACCTAGAACTAAACCGCTTTGTTTTATTGAGTTATTACTTTCCTAAATACTGTTTAACCCTTCATTTCATGAATTTTGAAAAATAATTTAAAAAAATTAAATTTGTCTCAATTCTTGTTTCTGTGTGCCTATTGAAAAATTATTTGATAAAGAAATGTATTCTTATTTTAAAAAAAATATGTTGCAAATTTACAACAATATGTTAAAAGGTAACATTAACTTAAGAAATGCTTAAAACTTTGAGAGTACATTACATGAAAATTATGCAGAAAAAGGGAGCAGCCCTACCGACATGACCAGCTAATGAGCCGTTACGAACAGTCGGCGTTGGTACGTATTAACTCTCCGAAATGATTGTATACCAAGTATGACTGGCTCGTATAGTAGAGGATTCGACGTGGCATTTTTGCCACGGACGCCACGTCAACTGTCAACCGCGATCTCCTTAGGACCGTTGATATTTGAAAGTGGCGCCACCACATATTTGACCACCTTTCTCAGATAATGATTTCAAAGCAGTGAAGACTATGGTGATTGTTAATGATAACTGAAAGAAGAGCTCAAAACATGTTTAAACCATTACAAGTGATTTTGAAAGTCACGATCAGAGAAGGGGCCAAGCATCAATACCCTGATAAGGAATAAATTCTTTTTATATACTTTTGGCTAATTTTAGTTAATACGAGGATCTATTAAATCAAGCTCATCATAAATTTTCAGTTTATCTTCTAAAAACTTTAAAAGATCTTCAAAAATGGGAACAGTACTTTCTCACAAGCCGCAACCTCTTGGGCATTTTGGTGTGTGGAACAGTTTCAGTTTTTACGCTCAAACTTAAAAAGTCTTATTGGATGTACAACGAAGCTTCAATTTTGGGAACGGAATCACTTGACATAAAATCTGGTACAATTGTTACTTTTGTATAACTTTAATATGTCACTTACATCATTAATTTGTTGAGAACTTTCATAATTCTTAAATAATTCTAGGCTGGCCTTTATGGTCGATACCATGTAATGTTCTTCAACAGTAGCAAGTATTTCTTACAATTATAATCTTCTTCAACAAATATATTTTACTTTATTCATTTATTTTATTTTACACTGTTTTACAATTCCCCATTCTCACAACAGGATTACAAAAACACACGAAATAAAATTTTAAAGAAAAATAATACAATACATAATTATAATAAGCTGTAGAGTTAGATTTTAAGAAAGTAAGTCTTAATTTCATCAATTTTATAATTATTATTATTACACATATTATAGAGAGGAGAATTATTCAGGATATTTGTTCCAGGTCTTGGTGTATAAACACGTCAGCGATACGAGACGATTGACGCGGAATGCAAAGTTTAACATATGCAGCTAATCTCATTATTAATAATTTTATGTTGCATGATAACCGATGCACATTTTCTTCAAGTGGCAGCTGTGTCTTGCTAGCAAATCCTCATGAGATGTTTTTTTATTTCATTATTTACTGGAACTTCATGTACACTATGATCATTTTTTTTTCAAAGAGTTGTATGCAAATTCTTGGATTTTTTAATAAACCCAATTCTTTAGTAATATTTCGAAGCCACCGTAGCTTTAGTTTATCATTTTTCTGATTTATAATTTGAGACTGAGCACTGCACATGTAAGGCATATTTAACCAAAATATTTACAGCTTTTACTTAATTTTAAAACGTAAAACTAAAAAAAGGTTTACATTTTTTGGGTTAGATACAAAACAAACATCGGACTTGTATCGTCACGTAGTACATCCAATGATTCAATGGTAGGCACATTTGATTATTAGTGAGTCGTGATAAAATGACTTTAAATTCAAAGTATACCAGATAAAAAAAGTGATAATTTTTGAATCAAGAAACACTGCAAAACTGTAAATACCATCATGTTCAGCTTTAAATGTTCAACTGAGAAAGTATTTTTCATTTTATTCATTTTATCCTCTAACTAGCTCTGTAATTGCATCCCCATAGTTCTTTGTAATATTTTAGGCATTTAACTGTTAGTCTTACGTTGTATTCTGAAGAAACCAGTAACCTGGTGAAACAACTGTCAATAGTAAATAAATTTAAGTGAAAATTACATCAGTATGTTTATTTTAATATAATATTAAAATGAATTTTCACCAAGTAAAGACAGAAACTATCATCTATTAAAATAATACCAAAATCGGTTCGTTTTTCCTAATTTAACTAACACTGTATAACTTCTACGATTTCCAGTGCTCCTCATCGTTATTTGGGACACACTGTATATGTAAGTCGGAAATTATAAATATAACATTCAAATAACATAGGAAAACAGTTTACGGAAAGTAATATAATCATATATAAATACTTTTTCAGACATCTGACTTTCCAAAACATCATTTGACTGCAGAAGTTTTCAAAAATATGATGTACCTATCCCTTGAACTTTGACATATTTTGACATATAAAAGACAGACAGGCAGGCATAAAAGTGTGATACCATTGGTTCAGAAAATACTAAAAAAAACAAATGAAAAACTTACCGAACCAACGCCTGGGTTGTTCACCGGCTGGACTTTCTTCGCCGTGCAACAACGACAACAGATCCTTCAGCCAAGCCTCCTGCTCTTCTTCACTATCAAGAATGATACAAAAACAATCGTCTTTAGTGTACAAAGCAATGACATGTTTATATTTGGTGTCGGTCCTCTTGTTTATATTGAAGCACGTCTTCAACGGGATGCTCCTCTTCGGCGGCACGCCGTTTTTGAATTTCTTTTCGGTGTCGTAATACTCGAGCCTCGCGGAAGAATCGGGCGTTTCGGCCCTCAAGACGAACCATTTCTTCTTCGTCTTTTTGAGTTTCCGAAGAAGGCCAGCCCGAACGATTTCCGCTTTGGCGCCATTGTGTCCCGAATTTTTCACAGACATGATCACAAGAATTGCATTTACGAAGAGTCGTTACACACCGTACATGCAACAAGGGCACACCACTACAATAACACACCGTTAAGATTCTTCATGCGCAATACCCAGACACCACCGTACATTCCAGGTCAATGAAAGGTGCCGTTTTGAAATGGAACGTCGTCGTAGCTGCTGCTGTGTTTGTTGTCGATCCGCCTGCTTGGCCAGACGACGGCCCTAACTCGCGAACGAACCCAAACAACACTGTTCCGCCAATCGGAGTCTGCATTCACTACATCAACTGGAATTCCAAAGAGTCCGGCTTGGGAAAAAAACGCACCTTTCCAATAAGATCTCTCGCGCACTAACAAGGCTCGAATTAAAATAATCCGCAACAAATCCAAACGGTATGGATGCTCGCACCGAATTTCTGTTGTTTTCGATAACACAACTCAACGGTAATCGAATCGCACATTGAAAATAACACAACACTTATGTGGCACAGACTGCGTCGTAGTATAGTACATCGTCTGCCCGTACCTCCTGTTTGCCAGCGTTTACGGTCTGATCAGACTCTGTCGTTCTCACTCCTTCGTCGTACACATCGAACGAACCAAAACACTTTTCACGTGGTGTTATCTTTTTCTAATGCGTCGCGTACAATGACTTTCCTCTCTTTTCGACAGTTCTGTCACAGTGCGCCTCGCAAAGCAGCGGCCCAGCTTAGGTTGTAAACAATCTTTGCGCATGTGCTAATAGTTGTATTCAATACCCCAGTAATTGTACGGCGGCTCGGTAGCGTACAGGCCAGGAAGCTATAAAATAACTATATATTGTAGTGTGTCAAATTTATAGTATAAATTGTTGTTAAGAAACACAAATTCGGTATTCGCTAGTTTTACTTTTCGGACTAATCAAAGGATTAATATTTAAAAATCGGATTTGTTAACAAAATCAAAATGTGTTAAGTTATGCACATAATGTTACAAAAATCTAGAATGTGAGTTGTAATATCAGCTTATCTAAAAATTTTATATTTTCTAAATAAGACCAAGTGACATATAAATAAACAAAAACTGGAAAAAGTATATTATTTCAAATTTTTGAAACGAAAGCTTCTGGACGGAGGCTAACACTTACACATATGAAAATAAATGCAGAAATTGTGTTTGTAGACTTCGTTCCAAACGACTGCCAGGACCGCAGTTGTAATACTTAAGTATAGAATATCTAACTCTGTTCTCTTTTGATTGGTGTTTGTTTATGTCAGTCAGGTGACGTGTAGCTATTGATTGCAGCTCTAGACACATACTTCCACTCAGTTTTCTTTCTCCCTCATCCAGTGTTACGATTCCACTTCTACAGACACCCATACCTCACGCCCTTTATCTTTAGATAATAACTATGAACACGTCACTTCTGTGGACTTGAAATACCTATACAACTCAATTCGCTGTGTAAGAAAAAGGAGCGACGTTATACATTAAGACTCTCTTTTTTATAAAAAATCAATAAATAGTAAGTAAATAAATATAACATCTAATTGATGAGATGTCATTAACAAGACAAGAAAGGTCAACGCCATCAAGTTTTTGGATGATAGAGACAAGAATGACAAACTAGAACTTCACAATAAAGTATGGAGTGTAGAGTAAAAGGTGGACAAACTTATATGGGAATAAAACTGAAAAAGTGTCCAGCGGACGGTTTCAATTAAGAAGTTCAAGAAATAACCAGAATGGCGCAAATGTGACCACAGGGTATGTTATGAAGTTAATTATCAACGGATTGAAATACACAAATCCTACATTTAGAAGTGTAGCGGCTGAAAAAGTGAGAGTGATGTAATTATTAGTAAAAATCGTAAATAAAACGTAAAAAATCTGTTGTGTGAACTTCTCTTTGTAAATAGTTGTATCCGATTTTTGTAATCTCTGCAAGTGATATAAGTTTATAGTGTGTTAATTGTGATATAAATTAATAAGCGTGTGCCCCAGTTTTGACTTTTTATAAAACGGAGTGATTTTATAATTGTTATTTTGTTATAATATAATATATGTTTAATTGTTTTTGAAACATTGGGAAGAAATTGTATATTTGTAATACTTTTATACTTATTAACAAATAGATGTTGGTGAATTAGATGTAAGTAAAAATTATTTATTTTTACATTCTTGTGTTCCTATTACATATTTATTTTGAAAAGTGTCCCTTTACAAAGTTGGTGTTTCTACTTCCTTGTTCACCTCTCTCTCTGGATAAAAGGTAATTAACAATTGTTTTCATCACTGAACAAACTGCTATAATTAAATTATCTCTTCTGTTATCATTATGGAACAAATTTCAGTTGCATTTTAGTCTAGAATAGTTTCTTTTTCAAGGATTCTAACATTTTCACACACTGGTTTTCCATATATTTTTTTTGTCTAGTTGGACAAAAAGCTCCATTAGCTACTATTAAAAGACTATTTGTGGCATCTTGCTGCTGTAGTTGTATTTTAAATATTTCGGTACACCTGGTGAATGTTCCTGGAAAAATATCTTCAGAAGTTTGTTGAAGTTCTCGAGTTGATGGACAATGCCATAATCAGTTTAGTAATTATATAATAATGGGTTCTTCAGAGTTTAATTTATATAGGATATTTATCTTATCCAGGAGTGAGATGGCGCTGTATGAGTGAACACGAGTTTAAGCAGCTGAAATAAATTCGCGTTTTTTAACTTCGAATCAAATTCTTTGGTGCCTTAAATCGATAAAATACAAGTTTAAGTGTATTGATTTAGTGCTATTCGAAAATAACTTGCTCTAGTGCATATTGAACGTTTTATTAGTTTTTTCCAAGTCTATTAAATGTGAGGTTAAAATGGTACTATCAAGATCTGACCTCGAAAATATTAAGGGAATATTTTCCGACAACTTTCTTCAGGAAATCATAGATAAGGTCTCACAAAATATTGTAATAAAAATTGAGGAGAGACTAAAAAAGCAGGATGAAACAATCCGAGAACTAGAAAAAGAAATTGCAGATCTAAAAATTGCCAATAATAAAATGTTTCAAACTTTAGATAATCTAGAACAATCATCTAGATCCCTTAACATTAGGGTGTTTGGTATTCCCAAGACGGAAAATGAGAATATACATAGCAAAATGCTCGATTTATTCAAGAAAATGCAGGTGAATAATATGCATGACAGTCAAATTATATCTTGCCGTCGAGTGTCTTCAAAAAATCCAAGTGACAAGCCACCTGCGGTTATTATCAAATTTTCAAATGATTTGGTACGTTCAGAGGTTTTGAAAAACCGAAAAAACCTTAAGTCAACAAACATACACATCAAGGAAGATCTAACTCAGTTCCGTGTCAGGCTGCTAACAGCAGCTGTGAAAAAATTTTCGAACAAAATCGCATGGTGTTTTAATGGTTCTGTTTACGTTAAAATCAATAGTGTGGTGCATATCATTAGAAATCAAGAGGATATTGATAAATTGTTTAACTAAAATGTACGTACACTACTTGCTTTTACTAAAAATCAGTTTTCTAACTTATATTTATATTTTCTCTTCACATATTTTTTGCTTTTGTAAGTGATGATTAATTAATACAGCTTTGTAAACAACATAATCATTTTAAATTTCTATTAGGTTTCTGAGTTAATAATACCACACAATTTAGTTTTTGAGTTATATCGATTTTCAAATACTATAAATTAAAATTTTAAATGACCATATGTTTGGACGACAATAACATTAATCCCTTTATTATTTACTGGTAATGATACTCTTTCGTCCTTCAAAAATTATTATACTAAAATTAAATTTTTCATTTCTTTAATAAATATTGGGGTAGGCATGGTTACAATGTTTATTTATTATTTTTTTTTTAGCATTCTATGTTAAAAGTTATGTATATGTTATCTTTAACATTAAGCTGCTTAAGCAATGTGTGTATCTTCTATTATTACTTTCATTTTTTATAAGTAAACACCTCTTATAAATCACTTTTCTGGGAAGGCGGGCTCCTTAAATTACTTTTGCAGGTTATTTTTATTGGATTTTAGCCTATAATATTTACTGGCTTGTTTAGCATTTAGTACTGTATATTAATTTATGTTTGGTGATGCTCTGTGACTTGGACTAACCATAATGCGTTTTGCTCACATTAATTTGCGCTCTATTCATACTGGCTTTAATGATTTTAAAACTTTAGTAATTGACAACTTTGATGTAATCATGGTTACAGAAACCTGGTTAACTAATAATCAAGATCCTAGTGTTTTTTCAATACCTGGTTATAACTTTTATACTGTGAATAGGAACGACAGAGGTGGTGGTGTGGGAGCTTATGTTAAGAATATTTTTCACTCTGAACTAATTACCTTTGACTTTGATTTATCAAGTAACCTGGAAATGATTATCTTAAGTATTAAAATAAAATCCATTACAATGGCAGTTGCAAATTTTTATAGACCACCAAAAAGTAATCTTAACTTGGCTATTAATGATTTTGATAACATTTTAAGTGATATTACTACAAAATTTGCTCACATCATATGTTTGGGTGACTTCAATGTAAACTTTTTTGAAATAAGTAATCCTGTCATGAGTTGCTTTGAATCTTATAACCTTAAGCAAATTCTTAACGAACCTACACGAATCACACAAAAAACCAGCAGGCTTATAGATCCTATATTTGTTAGTGACCCAAACTTGGTTGTAGTGTGTGGCACGCAGTCGGCTGACACTTTCTCTGACCATAGGCTCGTATTTGCTGAATTAAATTTAAAATATACAAAAATGGAACCCAAATGGGTTACATACCGATGTTTTAAGAACTTTGTTTTAAGTGATTTTTTGCGTGATCTGAAATTATTACCTTGGATGAATCTTGTTTATGAAAATAATATAGACAAAAAAGTCAAAATTTTTAATGACTTAATAAATGCAGCCTTTGATACACATGCGCCGATTAAAGTGATCCGAGTAACTAAGCCCATAACTCCTTGGCTGACGCAGAATCTTAAAATGATCATGAAAGAAAGGGACAAAGCCTTACAAAAATTTAAACGTACTAAGGCTGGCACTGACTGGGAGAGATATAAAGAGCTGCGTAACTTCACAGTAGCTACGGTCAGGGCTGAAAAGAGGGCCTATCTTAGCTTTATTTCCAGGCACAATAATCCAAGATTAACTTGGAAAGCACTTGACCTATTAAATGTGCGTCCTACTCTTAGTACTCATTTACCTCTAAATCTGTCTGATCCCAATAAAATAAATAAATATTTTGCTCAGTTTTTCCAAAATGTCTCATATAAATGTATTAATAAAATTAATTATTATGAGGTTAACCATTATGATTCTACCAAGACCTTTTCTTTTAGTATGTGTACTGTGGATACAATTAATAAATCTCTACACAGTATTAAGACTAACTCTCGGGGCTCTGACGGAATTACTTCTGAAATGCTCAAAATTTGTAGTCCTTTTATCGACCCTTTCATAACAAATATCATAAATAGCTGTATCGAAAATAATTACTTTCCCGACTCATGGAAAAGTAGCATTGGAAAACCGTTACCAAAGTTAAAAAAACCTGAATCATTTAATGACCTTCGAATTATATCAATCCTACCTACAATGTCAAAAATTATGGAAAAGGTTTTATACTCTCAGCTCTACACTTATTTTAATACTAACAATATACTTCCGGACAACCAAAACGGTTTTCGTGAAAAACATAGTACAGTTGCCGCTCTTACGTCAGTATTCGACGACATAACAGAAGCGTATGACCATGGCCTGGAAAGTGCTCTTGTGTTACTTGACTTTTCTAAAGCGTTTGATACGATTGACCATCGTCTTCTTTTGAGTAAACTTAAATATTATGGATGTGATACTAACTCATTAGGTCTAATTAAATCATATTTTTCTAACAGAACTCAGAAAGTTCAGGTAAGTGACAATTTTTCAGATGTCTGTCAGGTTCTGTCAGGTGTACCACAGGGGTCAATTTTGGGTCCCTTATTGTTTATTATATATACATCTGATCTGCTCAAATCTACGAAATATTGTAAACTACAAGCCTTTGCTGATGACACACAACTCTATTGTCATTTTCATATCGACAATTATCAGGAAACAGCGCTTGCTATTAATCAAGACCTAGAAGTCATCAAAACTCTTTCTGAAGACCATGCGCTGAGTCTCAATCCACTTAAATCTAAACTATTGTTATTTGGTAAGAAGACAAGTAAGGAAACTTTAAAAGCTAACTTCAACATTAAAATATCAGATCAAACCCTTCAGGTTAGTGACTCAGCAAGTAATCTTGGTATTCTAATAGATTCCGATTTAAAATTTATTGATCACGTAAAAAACCTGGTGCAAAAGTCATATATTTCTATGAAACAAATTTATTCCAATAGACACATTTTGAGTTTTAAGCTCAAAAAGATGTTGTGTGAGTCTCTAGTTCTTTCTAAGTTTAATTACGCTGACTTTCTTTATGGTCCTTACCTAAGACAAACTGAACAATATAGAATTCAAAAAATACAGAATACCTGTTGTCGTCTTATTTTTTGTTTAAGAAAGTATGACAGAATATCTCATAAAATTAATGAAATACGTTGGTTAAACATGGAGAACAGAAGACTTAGTCACCTTGGTAATTTTGTGCATGGTTTATTAAATGATTACGTTGAAGTATCAACTAACATTAAAAATAAATTTCAATCAAATACTTATATCCATAACCTTAATACCAGAAATAAACACAAATTTTCTATTCCTAAACATAAAACAGCTATGTTCAAAAAAAAGTTTTATCTATAATGCCATTACGCTATACAATTCACTTCCAGACAAATTAAAAGATTACAGCCGCTCTAATTTCAAAGCTAAATTTAAAACCTTCTTATTGAATAGACAGTCCAGTTCACATTAGCTATATTGCTGAACGTAATTTTATTTTCCCGCCTTTCCCGTTACTTTAAGCCTTATCATATTATAATAGTTTATAGAAATTTAATTTTAAGCCATTTAATTAATTCATTTAGTTCCTAAATAATGAGGGTTAAGTATGAGTAGCCTATGGCTAGACTTCGCCCTCTGATTATCCAATTCAGTGAGTCTAAAATTGATGTTAATGTAATATTATGTTTAATAAAGTCGATTTATTATTATTATATTATTATATCTTGACTCCTAAAAAATGTGCAAATAAAATTAATTTTTATCTATGTACAAGGTATTTCATTGACATAACACTTTATTAATGTTAAATATAAATCTGGTTGTTGAACTGTGATGGTTAAATTTGCATTTCTTGGATGTGAATTCTTCACATTAACATAATTATATACGTAGGTTTGTTTGTAGAAAACTGATTTCTACGAACAAATTACCCGGTCGGTACTAGTGGCTCCCCCAATTGAAACCATTTTGTGGACATTTTTTCTTACATAGAGTATGTCCTCCTTTTGCTCAAACCTCCATACAATAAAGGTCAACGTTACCAAATATATGGATGATAGAAAGAAGGGTGGCAAAATTATATGAGAATTAACTGAAGAAATGTCCAGCTTAATGCATGAAATAACAAGTTCAAGAAGTAACCAGATTGGAACTAGTGTCGGTATGATGTGAGTTCCTAATAATATATTGTGCAACTAGTTCTGTAAGTTGTCGAGTCAGCAATCGACAACATCTCACGGGTTACACATACTATTTTTTATTACGAATGCGGGATCAACCTTTTTTTTTAAATTTAATTTGTGATTTTAATACCCTAATGAAAATATGAACTGTGTAATGTCAGCCTGACTTCTTTAATATTGACAATTATGTAGCTTCACTTGATGAATATTATTATAAAATACATTTTAAGCCCCTAAAGAGAAAAATTAAGAAACCTTCTAATGTAATCATTTCGATAAAATCAACGGAAAATAAAACCGACTACAATACTAAAAAAAGCAACAACGGCTATCTCGAAATGTCGATGGGGAAAAAAGGCGACCTTGAGAAGGTCCCTGAAAGCGCTCCGACAACAATGAAATAATTATAGCATTCGGGTATGTTCTAGGCTTGCTATTCAAAAAACAAGTTAAGTAGTTTAGTTTAGTTTATATTCGACGGAGGGCAGGGATCAGTTGTTTCCAATGGTATTATTCATAGTGTTCGTAAACTGTGGATTTATTTGTTAAAAAATAAAGACATTTGTTAAAAAATAAAGAAATTTGATTTGAATCCACAGAATATAGTGCAATATGTGTTTTTTCCTAAATATTTTTAAGATATTCTAAAGTTTTTTGGGGTGCTGTTTATAATCCATCCTCTTGCTACATCAGCGCCACCCTAATTTAAGCATTTTGGCGGACACTTTTTTATTATTAGATTAAAGATATTACAAGAGAGATTTTGATGAATTTTCTGTAGTTGCTTTGATATTTATTCATTGTAATTAGAGTGACCTCGCTATATATTGCCAGATTACTGAATAAGGGAAGTAGATTTGAATTTTTAGAATTTTACATTTTAATTCAAAATTAACTTGCAGGTCATATGTTTCTTTGCAGTTATATTTAAATTATGAAATTACAGATTTCGATTAATACTTAACTCGTAACAAAATAGTGACAAACAGGGAGATGCGAGGGACCGGAAGTATATTCTATACTTTCGTTTACTTATTTTAACATCATACATATGTTATTGCAATAAACTAATTATTACTGGGTGTTCGAGTTTCTGTCTACTTTACAACTTTTAAATACTTTTTTATTATGACATACATATGAAACGTCCATCTGCGAAAACAAAGATTCATAATGGAGGCATAAGCAGTAGATAAAGAGGAGTTTCATATGCACAGAAAATGTGCGTACAATCGAGTTGATAAACAAGTATGATAGTAAACTAATATGCAATGACAACAAATTGGCTTGCATAGTATTTAGCAAAAAAATTGGAATTATCAAATGTCCCAAATGTCAATTGGAAAATAGTTTATTGGAATACAAAATATTTAAATATTTTTTTGATGAAAGTTTTCTACGAAAAGTGTACAATTAGATTTGTGTATATTATTTTTTTGTATTGAACTTAATCTATACCAATTCAATGTCCTACAGTGTACAACTAGATGCTCAAATCTTTCATCATTCTTTAAATAGATATTCATTAAAAAAAGTAACAATTTTAAATTTCGTTCCCAATTTAAAATGCGGGAATTGCTAATATATCATTTTGATAAGCCGATTCACTGCGATTTACACGTAGTAACGTTCGTTCTACCCTTAGAACATAAAAATTGACGTTCTACCCTTGGTTGACATTTCTTTTTTCGACACTGAAAGTAGAACCGAAACTGATTCGTTCGAATGCGATTTGGTTCAACCGGAAAACGTCAAAATCATTTGCTCAATTGTTTTGGTTTTGTTATTTATATGATAAAATTTCTTACCCATTTGGCTCTTTTACAGATTCTTAAGTGAAGTTAGTAAAATGACTCTAAATTTGTTATTAAATGCTTGTGTAAACATAAATACATCACCGAAAATTTCTTTTAAGAAAGAGACCGACTATCAAAAACAACTACTGCTTTGGATTATTACCGGTTGAAGGCACTTCAAAGAATGACGTAACAAAGGGCTTATGGGTGGCGGTTTTGTGATGTCATTGGTATTAACCAAAAGCGCTAGGATGTGTTTCGTTCAATTTAGGACCAATTAGAACCCGTGCAAATCGATTTTAATAAAATATAACAAATAGTAGATATGTGTACTCCTAATCTATTTACTTCGTCATTCCGTCTCTTCAATGTGTATTGAAAGGTTATTTTTTATGAATATGCTTTTAATATTACACATATAATAACAATGTTTACTTCCTGATTCCCTAAAGTGATAGGCATTTAAAACTAAATTTGGAAAACTCTCCGGCCTGGATGGCACCACTACCGCGACTTCAGTAAACGAATCAAAACAAAAACGTCACGCTTGTGTATATCCCGCTTCATCTCCTTCCTCCCACCAAAACTCAATAACAATATCGAATTGAGAAAGCAAATAAATCTCAAATAGGTAATAGGACCAAAATAAACAAAAAAAATTATTTCGTATGGCGGCCTTTGGAGTTCGGCACACGAATTACGGTGCCACTGCCATTTTTGTTAAAAAGACGTCGATGACCTTGCATGTGATGGCTTGTTTGGATGGATGGATGATCTTCGTGTAACGGATTTACATTTCCTAGAATAATTCCTCGGACAAAAACCATCGAGAAACAGAGCAGACTGCTTTGTTGTCTTAGTTGTTTCTTAATGCTGAAATTTTATTGCTTTCACATCCACTTTTGATTTATACAAATTTTGATGTGAACTAAATAATAAAATCACAACAAACATTAAAAACTTTAAGAACAAAGTTTTTAAATTTTTTTGGATTTAAAAATTCGCATAGGGCATATGTTCCCATGTGCAACTGCCCCCCACCCCGCTTCCCGAACCTGAAAAATCTACAACGAGCCTAAAAAACTTCCCAATTTTGCTGACCTGCCCCCTACGCCAAAAATGTTCTGATTTGTGCCTCTTTCTAGTCCAACTTTTTTTTCTGATGTGCCCCTCTCTAGGACATTTTTTCCTGATTTGCCCCTCCTTAACTAAAGAGCCCCTGACTACGGTAAGCCCTTGTCTCTGCCCCATTAGGTTTTAACAATTGGTCATATTTGTCCCATAAGCAAGGCCGTACCTAGCTTTGTTCGAGGTGGGGGGTTGATTTTTTTTATTGGTGATAGGCTGATTAGCACTGCAAAATCCATATTTTGGTCATGTATTACGAGGTTACATACAATTTATTCTTATAAAAACAATGATTAATTAGTAAAATTACATTTTGATACCCAAAATACCAAAATTTCGGGGGGTTTCGAACCTCTAAACCCCTGCTGGCTACGACCTTGCCATCAGTTACAAAACAAGTACAGTAAGAAACCTGAGGGGAGGGGAGGGTTTGGATGATTTTTTTTATTGGTGATAGGCTGATTACCAATGCAAAATCTATATTTTTGCTCATGTATTACGAGGTTACATAAAATGTATAAATATAATATTTATTCTTATGAAAACGATGATTAATTGGCTAATATTACATTTTGGATAGGTACCCGAAATTTCGAAGGGGGAGCCCCAAACCTCTAGACCCCCCCCCCGCTGGTTACGACCTTGCCCATCAGTTACAAAACACGTAAAGTAAGAAACCTGAATATGAAATCTGAAAAACAATCTAAACCATTGAATACGAGGGCTGCCTTTTATAATTCGGGATTGGACAACCCTAGTGTTGCAATCTGACAGGTCTATCGTAAAGTTTGAGATTTTTAGGTTATACGTACTCAGAACGTTTTGACATACGAGCGCTATGTGTTGTTTACAGTAACTTAAAGGATTCATCTTGGCCAAAAAATGGAATTAAATCGTGAACATTTTCTTGCGATTATTTTTTACAACTTTCGACGTGGATTAAGTCAGCAAGTCATGCACTCGCATGGATGAACTTAATTTAATTTTTGGCGATGAAACTCCATCAAGGATCACTGTTTATCGATGGTATGGTGAATTCAATCGAGGTCGTAGTTCTCTCCAAGACGAATTTCGTTAAGGTCGTCCAAAAACAGTTGTTGTTCCGGAAACCATTGATGCTGTGCGCGAACTGATATTGCAAGATCGTCATGTGACCTATCGAGAGATAGAATCAACCTTACACATTAGTGGGACCAGCATACATTCAATATTGCATAAACATTTGAATGTCAAAAAAATTTATTTGTGTTGGATCCCACACAATTTGTCAATCGTTCAAAAAAAAAGGCTCGTGTCGATTGGTCGAAAGAAAAGCTCAAAAAATACGATCGCGGTGCTTCAAAACACGTTTATGACATAGTGACAGGTGATGAATCGTGGATTTACGCGTATGAGCCCGAAAGTAAACAGCAGTCGACTGTATGGCGTTTCAAGATGAGCCGAATCCAACAAAAGTTGTTCGCGCACGAAGCACTTCCAAGCAAATGATCGCCTGTTTTTTCGGAAAAACTGGACATGTCGCAATCGTACCACTAGAGCAACGCAGAACAGTCAATTCTGAGTGGTACACAACCATTTGTTTGCCAGCTGTCTTCCAAGAAATGAGGAAAACCAACCCCCGAAGACGGATCACTCTTCACCACGACAATGCGAGCTCTCACACATCGGCTCAAACAACTGCATTTTTGACCACTCAAAACATCGAATTGATGAGTCATCCGCCGTTTAGTCCTGACTTGTCACCAAATGACTTCTTTTTATTCCCGTACGTAAAAAACAAACTGAAAGGTCAACATTTTTCGACACCTGAAGAAGCGGTTGCTGCGTTCAGAATGCATGTTTTGAAGATACCTCAATCAGAGTGG
The DNA here is from genome assembly GCA_034190945.1 of Octodonta nipae. Lineage (NCBI taxonomy): Eukaryota > Metazoa > Arthropoda > Insecta > Coleoptera > Chrysomelidae > Octodonta > Octodonta nipae. The sequence continues at coordinate 122,348,515 of CM067220.1, read as the reverse complement.
AAAAAGTGCTTCGACAATTGGTTCAAACGCATGCAAAAGTGTATAGATCTTCATGGGGAATATTTTGAAAAACAATAAAGTGATTTTCGATGATTAATATTTGTTTTTGTTCTCTAATCCCGAAATATAAAAGGCAGCCCTCGTAGAAGCTATTCCTTCGACGGATCTTGATCGTCTGCCATAGAACCTGTGCTGTTTTATAATAGCATTAAATCTACCAAGTTGTTCTCTCCTCGAATATAGACTGGTGACAGATTTTGGTCCACCATCTTGTCGGATCTGCCTCGATAGGTATTGAAAAATGTGTTAATGTTGAATAGAATGAGGTGAAATTTGAGAACTGTGTGGCCAAGCCCGTAGCCAGCGGGGGGGTCTGGGGTTCAACCTCCCCCCCCCCGAAATGTTGGAATGTTTGGTTTCAAGATTCAATTTATCCAATTAATGTTTTTTCACAGAATAAATTCTATATTTATATAATTTTATATATTCTTGAAATACATGAACAAAACTATACATTTTGCAGTCCTAATAAGCCCATCACCAATAAAAAAAATTATCCAGCCCTCCCCCCAAAACCCACCCCGAAAAAATTTCCTGGCAACGGCCTTGCGTGTGGCTAACGTAGGAAAAGCTAGGTTTCCATTTTCCGAAAAACAAATGTTTTGTTCCGACTTTCTCGTTTCTGCAATTGGACAAAAATGAATTCTATGATGCAGCCAATAAAATACGGTAGGCATAGGTATCGCTTGTGGCCAAAAGGTTAAAAAAGTCATGATTCTGTAAGGAAACGATTTTTTAACTTCTGACATGCCAAAGAATGAAATGTGATATTGACAGTAGTCCACAAAAAATAGGCATAAGATTTGCAAATGGCCAAGTCAGATTAAGGACAACACAATATGTTGCGTTCCATAATCTTACTGGGCCGTTTATAAACCTTAAAGCCAATTTTTTGGTAGACTACTCCAAAAATCATGGCATATTGTTGTTTCCTTACCAGATTATGTCCTTATCTCAACCTTTTAGCCACACGCACCACTTATACCTATCGTATTTTGGTGCTTGGTTGAGCCGAGAAAATCGGAGCATAACATTTTTTATCCGATAATCAAAAACGAGATTTTTTATCCACGGGGTACTCTCGTAAGTTTCCCCTAATTGTATTCAACAATGGGTGTACTCAGGGAATTGTAGCATTAAAGCACTGAAGCGTTGTAGCTGCAAATTTTTTTTGCTAGTTACTTTCACTTTTTATGTCCCTCTGTTGGTAGCATTTTTGCATAGTCCAACAGAGTTTGATGTTAGTTTGCTTATGAAGCGGTAAAGCCCATAATTTATATGCTTTATTAACGCCTTATTTAAGCGTAGCAGCACTGCGAGTAAAGCGAAGACTGTTTAATACAACGCTTCATCGCTACGATTTCCTGGATGCAGTCATTAACACACTTTTCAACCCCTTTTAAGGCAGAAGTACGAAAATAGTGGACAAAAATTTGTCACCAGCAGACGATCTATAAGTGTCATAAGTGAATATGTCTTTTACGCCTGTAATTGGGATCCGAGTCACTGGCAAAAGCTGGATCCATTGTTCTCTGATTTAGACCTTGAAACGTTTGGACTTTTTGAAATATACGACTTTCAAGTTTATGGGTTATTCCCAAAGAACAAAAAAAAGTGATATTGAGTGGTACATAAGCAGTTCCATACATAGGATGGTTGAAATATAAGGTGAAATAGAATCAAAGTGATATAGGGTGGTTCAAAAAATGTTGTATTGGGTGGCACATAACTAGTTGCGTATACAAGGTGGTTGAAATAAGAATGAAGTAAAACTACAGTTATACAGGGTGGATAAAAAACTTAAAAAATGGTTAAAGAAGCATTTGCAGTAAGGATATTCGAGTTATAGGGCAAACGGTTCAAAAAACGTTGTAAAAAAGTGAGAAATCTGAAAAATGTCGAAAATGTCAAAAATGGCATAATTGTAAAAAATTTCATAAATTTCAACAATATCAAAAATGTAAAAAAACCTATAACAAATGAGAAAACTACAATATCTTATGTTAAAACTCTTAAGCACGTCAAATATGTCTTCATATTAAATTACGAAATAATGTGTTTTTTTTTCTACAAAAAATTCTTTAAATGTAAGTAAAACACACCGCCAAGTACACCCAAAAATCTAAATCTTATTTTCTTTCGGAGCTTAAGATTTAATTTTTTCTTTGATTTAACTGCTGCTACGACAACCAAGACTGTAGCCAAAAAAAATCTGATAATTTTTTTGGATTAGTTCTGGACTGATTAGGACTGGAAAATGTATATTTTTTAGGGTTCCGTATATACAATATCAAGTATAGTTCCCGATCAGGAGTACATATCCTAAAAGAAGAAATTTTGATTTTAGGGGTACTTCTGGGGGAAAAACTAAAAAAATTCACCGTTCACCCCCCCCCCTGATCACCGAAACTACTGAGTCTAAAATTTTGAAAAAAATACGAAATATAGAACGTTGCCCGAACTAATAAAAATTTAAAAATAAAAAAAATTTCAAACGAAATCATGTAATATATCAAATGAAAGGTCTCATTCTGAGGAACACAAATATATTTTTTTCATATTTTAAAAAAATTATTTAAAAAGATATTAACGAAAATATACCAAAATTTACCCATCCCCCCCCTTATCTCCGAAACTATAAAACGTAAAGTTTTGAAAAAAATTAGAGGTATAGGTTCTGACCTGAAGTTTACTGGAAAAATAAGGAGAAATCTCTATTTTTAATTTTGGGGCAAATTACAGAATTAAATGGAAAATATAAAATTAAAACTGTTTCTAACCCATCTGTTATATATCAAATGAAAAGGCTCATTACCACGAAAACAAATATATTTTTTTCATATTTTTAAAATAAATTAATTAAAAGATATTAACAAAAATATAAAAAAAATTACCCATCCCCTCCATATCTCCGAAACCATAAGCTGAAAAATTTTGAAAAAAATGGAAGTATAGGCCCTCACCTGAACTTTACTGGAAAAACAAGGAGAAACCCCTAATATTCATTTTGGGGGACAAATTATAGAATTAAACGGAAAATAAAAAATTGTTTCTAACGGGTCATGTAATATATCAAATCACAGGGCTCATTATGACGAATACAAATATATTTTTTTATTTTTTTTTTAATGAATATTTAAAAAAAAATTAAAAAAAATATTTTTAAAAAATTACCCATTCTCACCGTTATTCCCCAAACCATAAGGCCTCAACTTTTTGTTTATAGGAAAAATATGAAAAAAATCCCTAATTCTATTATTTGGGGGCCAAATTAAACGGAATATAAATTATTAGAAAACCCCCATAGTAATTTTTGGGACAAATTATACAATTAAATGGAAAATAAAGATTCAATTTTCAAACGCATCTTGTAATATATCAGATAAAAGGCTCATTATGTGAATTACAAATATATCATATTTTTAAATCATTTGTATAAAAGATATTAAAAATATTAAACATCGACTTAATTCCCACTTTAGAAACTACACTATTTAAAATTTTAAAAATATATTTTATTTATATTTTTAAATAATTTGAATAACAGATTTTATAATTTAAACTTTGACCTATTTTGCGGTTTTTCTTCCAATCTACAGAGCCTCAAAACTCAGACAGTAGGTTATAAAAGACTTCTCTGAAAGTTTATTAATAAAGTAAAACTCTAATGTTAATTTTTGGGGGCCAAATTAGAAAATTAAATACATATGTACTCTGATAAAAATCAAGCGAATCCTGAAGTAGATAAAATAAAAAGTCTATGTGTGGAAAATCAAAGTGTATATTTTTTATAAATTTAAAAAGCTTCCTTTAAAAGATATAAGGGTAAATATAAGAAAATGCAGTCATTCCCTGCTTATCTGAAACTGGAATATTAGAATCTTGAAGGTGGTACGGAACCCTAAGTATGCGAGTCCAACTCACACTTGACCAAATTATTTTTATTAATTTCAAGATTATATAAAACTGTATAAATATAAAATTTATTTTTATGAATCTTTAAATCCAAAATTCCAAAATTTTGGGGGTTTAGTACCTCCGCTGGTAACGGCCTTGGAACAACTGTATTTCAGAAAATACAGAAGCAATACTTGTTTTTGCGCATTAAGCTAACAATAAATTCGCAAAAAAATATGACATGATTATTTTGAGCAGGGTGATACTGACATCGTACTTAATAGACCCTATTTAATTTATAAGAACTTCGCTTTAACTATTAAATCAATGTTAGAGCATTCTTATTAAAACATGTAATAAAAACCATCAAATTCGTCTCATAACTCAACACAACACGTATGAATCATACGCTCCGCCAGATAAACTCCCTTAATGGTTCACATGTTTCCGGGGGTGTATGATGTAAATTCTTTCAGCGACATTTGTAGGGTGTCCCAAAGGCAATATAGAGCGCGCCCATTAATTGACGTGACACATATAGTAACTGGGTCATTCCGCAGCCCTAGCCTAGTCGATCGAAGAGCACCCGCAGACAGGACAGAGGGGGCTGGAGTGGGAGGGGGGCGTGTTTTGTTTTGGAATCGATTTTCTCGGCTTTGAGGCTGCAAAAGTGCTCGTTCTGGCGTCCTGGTTTTCGTGAAGGCGCGACGGACGTCCACAGAGGGGGTGTCGGGTGTGGGGGGGACGGAGGGTGAGCTTGCCTCGTAACTGCGTAGTATATGTGGTAACGACGTATTTGCAATGTTGCCAGTTCGCCGGGAGTGTTTGTTGATGGCTGGATTTGTTTTCAAATCGTCTGGCCAGGATATACGCCGAACGTCACAAAGTGGAAGCAGATGATTTTCATACATTATACAATGCAATATATTTAGTATACTCTATAAAATAAAGTATCTATGCCATAAGTCATAATATTAATTCAGTAAGCATTTTAAAATATATAACAATACACAATATATTTAGTATACTCTATATATATATATATATATATATATATATATAAGTATATATATATATATGTTATATACGTCGTAAACAATACTTAGAATAATAATATGACAACACCGTGTAACCGGTCAAATGAGTCGTTCACATGGTGTCATTTTACACGATATAGCAATTCCCAGGAAATACGCAAATGCCCATCGCACGTGTAAAACTGCTGATGCTGACAATGCAAGACGTAGCGTATAAATGCACATGCGATGGCTGTGAGCGTCATTAAGTGTATCGCATTCAATTATCTCATTTATATTGTTTAACGTAATTTTTGAAGTAAAATATTTAATTTGTGTTTTAAATAAAAATATTTTTTTTTAAAAAAGCATTTGTGTTTGTGAAGATATAAAATTGGCGCAGTCAGTAGGATTGTTCCAAAACGACTAGAACACGAGAATTCTAACTAGTCGTCGTGGTTTCCAAACCTTCGTGGGACAATCAACCTCTTGCTGGAGACACAACTGGAAGCGAGCTAGCACCAGGAACACGCAACGGCTAACCAGTGCAGTCAACTTACAGAACAGTCCATGCCAGGAATTATATTGTAAGGATTACGTTATTATTATTTTATTATTTCCATTTATTGATACACTTAATCACCATTTCTATCATCATAGATAATAAATCCTTTAATATTCCTTAAATTTTTTCAAACATATTACATCACTACCCTTGATATATTCAGTTAATTTTTTTTGAGTAAAATTGCAAGGTAAGAAATATTTTTGACCAATTTTGGTACATATTGATAATTACACATTAAATTTATACCATTATTTTGAACGACAACTTATAATAACTTGATCTAATTATTTTAATATCTATCTAATTTCACATTTATTTATTTAAACATTGATTTATACGTTTTACCATTGTCAATTAGACAATATAATCTGATTTAAATTTTAATATTGTGCAAATACTTTGACTATGACCACTACAAGGCAAGGTGCAGCCACTCCAACTGTGGAGCCCTATAAAATTTCCGAGATTTTTGCGATAGTACCGGAGTACGACGGTAACCCTATCTTTTTAAATACCTTTATCACATCATGTAACACCGCCCACAGTATGGCGACCGATAACCAACAGGTCTTACTTATACTCCACATAAAAAATAAACTCCGTGGCAGGGCAGCGGAATTAGTAAATTCACGAAACCCTAGCCTGTTAACTGAAATCATTACTCTTCTCGAAAACCACTTCGGAGACCCCCGAGACCTATCGGCACTCATTCAAGATCTCCAACGAATGAAACAATTATCATCCGAGTCACCCTTAACTTTCTCGACTAGAATTCAGACTCACCAGGCAAAAATGTTGGCCGCAGTCACAAAACAAAATATAACTTCCAAGGAAAAACAAGCCCAAATAGATCTCATTGAACCCATGGCACTAAACAGCCTTCTTACAGGCCTAGAGCCAAAAATGGGACAATTAATTCGTGCAAGCGACCCAAAAGATATCTTAACCGCGATCTCTAGAATTAAAAGAGAAATTCAATTAAATCATCTCGAAACTCAAAAATTCTCTAACTTCAAAAATACAACTCCGACCTTTAGAAGACCCAATCAATTGCCACCCCCAAAACACTGTACATTCTGTAAGAGAATGGGCCATTCAGTTAATGAATGCATCACTAGATCGAGGCAATTCCAACAGAATCAAAGCTTTGGACAAAATCAAGGTTTTGGGCAAAACTTTCAAAGACCTCGCCCTAATCCATTCGCCCAAAATTCTAATCAACAAAATTATCAACAACCCCGCCAAACAAACTTTCCTCCCAATAGGAGTTTCCAACAACAACGCCCATCAACAAGCAATCAACCCCCAAATACGGACCAATTTAAACCGAACCCTAATTTTTACCGCCAACAACGAACTCATCACCTAAATAATCATGAGTTCGAAAATCCTAGAAGTGAACAGACTTATTCGAACCCAACACCCAACGAGTACCAATACACAGATTTCGACTATAACGATTATTGTTCCTACGACAATTACCAGAACGACTTTAACGATTACTTTAAAACAGACTTCGAGAGCGAAAATTACTCTCAAAACTACGAAGAAATTTCTCCTACAAATTTTCAGGACACTACCCCCCAAACAGAGCCCCCGGATATGTCAGACCTTCAAACCCACATTCAAACCTTGAATTTAGACAGCTTCGACCCCAACTTGAATATCCCCGAACAGAGATTTCTGTAAGACCCCTCTTGTCCGTAAACTCTAAGAATTATATTACATCACCGATGCATCCAACACTTACAAACTTCTTGTGGATACCGGTGCAGGACTCTCTATTTTTAAGCCAGAAACTTGCAAACGCTTCAGGGAAAGGTTCCAAGAAAATGTGGTCATCCAGGGAATAACTAACGAGAAAATTCATATCAACGAATCGACTCTCGTCCCGTTTAATATCAATGATCCCCATAAGGTTTACATTTGCAATATCGATATCGAGTTCGATGGATTGTTAGGTTCCGATTTCCTGGAACATTATAATTGCATCATTGATTTCGAAAAGAAGCAACTAGTAACCAATTTCAAAACACTTCCCTTGTATAAAGTAACAGACGATTTAATCAGTAAAGATACCCCTAAAAACTTTTCATTTAACCCCGTCAACTCAATTTCCATTCAACCACGTACAGAGCAAATCTGTAAACTTACTTGCAACCTTAGAGATACAGATGCCTTATTAACAGGCATAGAAATTGAAAAAGTCCATCTTCCGAATGCTCTAGTAAAAGTCGATAGTAATGGCCAATTTCTGACATCCGTATTAAATGCAAATGCCATCCCTAAAACTATAAATTTCACTGACATTAAACTTGAACCTTTACAACAGTTCAGTGTGAATTCTATTTCACAAACCCAACCAACAGACAACAACATACTAGAACGACAAGAGCAAATTTTCAATCAACTCCGGCTTGACCACTTAAACGAAGAAGAATCCGACTTAATATCGCAACTATGTCTTGACTACTCTGACATATTTTATCTCGAAGGAGACCATCTGTCATTTACCAACGAAATTAAACATACCATCGAGACTAACAACTCTAGACCAGTTTTCACGAAATCTTATCGCTACCCTCAGATTCATAAAGAGGAAGTTAAATCCCAAGTAACGAAAATGCTAGACGAAGGTATTATACGCCATTCAAACTCACCCTGGTCCTCCCCTGTATGGGTAGTACCGAAAAAACTGGATGCTTCAGGAAAGCAAAAATGGCGCGTTGTAGTTGATTATCGAAAACTCAACGAACTAACGGTTGATGACAAATATCCTCTCCCTAACATTTCGGACTTATTAGATCAACTTGGCAAATGCCAATATTTCACAACACTTGACCTCGCCTCAGGATTCCATCAGATTGAGATTGACCCAAAAGACATTTCCAAAACCGCGTTTACCGTTGAGAATGGGCACTACGAATTCGTAAGGATGCCCTTTGGTCTAAAGAATGCCCCTTCAACATTCCAGAGGGTTATGGACAACATTCTTTTAGGTATTCAAAACGAACGTTGTCTCGTCTATATGGACGACATAATCGTATACTCTCCCACTATCAACGACCATTTGTCTCGTCTTACTGATGTTTTTAAACGCCTACGAAAGGCAAACCTCAAGATTCAACCTGACAAGTGCGAATTTCTTCGCAAAGAAGTTGCCTATCTCGGACATCTGATTACCAAAGATGGAGTTAAACCCAATCCATCAAAGGTAGAATGTATATTGAAATTTCCTCAGCCCCAAAATCAAAAAGATATCAAATCCTTTCTGGGATTAGCCGGGTATTATCGTCGATTCATACCCAATTTTGCTAAAATTTCAAAACCACTCACAAAATTGCTGCAAAAAGATGTTTCAGTCTATTTCAGTTCTGAATGCGTTAATTCTTTCAATGAATTAAAGCAAGCCCTCACTTCGACCCCAATTTTAATTTACCCCGACTTCAATGAGCCCTTTATTTTGACAACTGACGCTAGCACATTTGCAATCGGCGCTGTGCTTTCACAGGGACCAATAGGCAAAGATCTGCCAATTGGATACGCATCTAGGACCCTCTGCAAGGCTGAGACCCGATACTCCACAATAGAGCGTGAACTTCTGGCTATTGTTTGGGCCGTTAAACACTTCAGGCCAATAATTTTTGGACGAAAGTTTAAACTCCTGACCGACCACCGCTCGTTAACGTGGCTCTTTTCTATTAAAGATCCAGGTAGTCGACTTGCCAGATGGCGCCTCAAACTCGAGGAGTACGATTATGAAATTATATACAAACCGGGAAAAGTAAATAAGAACGCAGACGCCCTTTCACGCATTCGAATCAACCATTTTGATGAATGTATGACTTTCCAATCGAACACCAAACTCCAACACTACACGATAACTCCCTTAAACGAAAACGAAAACAGTGAGACAGAACAACTTGAAACTGACGACGAAGACAACTCAATTTTTATAGAATTTCGGACATTCGTAGAACGGTATAAGACCGTCTCACTTATCGACTATAGTAAAATTCAGTACTCCAACTGTCAACTCCTTGATAGAGAAAACAAAAATATCTTAGTTTTCTTTCAATCCGGCAATTTAAAAGATTTTCATAACCAAATTCTTGAGGATATCTTCGAAGAGAACGCCGACTTCGAGCAATTCAAAATTAACATTTTCAATAGTAAAAGCGTTCGAAAAAGACGATATTACATTATTCCCCTACCAACTGATTTCGACACTGTGAACGAGGTATTATTTGCCTCAATTTACAAGAGCAAAGACCTTCTAACTGACTCTGAACTATACTGCGTTGAAAATAACTTAGACCTACCTATACTCGAAATGCTTTCGTTTATATTTGCAGAAACAGACATAAAGTGGAAAGTCTGCCAGAACATAACAAAAACAGTAAGAAGAGATCAAGTGCCAATAATACTAGATCAATTCCATAACGGTAAAAACAACATACACAGAGGGATCAACGAAACTATTAGACGAATTAAAGAAAAGTATAACTGGCAAGGTATTACAAAAGACGTAGAAAACTTCATTAGAAACTGTCAAATCTGTCAGACAACTAAAGCTTTCCGTAAAAACCTTGACAACCCATTAGTAGTAACAGAAACTCCAAGAACCCCTTTCGAAAGAATAAACATCGACATTCTCGAAGTTCCTAGCAGAAATTACGCCCTCACTATCCGAGACGAATTAACTAAATATTCCCAGGCTTACCCGATTAGCGACAAGTCCGCCAAAACCGTCGTTAGTACACTCTTGGTGTTTTTCCAACACTTCGGAACGCCTCTGAGAATATACTGCGACTACGGTCGTGAATTCGACAATGCACTCCTCAAAGACCTTTGCAAATTGTTCGATATTAAACTTTCCTACTTTAGTGTAGGACACCCCCAATCTAACGGCTCATTAGAGCGTTTTCATTCAACTTTGTTAGATATGATCCGTATTCATAAGGCCGAGCACCCTGACGAACACCCCTTCAATATTCTGCCATACGCAATTATTACCTACAACAACTCCGCTAACAAAACCCATGGGTTCACACCCTATGAACTCGTTTTCGGGCACACATCTAGCCGACCCCCTGAAACCCTCTATAACGAAAAGGACTTGATTTCTAAATACATCAGAGACTTAAATAACCGCATTTCACAGTACTACAAAATAGCACGCGAAAGAACCGATACTCAAAAACAAAAAGCCAAAATTCGATTCGATAAACATGTTTCGGACAAAACCCCAAATTATCAAGTAGGTGACAAGGTTTACGTACGCGAATCTCAGTTCAAAGATAAACTACAAAACAAATTTAACGGACCATTTCAAATAGTAGAACTACATACAAACTCAGCTACTTTACTTAATTCTCGTACTAACCAAAAAACCAAAGTAAACTTTGACCGTATGAAACCTTTCACAGAGGACTGATTTCTTTACAGGGTCATCCTGCTGTTCGGATCGGCAGCATCCCAATTTGAAATAAAGCCAATCAATAACACCCTAGGGATTTATTATCATGAAGAATCTCGTATAGCCGTGTCAAATCACAAATGGACTCTTCTAGTTCATAGAAATCTCTCCGCTCTAGAACAAGCTTTCGCTACCAACGACAGAATTCTCGATGCACTAACTTTATCACTAAAAACTAACGTCCACCCAACCAACGTATTCCGTGCTGACGTTCAATCACACATCAACTTACTTAACCAAATCTCAAACTCTGTCAAAAACAAATTCACTGAATTCCACATGGACACTCGAAGGTACGTGGACTAATCGATGGCGCCGGATCAATTTTCAAAGCCATAACTGGTAACTTAGACGCCGCCGACGGCGAGTACTTCACCAACAGTATAAATAGTTTAAACAAAGGACAACTGCAGATCGAAAACCTTTTGAAAAACCAAATCAGCGTAACCACCTCAGTTATAAAGAACTTTAACGAAACTATTCAACGCATTCAGGTCGACGAGAAAATATTTAACGAAAATATTCGAAAAATGGAAAATATGATTCGTAAAGTAAACGACAAAATGGCGTACGTGGAAACAAAACTCTCATTTCTAGAAATGACGGAAAAACTGATGGAAAATTATCTCTTTCTAGAAGACAACTTAAATGATGTTCTTAATTCCATAACTTTTGCCCGTCTAAAAATTATCCATACTTCAATTTTAACTCCCGAACATTTCATTGCCGCCTTACAGGAAATATCGCAGAATCTCGTGAAAAAATAATTTACCTTTGCCCGTCAAATATTCAAGTATTGCACGATACTTGGAAATTACAGAATTAGAAGCTTTTCAAACAGATTCCGACCTTGTATTTATACTCAGAATTCCACTTATTGAACAGCAATCATTTACTGCTCTCTGCTTATACCCAATCCCCATCTATGATGATAGAACTGGGTTATACCATGTACTCTCATTCACTCATAAATATATAGCAAAAAACGACGATTCCTTATTGTATATTCCGATAAAAGACCTTAGTACGTGCAAACCGTTGAACAATCAAAATAAATTGTGTTCCGAACTCTATGCATATCCGATAGACTCAAATGCTTTGTGCGAGGCCCAACTTTTAAGAAATTTTAAAAAAGTGCCGGACAATTGTCAGAGTGCCGTGGTCTCTGCTCAAGGGTACCACGTTCAAAAACTCGAAACCAACGTGTGGTTAATTATGGTTACCGAGCCTCTTAGCATTACCATCACCTGTACCGACATCAATACAAAACCCTTAACACTCAATGTTAACTCTTTATTAAAACTTCAGAAAGATTGCAGTGCCTTCATTGGAATAACCAAAATCGAAGCAGTAGCCACAAAAAGCAGCAACACCCTTGACAACTATCAACCAGTTCTTATCCCATTCAACTGCTGCGATACCATACCAGAAAAAATTGTCGTTCCCGAACTTAAACCTTTGAAACTCCATGAATTGAATTTCGAGGAGTTAAACGTCGCAAACCACAAACTCAACGACTATTCAAAGGACCTAGACGAATTAATAAATCAGCCATTCGTCAAAAAGAACATTTCTTGGTTCACCTACGTGACAATATTTTCCATAATAATAATTGTCGCTGTATTTGTCCTCCAAACGCTTTGGCGTAAACGCAATACAACCAGCGAAAGTCCATCACCCACAACCAGAATTTCAAAATTGTTGCCAAGATTGAGACCGAACCTCCGACAGAACGAAACTGAAGACATCGAGCTAAGTACCCCAAAATAATTTCAAAAATTGTTTTGTAAAACCCATTTATTGCTAAAAAGTATTGTTTTAGGTTTTATTTTTAAGGACCTTAATTCTAATTATATTTTTATTTTATACATTTATACAATTTACGCTGTTTTATACACTTTTGCCTTCTACAAATTTCATATGTATACAACCTTTATATTTTATTATTTTTCAAATTCTATTTTCAGAAAAGTTCCTGTAAAACAGCAACTTTTTCTTTGTGAGGGGAGTTGTTATATACGTCGTAAACAATACTTAGAATAATAATATGACAACACCGTGTAACCGGTCAAATGAGTCGTTCACATGGTGTCATATTACACGATATAGCAATTCCCAGGAAATACGCAAATGCCCATCGCACGTGTAAAACTGCTGATGCTGACAATGCAAGACGTAGCTTATAAATGCACATGCGATGGCTGTGAGCGTCATTAAGTGTATCGCATTCAATTATCTCATTTATATTGTTTAACGTAATTTTTGAAGTAAAATATTAAATTTGTGTTTTAAATAAAAATAATTTTTTTTAAAAAAGCATTTGTGTTTGTGAAGATATAAAATATATATACATTTAACTGTGCCAAAAAAATGACTATTATTTTTTGATTGGGAACCAAAAATACTATTTAGGATGACAAAAAAAATTAATGGGCCTATCATCGCGAATTTTGATTTTTTACTTAACACATATCATTCAATTTGAAGACGCGAGATGTAAGACCGACATCTAGGATTTTCAAGAGAATCAGTACACAGAGGTTCCGAATCTGGAGCCGTTCCGTGTAATTGCTGTTCTCCCTTAACTCCTAGGACAGAATGTCACGATAAAATTTTCAGGTTACTTCACCTGTCAGAGATATTGAATACTCTCTTCGAGGTGTCATTCCTTTGTACGCAAAAAAAATCCTAGATGTCGGTCTTACATCTCGCGTCTTCAAATTTAACGAGATGCATCAAATGCATAAAGAAGTGTTCGAGAGGACATTCAATTATGGGAAGCGCAACAATACTTTTTAGTTAGACGGTATGATTACGTTTGACTGCTATTAGAAGATGATTTAAGATAAATGCCTTTTTTCGATCCACCCGAATAACTATATTTATATTTGAAAATGCTAAATAAGTAGAATTTAAGTTTCTCTATGGTTAAGTTCCTCAAATAAAAGTCATAATCTCTGAAAAAATGATAATCTTACGTAAAATCCATTTCAAACACTCATCTACCCCCATGTAAGATTTCGTAAGATATTACCAGTCACCCACCCACGTTAAAATGTCTTACGTAATTTATGGATGTTCTTTTGGCATGTTCACAAATTTTTGACTTTTTTAATAATAATATAAAATTTATAACATTCGCAAAGAAGTTTGTTAATGCAGATTTTTTAGTTTTGGCTGGTGTTAATTGTTTTAGTTTTTGGTATAACTGATTTTAGTGAATTTCTGTTTTCAATGTTCTTTTCATAATATATCAATTTAGCCTAACAATGTATTGATGAATTTATTGAAAACAGAACAGGTGCTTTTTGCTTTTGCTGAAGCCCCCCAAATCATCTGAGGGATATATTTTTGTAGTGTTTATTGTGCTAAAATCAACCTATAAGTGACGTCCTGCCCCCCAAACAAGATCAAGTCCCCCTCCAAATGACAGTCCTGTATCCGCCCCTGCTCTATCATATAAAGATTTAATTATTTTTACGATATTTTGATGATTAAAGTTAAGATATATATCAGTGTGACTCGGCCTTCTGTAAATTTCTGTAACAATGAAGATTGTGTTTTGTTTAAAATATGCAAGAAAAATATTACGTTATTATTATTTTGCATAATTTCTAATGTGAATTGCATAGTTGGTTCATTGTTGTAGTCGATTAATAATCCACAGTTCTTCAAGAAACTGTTCCCAAATAGTAAATCTATCGTCGAGACAACACCACCAAACTAAAGTACCCCTCCAATTTTTTTATGAAAATGTTGTTTAAGGCAAGACAGACAAAAACCGATCGTCATTCCAACATCTTACATAATTTCGAAAAGGTTGTTGAAGAGTTCTTAGCTTGTTTTAGTGATTTCCCTCCTCTGATTTTTCATGCAACAGATAAGAGTGTTTGAAAATTGTAAATGGAGAAGAAGCTGTGGTAAGGCAACTTCGAAAACTTGCCAGGGTTACAGGCTGTCCGCAAAGAAAGTTTTTCCCACAGTTATTCTGAAAGCTCTTTCTTTCATGTCTACATATATGTAAATTTTAGAGTTTTGTAAACTTTGGGATATTTATGTGTTTCGAGACGTTTCAACTCCATTTACAATTTTCAAATACTTATATCTGTTGCAGGAAAAAACTGAGGAGAAAAAACCCTAATGAACAGGCAAAATATTCCAAAATCTTGTTGGTAGAACTAGTTGGGTGAAAATATTTTCATAAGATACTAATAACATTGTGTTGCCAGATGTTCAGATGTTCCTGAGTAGAGTTGTTACTATAGCAGATAGTGTTACTTACACAATTTGTTGCCTACATTTAGACTAGATAAATATACGAAATATTCGAACCGAATTGCGTCTGTTGTCTGCCACAGACTTTGCAATACTATTTTTCAAGATAAAACTCCTAGTCGGAACTCCTCAATCAACAGTAATTGGACACTCATTCTTGCCACCCGATACAATTTGCAGCAATATTGAAAAATAATTAAAATCTCAAAATTCGCAACTGTGCTGAACGTTGGAAATGAGTGCCCGATAAAAAACTATAGCTACTCCTATGTCTACTTTGAGAGTTGATCTTCTTGGAACATACTCATTGCAAGCGACTTTTTCTCCAGAGAACAGCAGGAACAACGTCTAAGATAGAAGTGAAATATTGTACAGAAGTGAACTTAATTTCCAACACATTCTCACCAAAAAACCTCACCAATAACAACTTGGATTCTGAAATTATACCGCGGTATTCCATTAGGGGCCTGTGCACTCTGGGAGGACAAAAGGAAAGATTATTCTTACGAGAATTCATCCGACAGCTGATGCAATCAACCATCAACCAATTCGTGGAAGGGACGTTATTCCGATACTTCTGAGAATCCGAAATGTTTTGTCTTTCAACAAGCCGTTACTAGGAATTCCCTTAAAGCTTCCAGAACATGAAAGAGTGTCCCGATGGTTCGTCGACTTACCAGACAATTCTGGTAGAAATATATAAATATGGACAGCTGGCGATAGGAGGCACTCAGTTTTCGACGGTCGTATTGTATAGTTAAGATAAATTGTAGTTTCTGTGAATATAAATTGTGTTAAAGTAGTGGAAATAAATTAGAGTGAGTTGGACTGTGTTTTTAAATAAATCCAAGAACTGAACTGAACCCCAGTATGAAAATAAAAACATTACATTATGATATTCTGAAATTTAACAAGGACCTGCTTCGCAGAACACAGGTGGTGAAGATGAACTTAAGCTGCCTTTGTTCTTAAAAAAACTACCTATTTTTATCTGACAACTCTTAAGTGTCTGTTCTTAAAGCGACTTTTGTTTGAAAGATTCTGTCATATAAATTAACCCTTCCCTTTTAGGGTTCTATATATACAATATACGGATACCCTTATAACATCACTCAGGATTTCTGCCCCTGTCACATCACAGCAATTTTCTCCTAAACTACAGGACGGAAGAGGTTGAAATTTGGTATGAAGGTATAGTTTGGTGACCCGATCTGGAGTACATATCGCAAAAGAAGAAATTTTGATTTTAGGGGTACTTCTGGGGGGAAAAACTAAAAAAATCAACCGTTCCCCCCCTGTTCTCCGAAACTACTGAACCTAAAATTTTGAAAAAATAGGAAATATAGAACGTTGCCCGAACTTTACAGGAAAAATAAGGAGAAACCGTTAATATAAATTTTGAGGGCAAATTATAAAATTAAATGAATATTTAAAAATTAAAAAATTTTAAAACGCATCATGTAATACATCAAATGAAAGATCTCAATCTGAGGAACACAAATATAGTTTTTTCATATTAAAAAAAAAATAATTGAAAAGATATTAACAAAAATATACCAAAATTTACCCATCCCCCCCTTATCTCCGAAACTATAAAACGTAAAATTTTGGAAAAAATTAGAGGTATAGAGTCTGACTTGAAGTTTACTGAAAAAATAAGGGGAAACCTCTACTTTTAATTTTGGGGGGAAAATTACAGAATTAAATGGAAAATATAAAATTAAAATTGTTTCTAACGAATCATGTTACATATCAAATGAAAGGGCTCATTATGACGAAAACAAATATATTTTTTCATATTTTTAAATTAAATTAATTAAGAGATATTAACAAAAATATAAAAATTTTTACACATTCCCCCCCTTATCTCCGAAACCATAAGCTGTAAAATTTTGAAAAAAAGAGAGGTATAGCGCCTCACCTGAACTTTACTGGAAATATAAGGAGAAACCCCTAATATTCATTTTGGGGGGCAAATTATAGAATTAAATGTAAAATAAAAAATTAAACTTGTTTCTAACGGATCATGTAATATATCAAATCACAGGCCTCATTATGATTAATAAAAATATGTTTATTTTTTTTTAAATAAATATTTTAAAATATATTAAAAAAAATATTAAAAAAATACTAAGTCCCCCCTTTATTCCCCAAACTATAAGACCTATTTTTTTTATTTACAGGAAAAATACGAAGAAATCTTTTATATTAATATTGGGGGCCAAATTATAGAATTTGACGAAAAATAAAAAATATTTTTTTAACGAATCATGCAATATATCAAATGAAGGGGCTCATTATGAGGAATACAAATATATATTTTTCATATTTTTTAAATTAATTGTTTACAAGATATTAACATAAAGATATAAAAAATTCTCATTTCTCGCTTTATTTCTGAAACCATACTACCTAAAATTTTGAAAATAATTAGGGGTACTGGGGCTCACTTGAAATTTATAAGAAAAAATATTTGAAAACCTCCATAGTAAGTTTAGGGACATATTATACAATTAAATGGAAAATAAAAATTCAATTTTCAAACGCATCATGTAATATATCAAATAAAAGGCTCATTACGTGAATTACAAATATATTATATTTTTAAAACATTTGTTTAAAATATATTAGCAAAGATATTAAACATCGACTTAATTCCCATTTTAGAAACTACACTATTTAAATTTTGAAAAATATATTTTATTTGTATTTTTAAATAATTTGAACAACAGATTTAATATTTTATAATTTAAAACTTGACCTATTTTGCCCTTTATCTTCTAATCTTTAGAGCCTCCAAATTCAGACAGTAGATAATAAAAGTCTTCCCTGAAAGTTTATTAGTAAAATCAAACTCTAGTGTTAATTTTTGGGGGCCAAATTAGAAAACTAAATACAGCGAATCTTGAAGGTGGTACGGAACCCTTAGAGTGCGAGTCCAACTCGCACTTGACGAAATTATTTATTAACAATATTACTGCAAAAGGGGACTACAGAACTCTATTAGATGCAAGAAGCAACAGAAATTAAAGCAATCAAAAACAGCGATGTGTCCCAACAAAAAGAGCAATCTCCGGAGACTGCGGAAGCAAAGTGAGCAATCTTCAGATTTCCCCTGTAAAGTGTACAATCTCCAAATTTAAATTTGATCCTACGACTTGACCATTAATGTTACATTTCTTCTGTACAGATTTTTCAAATCAGGTCGGTTAGCTTCATTTTCGTCAATTTTTCTACATTTGTTCATTGTTCATTAAAAAAAATCATTCGCACGTAGTTTTTTGAGTTTTCTGCTTCAAATAGTCTTTCCAGCTTAATAGACCTGCGGTTATTCCCACTTTAAGTTCGATATCGAGTTTCGAAAGAAGATATTGGGGGCAACTACAAAACAAATAGATTTCTAAAAAACGCCATCCTTCGGGATTCCAATGCGTTGGAGACAACTTAATTATCTATTCTCTTTAAAAACACCTATAGGGTACTTACATATGAAAGGTTAGACAACACAAAAGTATGTGACAATATCACAAATATGCCAATAGGACAAAAGTCAACAATAATAGGCCCCTGAGCTCACCAAATATGATATTAAATAGGTCAGGAGCTATGTTCATGGACGGCATATCATTGCAAACACTGAGTATATAAGTGAAGGGCAAAGGGTTTCCGTTGTTAATGTAAAAGAGATTAGATGAAAGCAATCTTAAGCTGATTGTGGGTATCCTATATATTTTGGGCTGTTTAGAATGTTATATATTAAAATAATTTGGTCAAGTGCGAGTTGGACTCGCATATTTAGGGTTCCGTACCACCTTCAAGATTCGAATATTCCAGTTTCAAACAAGCAGGGAATGAGTGCATTTTTTTTTATTTTATACTTACCCTTATATCTTTTAAAGGAAGCGTTTTAATTTATAAAAAATATACACTTTCCAAAAATAGACTTTTTATTTTATCTGCTTTAGGATTCGCTTGATTTTTATTACAATACATTTGTATTAAATTTTCTAATTTGGCCTCCAAAAAGTAACATTAGAGTTTTATTTTACTAATAAACTTTCAGAAATGCCTTTTATAATCTACTGTCTGAGTTTTGAGGCTCTGTAGATTGGAAGAAAAACGGCAAAATAGATCAAAGTTTAAATTATAAATTATTAAATCTGTTATTCAAATTATTTTAAAATATAAATAAAACATATTTTTCAAATTTTAAATAGTGTAGTTTCTAAAGTGGGAATTAAGTCGATGTTTAATATTTTTCATATATTTTATACAAATGATTTATAAAAATATGATATATTCGTAATTCACATAATGAGCCTTTTATCTGATATATTACATGATGCGTTTGAAAATTGAATTTTTATTTTCCATTTAATTGTATAATTTGTCCCTAAAATTACTATGGGGGTGTTCTAGTAACCTATTTCTATTATTTGGAGGCCAAATAATAGAATTAGGTTTTTATTTTCATATTTTTCCTATAAACAAAAAAAAATTAGGTCTTAGAGTTTGGGGAATACCGGGGAGAATGGGTATTTTTTTAGTATTTTTTAATATATTTTAAAATATTCATTTTAAAAAAATTAAAAAAATATATTTGTACCTATTCGTCATAATGAGCCCTGGGATTTGATATATTACATGACCCGTTAGAAACAAATATAATTTTTTATTTTCCATTTAATTATATAATTTGCCCCTCAAAATGAATATTAGGGGTTTCTTCTTATTTTTCCAGTAAAGTTCAGGTGAGGGGCTATACTTCCAGTTTTTCAAAATTTTCCAGCTAATGGTTTCGGAAATAAGGGGGGAATGGGTAAATTTTTTTAATATCTTTTAATTAATTTATTTTATAAATATGGAAAAAATATATTTGATTTCTTCATCATGAGCCCTTTTATTTGATATATAACATGCTGGGTTAGAAACAATTTTAATTTTATATTTTCCATTTAATTCTATAATTTGCCCCCCCCAAATAAATATTAGGGGTTTCTCCTTAATTTTCCAGTAAAGTTCAGGTGAGGGGCTATACCTCCATTTTTTTGTAATTTTTTCCAGCTTATGGTTTCGGAGATAAGGGGAGGGGGGAATGGGTAATTTTTTTTATTTTTGTTAATATCTTTTAATTAATTTATTTATAAAATATGAAAAAAATATATTTGTTTTCGTCATAATGAGCTCTTTCATTTGATATATAACATGATGGGTTAGAAACAATTTTAATTTTAATTGTCCATTTAATTCTATAATTTGCCCCCCCAAAATAAATATTAGGGGTTTCTCCTTAATTTTCCAGTAAAGTTCAGGTGAGGGGCTATACCTCCATTTTTTTCAAAATTTTCCAGCTTATGATTTCGGAGATAAGGGGGGGAAATGGGTAATTTTTTTTATATTTTAGTTAATATCTTTTAATTAATTTATTTTAAAAATATGAAAAAAATATATTTGTTTTCGTCGTAATGATCCCTTTCATTTGATATATAACATGATGGGTTAGAAACGATTTTAATTTTATATTTTCCATTTAATTCTGTAATTGGCCCCCCAAAATTAAAAGTAGAGGTTTCTCCTTATTTTTCCAGTAAACTTCAGGTCAGAATCTATAAATCTATTTTTTTTTCAAAACTTTACGTTTTATAGTTTCGGAGATAAGGGGGGGGGAATGGGTAAATTTTGGTATATTTTCGTTAATATCTTTTTAAATATTTATTTTTTTAGTTTTTCCCCCCAGAAGTACCCCTAAAACAATTTTTTTTCTTTTACGATATGTACTCCTGATCGGGTCACCAAACTATACATTGATACCAAATTTCAACCTCTTCCGTCCAGTAGTTTAGGAGAAAATGGCTGTGATGTGACAGAGGCAGAAATCCTGAGTGATATTATAAGGGTATCCGTATATTGTATATACGGAACCCTAATAACTGCAAGGGTCTTTCTCCTAGTACCCAAAGAACACAGATGGAAGGTTACCAACATTGATCTATAAGAGACCATCAAGCGATATACGGCATACCTGTTAATACAATGGTGAACAGAAGTTGGAGGCATAATCAAGATGCGGCCTCACCATAAAAGTCTTTTAGTTGTTATCCTTGCTAGAACGTATGGCAAATCCAAGTACTTTGTATGCTCTGTTTATCGGGTAGTTGAAATGACTATTGAAATTAAAGTTGTCTTGAAAGACCACGCCCAGATCTATAACATCCTTACCCCTCTTAACCTTACAATTTGGAATGTAACAGTCTTTAGTAACTACATTGACTTTCGAGAGAAGGAAACAACATTTTTGGGTATTAACAAATATTTTGTTTTCTCTAAAGCAGTTTAGCGTCAAGTTCAAATTATTCTGAAGTGGAATAACATCATTAATGCCAGTATTAGAGGTAAACAATTTGAAATCATCAGCAAACAACAATCAATGCAGGTCCTCAGGCTATCAGGAAAGTAATTAATAACAATCAGAAACAAGAGAGGACCCAAGATGCTACTTTGAGGTACTTCTGAGGTGGCAATATATTGACGAGAAAAGACAAAACCTATCTTTACCCTTTGAGTTTGTGCAAGTAAGTGTGAAGTTCAGAACAACAATACTTCACCTTCAGTACATATGACATCAAGCTGTGATTTGTTTAAAATTGCACACATTTTGAGAAATAAAACATTAAAAAAAAACATATAACCGACTTCCACCTATAACTAAAAAGCTGAAAATAATTATAACAAAATACAACTCTAGCAAATAAACAGTTTTTTAATCACCCTATATACATTAAAGTCCACATTTTTTCCAACATTTTTATACCATCAAACGTCCACTCCACCCTATATTCCAACCATCCTGAATATACGGCTGCCTATGGACCACTATCATTCTACTCCATCCTATATTTCAATCATCATATAAATGCAACTCCTTCTATCACTTTACTTTGTGATTTTGTTTGCTAACTAAACACCCTGTGTATAAATGCACCAAATAGCAGTTTAGAGTTTGACATGTGTTGTCACTGAAATTTCTATTAGGCCGGAAGAATGTGACAACCAAAAGCACCGTCTTCGCAAAATTTTCATTTAAGTAGGTATTTGCCTGTTATACAAACAAAACGAGCTTGATACTGATTGATTTAAGGAGCCGAAAATACTATGCTTTATTACCTATATGCTTGAGATGTACATTGAAAATTTTCAAATTCGCAATTAAGACTTCCAGTGCCTACAATTTCCGCACTATTACGTTGGAATTAAAATATTTATGAGGAAATGTCCGTTATGTCATTTCGATGAAATTTTTGATAAGAATTTTGCAATTTTCGGCGATTTTCTGCAAAACTGCAAGTTGCACGTCGCAAAAAAAGTATACAAGGTCACCTAGCGATCTTCCTTAATAGATTAAACTTTTAAAAACTATACACATCCATAAGGAGTTTTCGAAAAATCGACCAATATGTTAGGGATATTGGTCGATTTCCATGCACGCATGTGTTCATTCACAAATCTCATCACTTTACCAATAGATTTCTTTTCCCAAATTTGAAGTTTCACCAATCCGGATATATACTCTACTAAACAAGACCATATTCATTCAGCACGGTTCACCACAGGAGAAGGAATCAGGTAACATACATACAAAAAAAAAATGCGCGACGAATTGATAACCTCCTCCTTTTTGGAAGTCTTGAACTGTTGACTTCTTAGAAAGAAATTTTGTCACCTATGTTTGCAGGTTGAACTGACGCTTAAATGAATCAGAAAATTCTCTGGCATTTAAAAGTCCTGCAACATATAGAAGACCCTACATAAAAATAAATTCTTAATCTGTGGTGAACTGTGAAAGCAAAAAAGACAACTGGATGTTATTCGATATCAAAAGAGCGATGCTAACGCCGCAGCGGCTTCGATGAACTTGGCCTTCCTTTTTCGCCAGCCCCGTCGATGTTAGAGAGCAGGATTTCCTAGCGCATCGCCCTATAGTATTATTCCTCCTCGACGGCATTCCATTCCACAGCTATAAAAAGCACTCGTAAGAGCGGTGAAGAACTCGAAGTAATCATAATGTAGTCTCAGACAGCAGCAACTGCCACTAAAGGTTTAATGACCCTTCCCGCCAAAACTAAATCTCAACGTTCGGCGTAACTAACGAATACGTACGAACCGCCACGCCGTAGAGTCTGATCGAGAGGGGCCAGAAGGGGGGTACGAGAAACAGAACAGGCGGCAAATGTTGAGGGACGTTTCACCCCCCGACCGTTCCGTAGTCCAGGCGCTTTAAGTGTTACCGTACATTGTCACTCTATATCACTCATCTCAAGTCACACAATTATAATTAAATAAAAATGAAGCTTTATTAAAAGTTTTTTCAATTAATAAAAAATTGTGACACAAAACCAAGGGTACGGTCGTCTCTGTTGTAAATGGCAAAAATAAGGGAAATCGACATTTGACCCTTAAGAGCAGCTTTTCCTTCCATTTATACATTTCTTCAGGCGTTTAGTTATTCAAAAGTCAATTCCTCAACTTCTAGCCTTGAGTTCCCATTAAAAACTGTCAAAAATATGTTCTTATTCTTAATTATTCCAGCCAGTCCCATTCTCTTCAGTATGGTCCTTCAGTCCTTCTCACAGATCTTACACTCTTCTTCGATTCTTCTCAAGACCTTAAGTTGTCCACTCTATATCACTCATCTCAAGTCACACAATTATTATAATTAAATAAAAATGGATCTTGATTAAAGGTGTTTTCAATTAATAAAAAATTGTGACACAATACCGAGGGTACGGTCGTCTCTGATGTAAATGGCAAAAATAAGGGAAATCGAAATTTGACCCTTAAGAGCAGCTTTTTTCTTCATTAATACATTTCTTCAGGCGTTTAGTTATTAAAAGGTCAATTCCTCAACTTCTAGCCTTGAATTCCCATTAAAAACTGTCAAAAACATGTTCTTATGCTCAGTTATTCCAGCCAGTTCATCAATTCTTCAGGCCAACACTTCTTCTTCTTCTTCCCATTCTCTTCAGTACGGTCCTTCTCACAGATCTTACACTCTTTTTCGATTCTTCTCAAGACCTTAAGTTCTCACTCTATATCACTCATCTCAAGTAACACAATTATAATTAATTAAAAATGGATCTTGTTTAAAGGTGTTTTCGATTAATAAAAAATTGTGACACAATAGCGGAGGTACGGTCGTCTCTGATGTAAATGGCAAAAATAAGGGAAATTTACATTTGACCCTTAAGAGCAGCTTTTCCTTTCATTTATACATTTCTTCAGGCGTTTAGTTATTGAAAGGCCAATTCCTCAACCTCTAGCCTTGAGTTCCCATTAAAAACTGTCAAAAATATGTTCTTATTCTCAGTTATTCCAGCCAGTTCATCAATTCCTCAGTCCAACACTTCTTCTTCTTCTTCATTTCAGTTAGTCATAAAGACCTTTGTGCACCTATGTCCCATTCTCTTCAGTACGGTCCTTCAGTCCTTCTCACAGATCTTACACTCTTCTTCGATTCTTTTCAAGACCTTAAGTTCTCACTATATCACTCATCTCAAGTCACACAATTATAATTAAATAAAAATGGCTCTTGATTAAAGGTGTTTTCAGTTAATTAAAAATTGTGACACAATACCGGAGGTACGGTCGTCTCTGATGTAAATGGCAAAAATAAGGGAATTCGCCATTTGATCCTTAAGAGCAGCTTTTCCTTTCATTTATACATTTCTTCAGGCATTTAGTTTTTCTAAGGCCAATTCCTCTAGCCTTGAGTTTCCAATAAAAACCGTCAAAAATATGTTCTTCGTCTCAGTTATTCCAGCCAGTTCATGAATTCTTCAGTCCAACACTTCTTCTTCTTCTTCATTTCAGTTAGTCATAAAGACCTTTGTCCACCTATGTCCTATTCACTTCAGTACAGTCCTTCTCACAGATCTTAAACTCTCCGTCGATTCTTCTCAACACCTCAAGTTGTTCCTTTGCAATCACTCGATTTTTTTGGGGGGGGGGGGGCTACAGCGTGAAAAATTGGTTGAATATAGCTGCATATGATGATGATGATGATTTGTATATATGGTGATTCAAACCATAGAAACGGCAAAATGTTCAAATGTTCGATAGTTTTAGTAAAAACTAGCTCAAGACACAACTGAGTTCAACTGATAAAGGTTCTCGACTAGAAACAATATATTGTCTTGAGTTCCATGGATTGAAAAATCTCGAAAAGATAGTAGGTATCATAACGTTTTTTATGGTTTTTAGTTAACCTAAGAATTGTTATTTATATCCTAAGAATCACAGGGCAACGGCGTTACCTACTGAATGACACCCGATTTGAAGTCTTTGTGAACTAGTTTTTCCTGACACTAAATGTCGAAATTCACTATGCGATAAAATCTTAAATATAAAAAAAGTAAAATATTTAAAAAATGGCACAGATTATTAAAAATCTTAAAATTGTCAAAAATGTAAAAAAATAAATGAGCAAGTCCTTACCCCATTTTATTCAGTAAAAGTATTTGATTGTTGCAGGGGAAAATATTTGTTGCTTAATAAATTCGTTTTTTGTAATCGGTTTATGTTATTTTTTAATATATTTATTTTCCATTTTTTAGTGATGTAATGGCTTAACTGAATCAGGTTTTCAGATTTAGTTAGCCTTTTCGGTATTGCCGAAAATAAGGTATTACGTTTATTATTTTGACTAATCTCGTTTTCTGTTCTAAATAGAATAGAGTAACTTTACTTATATATATTAAGACAATTTTGAATACAATTCAAACTTGGTGGACCAACGGCATTTTAGTCGATCTGAACATCTTTTTTATGTGTGTTAGTTTGTTACATTGATTTAATATAGGGGAGAGTGGGTAACAGTGAATCATTTGTTTTTCTTAAGTTCTGTAGTTCCAAAATTTAGGTCTAAATAATTAGTCTCTGAAATTAAATCATAATATGAATATTATTATAAACTCCGTGGGTTCAATTAATCAATTTTAAAAAGTAATATACACTACCACTTTCTAGAACTTTTTTTTACATCAAATATACACAACAGCTGATTCGAATATCAATAATAACACAACATAAGCTCTTCGCCGTCTAACTAACTCCTGCGATGATGAGCCGCTCCTTTTAAAATCAGCATCGAATTCTCTGGCACAATCGAGAGTCAACTTTGCAGCGGCCGAGCGATTTCGAGATTAACTTTTTAGAAAATTCCAGTTCTTGTTTTTAAGCCCAGCAATTGATGACTTATCGGAATGAAGCCAGGGCCGGCTTGGCTAAATTTCGTAACACCTTAATTCTGATCGTCCCGGTCAGAAACATTATTAATCCTCTTGACCACCTCGTATGGACCATCCCAGGCGGGTGTAAGCTTTGGAGATTTACCCTTGCTACGTTGGGCGTTGTACAGTCAGACTTTGTACCTCTCCTGGAACCCGACTGAATTGGCCTTGTGGTCATATCGCGTCTCCATCCGGTCACTGGTGGCCAACATTTGCGTTCGGGCTAATTCGTGTATTGCCAGCATGTTATGTCGGAGCTGGTCGGCATAATCGTTGATGTCTTGGAAAGGTTCTTCGGGGGATCTAAAAGCTAAATCGCAGGGTAATAGCAGCTCTTTTCCGAATGGGATCCTGGCTGGAGTCAGGCCTGTAATATTATGTACGGCTGAGCGATATGCCAACAGGAATAGGGGAATATGCTCATCCTAATGACGCTGGTTATTGCGGACGACCTTGGATATGTGTTGTTCCAAGGTCCTGTTGAATTTCTCTACCATTCCGTCTGACTGTTGGTGCAATGGTGTTGTTCTCGTTTTTCTGATCCCTAACATCGTGCAGACCTTCTGGAATACATTCGATTCGAAGTTACTCCCCTGGTCTGAAGTAGTTCCAACGGGAAGCCAAACCTGCTGAATAGCTGTTCTACCAGCACCGTCGCTACCGTGGTTGCCCCTTGATTGGGTATCGCATATGCCTCAGGCCATTTGCTGAAGTAATCCATTGCGACCAGAATGTATTTGTACCCCGGTACTTCATGTACTTCGGTCAGGATGGCTGGTACCTTTTTCTTCGGAACTACCAGTTGGGACTTGGTTTCTCGTCCATCAGCGCTTTCCCAAACTCGCTTGAGCATCGTAGCCTGGGTGTCCCTCTCGTTTTGAGTGACAAGATTGGTTCGATGTCTGGATCAGCCATTTGGTCCAGGATGCACTGTTCCGTTGTCCAGTCTTCATTGGCCTGCACTCGGATCTGTCTGATGGAGATACCCTCTCGCTGTTCCGTCTTCAGGCAATGTCCGCATTCTGCTCTACAGGGTCTTCTGGATAGGGCATGGCATTATTGTGCAAACGGCCGGCACGGTGTTCCACATTGAAATCGTATTACTGTAATTTCTCCATCCACCTGGCCAGTTGTCCTTCCGGTGTCTTCATGTCCAGCAGCCATTTGAGGGCGGCATGATCTGTTCGGATTAAGAAATGACGACCATAGAGGTATTTGTGGAAATGGTTTACAGTCCTTATTATTGCAAGAAGTTCTTTCCTAGTGATGCAATAATTTTTTTCCGGTTTCGAGAATCCCCGGCTCTCTTCACCATCTTGCACCTGGGATAGGACGGCCCCAAAACCTGTGCTGCTGGCGTCGGTGTCTAAGATGAACATGCCGGACTGCGTAGGAAATGCTAGGATTGGGCTGGAACATAGTGTCTCTCGGGACTGGCCAATCATGGATGGCTGCTATCTTCTCTCCGTTGGTGCGGATTCCTGACTCGGAAACAACGTGGCCCAAAAACTCTACTGTGTTGAATTTCTTCATGATGTTGTTTCTCCTTCTTGTCACGCTTTTCTAGAATGTGAGTTTTTTTCATCTAGTCCATTCGTAACCTGTTTGAATATTTTTTCGTTTTCCATATTTCGGGTTGTCGCCATAAATCAATTTCGTTTTTAATTTTCTTAATCGAACTTGACTGACACCAAATTGCAATAAATTCCATGGGTTCAAACTTAGTTAATTTTAAAAACTGATAGATAAATACTTATTAAAAAAAACCTGGAATCGACCATAAAGGCCAGCCTAACACTTTTAACGATTTTAAAGATCTCACCAAATTAATAATGTGACATATTAAAGTTCTACAAAAGTAGCAATTGCCTAAAAAAATAAACAGTGGATTTTGTAATTGTATCAAGAAGACAACTACATTTTTTTGTTATTTAAGCCAACAGTACACGCGCTAAATTTTTATGCATTAGTACATGGGCACGATCTCAGAGACCGGCATATATATATTGAATAGTTATCAAGATATTACACAAATAGATATATATGCATATTCAATAAACTATATATTATGTGAATGTAATTCATTTTTCGAAAGGTTATTTTTTGTATGCATAGGTTTTTCTAATTCAATTTTTGCTCTTATTCGATACTCTTGAGCTTCTCTATTGTTTAAGTTGTTTGCAATTTGTTCTATAGCACTGATGATATTAAATGTTGGAATAGTTTTTGGGGAAATTGCAAAATTAAGGCCCTTTTGTAGAATTGAGGTTTCAGAAGTGTTTAACTGTTTGTCTGAAAAATTAATGACAGTTTTTGACAGATCAAAATGTTGGTTTTTCGCATAATATTTCGACATATTTTTATCGGACGAAGTTGATTAAATGTACGTAAATGTGTTTGTTTTTGAGACCTGAATTCACTGTTGTAACTTATGAGTACTATTTTTAATTCTGTTAAATTCATTCTCTGGTATTCGATAAGCAAGAAAGTTCTGTACATACCCAATATATTTTTCTAATTTAAACTTATTGTAACGATGAAATTGTTATTTCCCAAGAAGCACTTAGACATTGAAAAATATGCCACAAGTATCATTCAGAAAACAACTAGAAATCAGCCATGGGACTGCAGTAACCAAAGCGTTTAGGGACTTAGAGGACTTGTATAAGAAGCTTGCACGAACCAAGAAGAGCTTGACATTCTTGTGCAGATGTCGGGAGATGAGAATTATTCCCAAAGGATTAAGATTTCGTCAACCGTACATAGGCAGAAGGATTCACAGCATATTGGACCGAGCAAGCTTCGCTGCTATTAGAGACCGCATACAATTTCATCGTTACAATAAGTTTAAATTAGAAAAAGATATTGGGTATGTATAGAACTTTCTTGCTTATCGAATACCAGAGAATGAATTTAACAGAATTAAAAATAGTACTCTTATAAATTACAACAGTGAATTCAGGTCTCAAAAACAAACACATTTACGTAAATTTAATCAACTTATTTCCGATAAAAATATGCCGAAATATTATGTGAAAAACCAACATTTTGATGTGTCAAAAACTGTCATTCATTTTTCAGACAAACAGTTAATCGCTTCTGAAACCTCAATTCTACAAAAGGGCCTTAATTTTGCAATTTCCCCAAAAACTATTCCAACATTTAATATCATCAGTGCTATAAAACAAGCTGCAAACAACTTAAACAATAGAGAAGCTCAAGAGTATCGAATAAGAGCAAAAATTGAATTAGAAAAACCTATGCATACAAAAAATAAGAGCAAAAATTAAATATATATTATGTGCTGCGAATTTATTTTCTATCGATTGTGTTGTCATAAGTGTCCCGTTACATAAATGAAAAATACCATAAGTTTTAGAATACCTGTTATTAATTTGTAAAAATAACAAATAAAAATAAAAAAAATCTGAACAAATAAAATATACATATATAATAAAAGTTATAAGTGAAGAAAAGGGCGGCAGTCATTTGAGACTGAACGATGGAAGCGAAAGCTTCTTACGAATTATACTTCCCGTTTTTTGTTATCTCCTGTCTATGTTTCTATTTCCTTGTGTTATCATTAGTAATGGTTATAAATTTCAGGAAAATTAAAATAATTCTCACTATTTTGTTATGACTCAAGTATTAATCCTAATGTGTAATTTAATTCTTAATTTAAATTTCTATAAGTGCCAAATAAAATTTGTTGAATTATTAACTTGCAAGTTGAAGCTCATATCCGATAAATTGTAAATGCGTGAAATATTTATTAAAAAGTTAATGAAATTAAAATTAATAGCGTTCTTTCTGACTTTTGACATATGTCAAGTCCGTAATGCAATATATCGCTAAGAGAGAATTGGAGTTTTTATTCGAAAAGCAAATTTTGTGCAGGTTTTCTATATTAATGGGATGTTATATTAGTTTATTGCCTATATATTATTGATATTCTATAAAAGAAGAAACTCATAATGTATTTTACCTGGTCTCTGTTCCTTACATAGTGAACTGAATTGTATGGATATTTCAAGGTAGTGTGTGGTGTCGGTGTCGAAACAAATGAAATTTCAAGTTATTCAATTCATTCCCTTGCTCATCTATTTAAACATTCAAACAACCAACAAATAAAAAGTATGCAACGCAATAAAATGGATAACAATTTCAACATAAATTATTTTTAAGTCTCCGCAAAATGGTTGTACATGTTCTATACATACAAATTTGGCACATTTATTTCAAAAATTTTTAGTTTTTGTTCTTTTTCCATCCTATTGAGCCCCTATTTGGAAAGGTTGTGCTTTTACTTGATGTACCAAACATTTCCTGTAGTATTATTTTTATATTTCGAGGTAAAATATAACACATATTTTGTTTATTTTTTATTGAATATTTTGGAAAATAAGTTACGAGATGTCAGAAGTGTGACAATGTAAAACAAACTGTTCTACCCACGTCTGGTTTCAGACACCGTGTTCGCCTTACAAATTGTTTTTACGTTGTTCTCCCTTGCGCGAGCCCTTCAGAAAATTTACTGATGAACACTTCTAGCCCCCTTGCCATCCACCCCCTGAGACTTAACTGAGGTCCTCACGCTAACAAACTGCATAATCACTGTTGCCTTGTTGGAATAGCTTGGCTTTGGTTTGGTTCCGTTGCTTTACCTTATAGGTACTACAGCAACTGTCTTATTTGTGTTTCGTGGCTGATTCTTTGCTATGATATATAGCTAATTTTATCCTTCTGTGGGCATGCACGATGTTATCGTTTGTTTTTGTGGGTGTGTGTTTTTCTGTCTTCTCTTTGCTTGGTAGGCTGGTTTCCCCCCGGGCCCCTCCTTGTTGTCTCCTGAAAATTAGAATATTATATACTTCATTTTTTTACTTTCCTGTTTTCTATCTCTGGGCTTCTTCGTCCTCTTCTCTTTCGCTAAGGCAGAGCTGGTTCTTAGGCCGTTTCTATCTGTCAATAAATCTGGGGTCATAGTCGATTAATTGTCGTAGGTGAAGGTTCGGGTACTGTTCCAGTTTGGCGTAAGCCTCTCTGGCGCTGCTCTTCATTTCTTCAAGCACTGGTTGGTGTCGTAAATCGTTGAAAATCAGCTTATTACGAACGAACCAGGGGCGTCAACTGCGAGGCGTAGGCATAGGTTCTCCTGCCTTTGGATGACCTACCTGTTGCTCTTGCTGGTTGCTATTGAAGCATACGTCAGCATTGGCAAGGTGACTGTCTTGATGAGAGGCAGCTTATTTAAGAGTCCCAGCTTGCTTCCTCTTCCTATTAGGGGGTAAAGTCTGGCACGGGCAGCCCGGACTTTATTACGAGTCTCTTGGACATGCCTCGTGAAAGTCAACCCATTATCGATGATGACTCCAAGGTATTTGACTTCGTTCTTCCATGGAATTTCTCTGCCGTTGACGGTCAGGTTTCCTGTCGGAACGATTGTGCGTGCGGCTTCTCCTGTTGGCGAACAGAGTTTTGTTTTCGTTGATGGCTATCTTCCACTGAAGGCACCATTCCGCTAAATCATCAGTGGCTTGCTGCAGCCGCCTCAAGTCTGGCTCGAATCTGAAAGATTGGCATCTTATTGCGGTGTGGTCTGCGAACTGGGCAATTATAGCGTTGGCTGGCACCCGCCATTAAGGGTACGCATTCTTATATACTCGACTGAAGGGTAAACTGGCTCACCTTATAGGGTGTTCATAATTGTTTATGACTGAAGGCTTTAAGTGAGCCATGGTCTGAGGCAATGAGTGCGTGTACTGTAGCGTTAAGAATAACATTCCCAAAATTGAAGCTTCGGTGTGCACTCCATAAGCCTTTAGTGTAAGTATGAGTGTGAAAAATGAAAATGTTCCTCAGACAAAAACACCCAGGAAGTTGAGGGTGGTGAGTTTCTGTTTAGAGGACCTTTTAAAGTTTTTAGAAGATAAACTCAAACGTTATGATCAGCTTGATATAATTGATTCTTGTATTCACCAAAATTAACATAAATTAATATAAAAAGATAATTTACTCCTATTGATCCTTGCCGCCTTCTATGGTCACGTGACTTTGAACATCGCTTGGTTCGCTAGAGCCATTTGTCTACTAGTGGGCCATGGATCTAACAGATCCAGTGCGTGTGACGGTGTTACAAGTTCCATGTGAAACCGAAAAGTTTAATGAAAATATGAAGACAATAGATTTTAAATATAACTGATAAGTAATTATTATGCACAATTCCGTAAAATATTCGAACAACATGCACATAAATCAGTTTGCAATGTTGCACCATTATGTGAAATACACTAATGACTGAAATGACGCACGACATCGGGATTTTCTTTAAAGCGACCGGACTAAAGTGCCCCTGCTACGAAATTCCTTTCCCCACTTCACCCGGCAGGTCATTCACGTTCTACCCCACCACACGCCCAAACATCAATTCCCGCCAAGCGTGACGATACTATCTACTACGATGTGCTACGTTGTCGGATGTCCGGAGGGCAAAATCACAAAATACGACGCAAAATAGTCGTTTCATCACGTGGAGGTGGAGGAGCGTCAACCGCGCTCCATCTTCGTAGTATAATAAATAAATATTACGTCTGATGAAGTGGTTTGTCTATCTGTATTTGGTGCTTGAATAGAAAAGACATCAAAACCATCAATTAACAAAATAAAACATAAGTTTTTATACCTTCGTAGCCTTAATTGCTTTCTTCTTGGAATTGCTACATGTGTTTACCTCACTAAAGTCGTGCTATTGTGTTTAGACATTCATTAACATGACTGTTTTATTATCATCAATTATCAAAACCGTTTTTAAAAATAACTCTAAATTCAGGATTTAAAATGAGGTGCAAATTAAATAATAATAATATATGTTGTTTAATGATTTATATTGTTAAATTCTTAATTATTTGATGGCAGATATATCTGGTGCTCAATAATGTTAATTAGCTAGCCGCACACTTCCTTATGCGACGATACACATAGTAATAACATTTACCATGAATATAAACACTGGCGGATTCAGGGTGTCGTCTAATGGGCTGAAGCCCCCAGCCCATAATCATCTGCGTGGTTTACATTTTTGGTGTTTATTGTGCTAAAATCAACCTCCAGTGACGTCGAGCCCCATCCAAACGAGATCAAGCCCCCCAAATGACAATCCTGGATCCACCCCTAAATACAAAAATTATATTGCAATATTGGTTGCATAACTAAACAATTTTAATTTATTTTTTTAACATAATTAAAAAATATATATAAACTATCCCGATAAGGGGCGTAGCTACTGCCGTATCAGCCGAATCAATGATACGGGGCACCCGAGCTACAGAGGTCCCTAATGTGTGTAAGCAAAAATTAGTAAACTGTTATCCACAATGTCACTTAAACTTGTGCTTCCCAGGAAAAACATATAAACTGTCATACGTGCCCATAAAGTTTTCACTTCCGAAATGACAAAAGTCAAAAAAGCAATCTCTTTTTTCCCGGGTAAAGTCATTCACTTAAACCGGCGAATCACGCAATAATCGATGTACAATGACAAACCACGGAGAGCAATATTTATATTGTAATGCAATACAATCGTACATTTTATTACGTTTTAATAAAATGCAATCTTGTTCTTATTATAATCAGAAGAACAATCAATAAAAAATTATTTATTTTTTAAATGGGGTTAATTAGTGTGATTTGTGAAAAAATGAGTGAAAAGAAAAGAGATTATCCCAGTTAAGCTATGAAAAGAAAAAGTAAACAGAAAAGGGAGCAAGTTATAAAAAAATGCCCAAAATTTCTTCATTTTTTCAGCAATCAGCTTCTGGGGGTGATTTAAGATTGCAATGGTAAGTAAGAAGAATGGCAACCTTCAATACACGAAATAATAACAATAAGAATTTTGTTTTGATATTCTTCATTAGTAGTTGACTATTGGTCCAAAAGCCATTTTTCTCATGATGCTGGGAGTATATTTAGTTTGACTTGTATGGCTAGCTCGATTTCTAGGAGGAAGTGATAACTTATAATCAATAAATATTTATTTTAATTTAACGCAAGCATTTTTGTTTCTTTTGTGAGAAATCTTTACCCTTCATTCGGGGCCTAAACAAATTTTGATATAGGGCCCCTCCAAGGCACGCTACGCCACTGGTCCCGGTCCACCGATAGTAACTTGAATTAACAGTCCTGAGCCACTCCCGCAAACCTGAGCCCATGTAACTGGTTCAGGTCTATATTGCTATATTAGAGTGATAAAATATTCTTTTTTGCCTTTTGCCATACGAATGATTTTGGCTTCTGTGATGTCCAGAACTCGTTAAATTCAATCCTCACCCTGGTTAACCAATGGCGCACTGGCGGGTCCAGTGGGTAGGCTAAGGGGCTGATCTAAGTGGTATGCTTTTTTAGTGTTTATTGTGCTAAAATCGACCTTCAGTGACGTCAAGCCCTCCTCAAACGATATCAAGCCCCCCCCACCAAATGACAATCTGTTAAGTTCATTGATAAATCTGTAGTTATGAATGAACATATCAGGAAATAGCCGTAGCATGCATGTTCTTTAACATAAGAGAGATTACAGCATAAGGGGGATATTCTGCTTCATCTTGGCACAAATTGTAAATTGTTATTTCATGGAATATCAACCAGAGACTCGGAAGCTTAGTTGTGTTGTAAATTTTGTGTATCATCCTCATAGGCATACTCAGGTTTTAGTTCAGAAAAATAATAGATCTCCAGAGGTGCACATCAGAAAAAAAATTGTCCTAGAGACGGGCAAATCAAAAAAAAATTGCCTAGAGGGTCAAGTCAGCAAATTTAGGGTAAGTTTCGAAGGCTCTCGGTAGGTTTTTCAGGTCTAGGGGGCAGCTACCCGACCTTGCCCCCCCCTTGGTATGTCCATCTTTACCCTCTTTTTTCCTACTAATTTGAACCAGAAATATGGCAGCGCTGTAAATGTCGTTTGTTGTTCCGCTAATGGAGATTTCTTAGAGAGAGAATTGAAATTTGGTACTAGCCGGGACATAATGCTAGATGGATTGTTGGGTAATTAATTGTCCAAGAAGATAAATCGAGAGGATAAAACGCAATTTCCCGATTGTTAATTTTGAATTATTCAAGTTCGGGATGATGGGGTTTCAGGATCACTAACTCCCGGACTATTAAATTTTAACTTGAATACTCAGTGAAAAAGTTATAATTTTTTAAAAATGCCCAATTTTAGGGGGTTTTCTGATTTTCTAGATGGAAAATACTGCGATTGGCCTTCAAAAATTCTTTACAAATATGCCTTTGGGAGTTTTTTAAGCGAGTCAATAGTTTTCAAATTATAAGGTAACGAAATTACGAAAATAATAATAACTGGCATACACCAAACTCAATCTCATCAATGTTAGATTTGTCTGTGTTTAGCTAGCATGTCGGTATATGCCATTGCAATAAATCAGCCAATGTGGTCCTTAAATTACCAAAAAACCTGTTATAGTCCTTACTAAAGTATTAGCAAAAATGAGTCAGTTGTGTATACTGAGATCGAATGATCTTTCCTAATTCGTAAGTTTAAAATCACATATAGTCACGTTTGTAGCTAAGGACGGGGCAACGGTGGGTCCCTGTCCCCGGTAGAAAACTTGCCATTCCCAGGAAAAACGTGGATACTTCTTTGGGTTCTTCCCTTGTAAAAATGGTGTTCACTTTCTCCTAATACAGGATTGACACTTTTTTGTGATTTAGAGTTCTCTCCTCGCTAAATTGATATTAATACCTTCTCTCGATAACTTTGTATCCATACTACTAGCGAAACCGATATCGATACTTTTGTTTCGATATCTCTTGCGATGCTCTGGTATCGATACTTTAGTGGAATCGCAACATCTTTAACTGTGGCTGTTGAACTCTAGGAAAAATCCCTAGCTTTGCCTATTCTTATAGTAATCAGTCTGTCCCTTATCTATGTAGTCTCCAACTGTTTCTTTACAGTAATGTAACATACAGTGTGGATCAGCTAAATGGAATAAATTCGATAACTAATAAAGGAGGGCTTGTAGGGAAAAACGCTTCGACGCTTCGATTTGTATTTTTAAATATGCAACAAAACGATTAGGTACCGTTTTCTCCTCTGTCTCTCAACCGATTTTCTTCTTTTTGATTTGTTTAGGAGCTACTGACGACCTTCAGTGCAGAATGCTAATATTACTTTATAATATTGGTTCATTCATTAAATAAAATATAATAAAAATTCATTATTTACGTCCAAAACTCCATCCATTATTTACTGTCAAATTGAGTAATTATATATGAATGGAGCGATCGTTAGATATATTCTTAGAGATTGTACTTCTGGAAGTGGCATGCAAGCGTTCTTATTGTTTAATGGTAAAATAGTCAATGTAGTAGATCAGTATTGATTTTTCGGACGCGTAGCAGTAACTTACATTTAAATATTCTGTTTTTAATGTGAATTTAATTATTTGATTAATATATTATTATCACAACCTTCACGAAAATGTCAGACAGCGGACGCTAGAGCATATATTAAATATTTAAGTTCTCCTAGGGTTGTTGGTCCTCTCTTTTCTTTAATATTCTCGAACTTGATTGAAACCGCAAATGAGGAAAACTTTTAAGTTGAAAAGAAGAATCTTCTAATTATTATATCGAATATTTCGCCAGTTCCAGCAAAAAATTTGAGGGGTCATTCATTTGTCAAAAATATTTCGAATACCGATATTTGATTACATTTTTATTTTCTTTTTATTTCAATAGATTTGTCAATATGAGTGAACAATTTTGGTCATCATATCTACTTCTCCGATTTCGCCACAACTCTGTTTCTTATAAAAATATACTTTTTACAATTTTATGAAATAGGGTCGAATTTCGACCACTGGGCGACCACTAGTATTATTTATTTTTTGGATTCTTTATTTTCGGCCTTAGCATCTTGTCTGCTTGCATGATAGTCGTGATCAGTGTCAGTGTTGTTGTCGTTTGAATTTCGTTAACTGTAAGTAATGTATCAGAAAAATGGTTCATTTAACACAAATGCACATGATTGGGTATGGAGATAACACTGACACAAACAGAAGTTTCATTTATTTCACGAAAATTTTCCACATTTGCCACCTGTAACCCAAGGATCAATTAGCACAACAGAAAAGCAGTGTCGCGAGCTTGGTCATGTAAGACAAATAAAAAAAGTAGCGGCCAATGCTGTAGTGCTCATGGAAGACGATTTCGATAGGAGAATGCATCTCTCTGACGAAATGATGGTAAGGTTAGATAACAATGTGATCCAATTAGAGGATGTTTTGTTTTCTGATGAAAGCACATTTACACTTCACGGTCATGTTAATCGTCAAAATTGCCACTAATGACCTAATGAGAATCCTCACAGGATGACAGAGAAACATACGCAATATCCCGAAAAAGTTAATGTTTGGGCAGGAATTGTTGGAAATCATCGCAACTTGAATGGAGATAAATATTTACAACTGCTCCAAAGTAATGTCGTGCCAACTTTTACAAACTTATATCCTGATCCAGTAAACCCACAAGTTCCTGCCAATACAATATGGTTCCAGCAAGAGCACCGCCCCATTACGAAATCAATGTCCGGCAGTACCTGAACCAAATTTTTCCAAATCGTTATATCGGGAGGCGCGGTTCAATAGAATGGCCAGTACGATCTCCTGATTTGACGGTATTGGATTATTTTTTGAGGATATGTCAAAAGTACCGTATACAAAATTAACCCCCCCCCCCAACTTAGATGCCCTATAAAGAGGGATCACGCTTGTGATTAGATCAGTCACGCCTGGGATGTTGAGTAACGTTAAAAGACATTTGTATACTAGATTAGCACGTTGCCAAGACGTTCGCGACGAGCATTTTGAACATTTCCTACATTGACATTAATGGTTTTTTGTTTTTTTTTTTGTCAGAAAGGGCGATCTCGTACGAAATTAACCTAATTAAGGGTGAATTTTTCTATGTCATGGTATATTTTGTATGTCCTGACTTTTGTGTTAAAACCCAGAGAAATTACTTTATTTGTAAGATTTTTCGGGATTTGGTGTCGAACTCACTGACCTTCGAGCTCTCGGAGGGGGCAATTACCCCCGTCGCACCCCTCTGGATCCGCCCCTGGTTTTTAGCCTCTAAAAATGAAATTAATCATCTATTACAAAAACATTTAATGTCTCATTGTGAATTACTTAATTTGTCATTGAGAACCTTTTAATTGTTTTGTTCAGTTGTGTTAAGTTTTGTTATCATTGAAAACGGGGTTCGATTTAAACCTTGAAACATTTGGACTATTTGAAATATAGAGTTTCCAGCAATCGTGGTGTTATTCCCAAAATGATTGATGAAAAAAGTATCTACATTCAAGAAAGCAAATTCGGGAACAATCTGAGGGCTATAAATATGAGACGACGATCTTCCAATGTCAATCAATTATTTAGAATTCAGAAGATTCTTATCAATACCCATGTAGCTTAAACGGATTTTGATTTATGTGTCCTCCATATTGAACAGAATTATAAATAAACACTTGCTACAAACAGATTTTTACAGGTTTTAATGACGAAATTTGTTCTTTCCCTTATATTATTTATTTACACTTTATATAAATATCAGTTGCATAACTATTTGTAACCAGTAGATACTTTGTTTTTAACAACATCTATTGGTGATTGATTTGATTTACTTGTAAATGTTGAATTATCTATTTCATATCATAGCTAAAATGTTTATTGAAATATGTATTATACATATTGAAGTAATTTAAATTTAGCAAATTATATTTTGAATGTATGTCAACATTGCGCAATCTATTGGCGAATAGCTGAACCTAACGTAGCAGCGTCGATGTAAAGAAAGTTTTATATTTTTATGGTCGTCGACATGTAGTAGTTCGTAGAACTGAGGGTAGGTGAATAATCAAAAATTCAAATCAAATCTCAATCTATATACTTATTATTAAAACTAAATTAAAATTGATACATTGTGCAATGATATATTTGGATTAGTCTCTATTAATCGTACTTTGGCAACTAAATAATAAGTCATAACAATAAGTCAAATAAATAATAAGTCAACAGTTACAAATCTCTGTATCTTCTCTGAATATGTGTCAGAGGCAATTGTAAACAAACAACAACTGGATGTCATATACACAGACTGTGCAAATGCATATGATAAGGTAGATTTCAGTGTCTTGATAAAAAAACTGTCTTTTTTTGGTTTCTCAAGTGAAGTATTGTCATTCAAAACTTCATACTTACTCG
This sequence comes from Octodonta nipae, assembly GCA_034190945.1. Lineage (NCBI taxonomy): Eukaryota > Metazoa > Arthropoda > Insecta > Coleoptera > Chrysomelidae > Octodonta > Octodonta nipae. The sequence goes on along the minus strand of CM067220.1, from coordinate 122,308,655 downwards.
CACGTACCCAATGGGTAAAGATAGGTACTGTCCTCTCCCATCATTATATTGCCACCTGAGTAGTACCCCAGGGTAGCATCTTGGGTCCTTTCTTGTTGATTTTTATCAATGACTTACCCGATAACCTGAAGACCTTTGTTGTTGCTGATGATTTCAAATTATGTAAATCTATTAATGGCATAAATGATGTGGTTGCACTTCAAAACAAATTGAATTTGGCGTTTAATTAGTTTAGAGATAACAAAATGTTTGTTAATACCCTAAAATGTTGTGTTGTTTCCTTCTCCCGAAAAGTCAATGTATCTATTGAAGACTATTACATTGGAAATTGTAAGGTTAAGAGGTGTAAGGAGGTTAAAGATTTGGGGGTAGTCTTTCAAGATAACTTCAAATTCAATACCAATTTCAGCTACCAGATAAACAAAGCATACAAAATCTTGCATTTGTCATACGTAATAGCCAAAATTTGAGTGTCAAAACAACCATAAGACTTTATACATCTATGGTGAGGCCTCACCTTGAGTATGCCTCCAACATTTGGTCACCAAATTGTTACACCCACAGTAATGAAATTGAAAAAGTTCAAAAACGTTTTATGCGCTACCTCTATATCAAAAAGAATGACATATATCCCTTGATAGTATCTTATAGATTAATGTTGGCAAGCTTCCATCTGTTTTTTGAGTACGAGGAGAACGACCCATGCTGTTATCTTAAGCAGTCTTAAGCTAATTTTGGGGACCCTAAACTTAACGCTATTGATCAAGCCACAATCGAAATATATATATGAAAACAAGTTGGCACGGACGGAAGTGGAAGTTCCACTTCAGACGCCACGGAGAGCAGACCAAGCGGAGAACGACCTAGCCGACGATCTCGGATACGAAGTAGTCCGGAAAGGTCCGAACCTGCAGCCACCCTTCGTGTTGGAAGGAGAGGAAAAGCCTAATGAAAATGCCAAGTGAGATTTTGGCGAAACGTCAGGCGACCGTTCCTTTACAGGGACAAAACTTTCAACGGACGAACACCCGGACCATCAAGGGCTACATATATATATATATATATATATATATATATATATATATATATATATATATATATATGTATGTTATATTCAACATTCTAGATAATAGAAAATATTTCGATTGTGGCTTGATCAATAGCGTTAAGTTTAGGGTCCCCAAAATTAGCTTAAGACTGCTCTCATCTAATCTCTTCTACATTAACAACGGAAGCCTTCCGCCCTTTACTTATCTACTCAGTGTCTGCAATGATATGTTATCCAATAACATAGTTCCTGACCTATTTAACATCAAATATGGTGAGCTTAGGCGCATATTATTGCTGCATCAGGATGCAAACCCTTCATGATATTGGCATGTCTTCCCTATATATACAATTGCTTATGGGTTACGAAATGTTGCATTTCCATTTCCGCCACCCTGTAGATGCATCTCTGTATACTATTTTTTGCACCACCCTGTATAACTGTAATTCTACTGAACCTTCTATTCCAAGAACCCTGTAAATTCAACCGCTAATGGGCTTCCCTATATAATTATGTTATTAGTTATAATGGCACTCTACTCTATATTTTAAACACCCTATATATGCAACTGCTTATGTGCCACCCAAGAAAAAAATGATTTCGAACATATCTGGAATCGCCCTGTATAATTATAATATACAACGATTACTTTACCACTAAACAATAACAACGCTTGCATGCCACTTCCAGAAGTACATGCTCTAAGTATATAACAGCATTGGTCCTTCTACATATAATTACTCTATGTTTTGAGTCTGGCGGGGGCAACACATTCAGTTGTTTGGCGTTGACATTATGGACGTAAACAATGAATTTTTATTATATTTTATGTAATGAATGAACCAATATTATAAATTAATATTAGCATTTTGCACTGAAGGTCGTCAGTAGCTATTAAAAAAAAACAAAAATGAAGAAAATCGGTTGAGGGACAGAGGAGAAAATCCTACAATCGAAATTTGCTTGCTCCCCCCCCCCAAGCCTAAATTTTCTGAGTTACCCCTTCCTAGGAATTTTTTTTCTAATTTACCCCCTCCAAACCAAAAGCCGGAAACGCACCTAGTTGTATTTGTATATTAAATTGTTTTTTTGTCTACTTACCAATGGCCCAGGTCTTCTTAACGTTTTACTCAAAAATACGTTATTCACTAAATTAACAAATAATAGTAATTAACAAATTATAAAAAAGCATATTTATTCATTAAAAACAGTTCATATTTAAAAACAAAAGGTTTTTCCAACCTCAGTCTTTTTCAAGCTCACTGGTATGATTCTTTTCTACTCGATCAAGCTTTTAATTAATTTTATATTTTATTAATTCAGTTTTTTGCCATTAACGTTTGGATGTTTTGATATTAACAGCCGTTTTTCCTCAAGTGTGGTGTTACTTACCCAAGAAACCATAAAAAGGGAAAAGATGACAAATAATTAAAAATGTTGTAAAAATATATAAACTAATGAGTAGCATTAATTTATTATAAATGTATAAAGTATATATTTAGAAAATTAGAATATGTACGTGTATATATGATTTGTTCATTTTTTCCCATAGGCAGCATGGTGAGTGTATGCAGCACCTCTAAATTCTTCATCTCCATAATCTGTTAAAAGTTATTATATTAATAAATAATATTATTCTACTATTTTACTAATTATTCTTTATTATCCTTAACTAATTACATATGGAGGAAGCATCAGAAATAAATTTAAGTGGTATATTTCTCATAGTTGATAGGTCTAAAAAATTCTTATTATTTCATCCAAATTCTTATGATCCAATGATTTCCTGTTACAATCTCATGATCTTGCATTTAATTTTTGATTTTGATTCGGGCGATGATATTATGACGGGAATTGATACCAAATTTCGTAGATTCGGCATTTATCCGATATTTGGTAGAATCTGAAATGTTATTCGTCAAGCAACCCGAGGCGGCTGGAGTTATGGTAATTCATCGAATGATCGAGAAACCTTGTAGATAATTCCGAGAAGAAATATATAAATACGGAAAGCTGGCGAAGGGATATAAAAGTGGTGGAAATAAATTAGAGTGATTTCGACTGTTTTTTTATTAATACATCCAAGAACCCGAGGAGTAAATAAAAACATTACACTATTTAGTAATTAACCATGAAATATTTACATGGGGAAGCACGATGTTAGCCAGACTCTTCATTTTTATACAAAAATTCATGATTAATTAGGGAGTTTTTTTTGATGATCAGTATGGGGATCTCGGAGACTAGCGGAGATAGAGCAATGGTTAAATTGGGAAAGATTTACAGTTTTACTGGCCCAATTTAATGACACTTTCGGATTTTTGTAAAAAGTCATGGCTTACTAGATATTTTGAAAAAACGAAATTCTGTCGATTTAGTCAAATCCTTCTAGCTCCTTTGTTTTTGATTTTATAAAAAAAGTGTAATATCAAAATTGAAGGGAATTGTATCACGAATATGATTGTCATGTCCTCGTTTTTTTTCAACTATATAATACTCGATATAGTTATTCATCAATATAACGGAGTTATGGATGCTTTTCTCTCGTATTTTCACTTTTAACGTAGTTAGCCATGAAATAGATTGATTTATTAATAACTATTTCAAAAAACATTGAACGATTTTTTTATTAGGTATATCAGATATAAAGAAAAAACTAAATAAGTAGGTACTTACTAAAAACTTAAGAAATTAAAGTACATAATAATGGTTACAATTTATGTTAGAAAAGTCCACCATTGTTATTTAGACAAAAATTGCATCTTTTTAAGATTGACATTACCGCTTTCTTCACAGACCGCCTATCAATTTATTCAATTGCTTGAAATACCGCCTCCCTTAGGTCACCAACTGTCTCATACTTTCTTTTGTATAACTTGTCTATAACTGCCAAATCGGGAGACCGGGGTGGCCATTCGCGTGGTCCATTTCTTCCTATCCAAGAGTTTAGATAGATATTATCTAAGTGTTGTCTTACTAATAACGAATTATGACCAGGTGCTCCATCATGTTGGAACCACTTAATTTCTAAACGAGTTCTCAAATTCAAACTATGCAACATGTCTTGAAAAGTGTATTGCAAGAAATGCAAGTAGCGCAAGTGATTCGTCATCGATAAAAGACCCCAGGATAGTAGACCCTATGAATCCATACCAAACATTAAAGTCAATTTTTATCTGTGGTCGTCTTTGTTCTACATGGAAAGGGTTTTCTTTAGCCCAGATATGCACATTGTGTCTATTGAACATACCGCAGTTAGTAAATCTAGTTTCATCTGACCATAACACCTGTAATGGAAACTGTGGATTGCCAAGGCATAAGTCTCTAAACCATGTACAAAACAAAATACGTCGATGTTCGTCACCCGCATGCAAAGTTTGAGAAACTGAAAGTTTGTACGGGTGGAACTTGTGCGCTTTCAGTACCTTAATTACAGTTCGTTGAGATGTACCAGCTTCTGCCGCAATCTCACGAGTTGATGTAGATGGATTTTGATTTACCATTGCCAAAACATTTATTTATTTGTGCTGCTTTGTTAATTTGATTACGTTCCTTTGGTGGTTTAGTAAAAGATCCATATCTTTTACTAAACTATCGTAAAACCTCTTAAATATACATAGAGCAGGTTGACGACGATTAAAATATCTATGAAAGTATTCCTCAGCTGCACGAACTGAATTTTTTATGGCATATGATATAACATTCCACCATATTCAGTTTTTCTTCGTTAGAATATTCCATTTTATCCCGAAAACTTGTCAATATCGACTGTCAGTTCAGCACTACTAATGGAATTACTCTCAAATGAAGAAACTTCAAAGTGAAAACAATCTTTTTCATGGCTACCTACGTTAAAAATGAAAATAAGAGTGAAAAGCATCCATAACTCCGTGATTTTTATGAATAACTATATCGAGTATTATATCGTTGAAAAGCTCTAAAAATGTCCGATTTTTTGAGGTCATAGCCAACTATGGTTTCCATTAAAAAAAAGATAAGTTGGTGTCATATCTCGAAAACGAGAGCTGTCATGCAAACGAGGACATGACAATCATATTCGGAATACAATTCCCTTCAATTTTGATATCTACACTTTTTTTATAAAATCAAAAACAAAGGATTTGACTAAATCCACAGAATTTCGTTTTTTCAAAATATCCAGTAAGCCATGACTTTTTACAAAAAATCCGAAAGTGTCATTAAATTGGGCCAGTAAAACTGCAAATCTTTCCCAATTTAACCATTGCTCTATCTCCGCTAGTTTCCGAGATCCCCATACTGATCATAAAAAACTCACCTTGTATATATATATGTTCTGAGAGGCTACCGCGGTCATTATTATAAACGAGGCTAGGTTCCGGGTGAGAACCGCGTCTGAATTCATTAAATTCTAGACGTTTCGACTCCTGCTTTGGAGCCATTATCAAGAGAGAAAAGTGAAAAGAACTCAGGGCCTCAATCTGCCTACTCCCCAAGAGTACCTAGGTAACTGAACTGAATGTGAATCTGGTCACCTTCTTTTTATTTATAGTTATCGGTGGCTGATGAAGAGGTTGTGTTGTGATTGGTTCGGTGTTGGTGGGCGTGTCTGGTTTGTTTAATCTGGAATTTACGGAGGTCTATGCTGTAGGAAGGCGAGAGCTGTCATAGCGTCGGTTTAAGATTCACATTCAGTTCAGTGCTAGTTTCGCCGAAAATCTTAGATGTCGGTCTTTACATCTCGCATCTTCAAATTTAACGAAATGCATCAAATACATGAAGAAGTGTTCGAGAGGACATTCAATTGTGGGAAGAGCAACTGATGAAGGTTCCCTAACCAGAAACAATATATATTATGTATATTGTCTTGCGTACAAAAGAATGACACCTCGAAGAGAGTATATTCCGACATTTTGGATTTGCTATTTTGAATTTTGCTTTTCGTAATCAGCAAACATAAAAACCTCCAATTAGTAATTTTTGCATAAATTTTTGTAAATTTCGATTTCTGAGCAGTTTCATACCATTTTAATAAGTTTTATTGAGGTTAGGAAAAAATTGTAATATGATGGCCAAATTCTGACATCGAAGTCATGATCAGGAGGAAAATTTACTTGGTAAAACAAATATTGCATAAAAAGTACACCCAACTATTCCATTGAGCTTGTAGAACAGCAATTGGGCACAATCCACTGCGTAATCTAGCTCGTTCTAGTGATTGAACGGAATCTAGTACACCTTCTACTCTGTTCTGTATAATCTTAGTGCATTCTTGATACACTAGCGGTACGACACTTATAATCTCGACTTTCTTTTTGACAGATTATGGTCTTTTCTTACTACTTTGGAATAACTTCTCAACGTGCTTAAAGCTTTTTGGATTTTTAATTGTAAATTGTAAATTTTCAGATCGTGTGTAAACTATCCACCACCGTCTCCGGTTCGAGTTCTAGTTGTGGTTCGATTCCGTTCTTGGTGAGCACATTGTTGCTGTGTCTGTTCTGGTTCTAGGGATATAGCTACAGCAGCTTGCCACCGAAGTCCCGCATGCAGTCACTTCCAGCACCCCGTGGCACCATACATGCCCTCGGGATCCCCGGAAGCCGCAACTCAAACAATTATATTAGAATTTCTAATTCTTATATTTGACTTGAGAAGGCATTGGTTATTGATAAGGAAATGTAATACATTTAATGAGACATATTGAATAATAGGTAATCTTAATTTTAAATAAGGGAAGATATGATTTTTTTTCAACATTGTATTCAACTAATGAAAATATTTTTCAATAGATTTCTTTCAAACTTACTACTGGGTCCTTGTCCTTTGGCATATACTGTGTTTGTTTTATGTGGCTTACGTGATACATAATTATATACTATGTTGATGCCCCTCTCAATCAGTCCTTGTTGATTTTGTTGTTCTGAAATTAAAAAATGTTGTAAAGCATCGGAAGCTTGAACTAGAAAATCATTATCAGATTTTGTTGGTAATTGTCAGTATTTTATGAACTATTCCCCATTTTAATTCTTGTTTAACAAAAGTAACAATTTGGAGAAAAATTGAATTTATGTTTTTTCTGTGACAGTCCTTAACATGCTACAAATATGTCATGTAATAACTTACTTGGTTTTGGTGGAGGTCTGTAAACTTGAGTCGTGTATTCATATTCTCTCCTTCTCGAAATTTGTTGGCATTCATACATTTCCCGTATTTTTCTGCCAGTATGTTTCAAGCCATACAAATTTCGTATGGTGTTCTGAATATCTGTGGAATTTATTGTGGGGGCGTGTTGATATGACTCGGATTTAGAAGCACCGTCAAATAACTTTTTTGACTCCATGTATTTGTTCAATAAATTGCGTAGATGACTCACGTTACTTACGTTGTTCCCACCAGTTTCTTCCCTAAAACATTTACAGTAATTAAAATGTATGTTTTGAAACTGCGTAAAACATTTTGCTTAATAGTGTACAGCAAATTATAGAAATGCCCGAATTAATAGATTTATAAAATGTGTCCTACATAACAATAGGGATGATAACAGTCTCAATAGTCATTCAATTCAATAAAATTATATATTTGTCTAATGAATTAGGGAATGAATTTTTTCTACTGCTACCTGTTTCTGAGGAATGCCATTAGGTGGGCCTCATCTTTGGCGGTCTCGATTCCCAGATTTAAATCATTTGGATCATTGTATTTAGGGATATCTGAAAGAATTGGTTTACACTACCCCAGTACAGGATATTGAATAATGTGATGTTATAAGAAATTATCCTGGCATATTTTTTGTTAGAGGCTCACTGATGAGTAGAAGGCATTTTCAACATTTGCTATAACAAATGTAGGACGTTGTGTTTTTATTCGAATTGCATTGTTTAAATATTTTTTAACAGAACGATTTTATTCTATAGTACATGAACGGGTTGGTTTAAAACAAGTTTTTTAATCAACTATTTTTAAAATGTGGTTGTGTTTGAAAGCGCCCACTAGATTATTTTTATAAAATAAATTTCCTGGTCCTGCCACGTAATGATTTACATTTTATGTTTTAATTTCAAATTGGTAAGTTTTATGACAAAAAAAATACAAGAGATAAAATGGTTCTACATAAATCTGGCTATCCAAATTTTATTTCCATGTCGTTACATACGTTTTTCTTTAAATTTAGTTGACAAGAATAATAGAAGAGATCTATTTCAAACTTTTCCAATCATTTGAAAAAAGTGAAAAAATATACAGATCAGGTGTTTTCATAGTAAAAATTTTCAATATTCTACCGCTTTCCGTTTTTAAGATAAACAATAAAATAAACATTTTTCCTCCAACTTCGAATCGCGATATCTCCCTATAGACCTTTACATAATTGCAAAAAAATTATGCGCATGCGTCAACGCCTGTCATTTCGTGTTCGTGCACTTTATGTTTGTTTATGACTTGAATACAATGTTTTCAATATCATTTACTATAATTTAGTGTTAGTAGTAAAGTTTTAATAGTTATATACTTAAAGTGAACTAACTATCAGTATAACGATTTTAATTAACTAATAATAATTGTATCATTAAAGAATTGAGCAAAAAGCATTAATGTCATGGAATATGTGGGAGCTATATGTACAGTCAATCATTTTTGGAGAATTTATTTGACTTTATTAGTTTTCCAAAGCCTTGTATCGAATCTCGTCGAAAGCTTATTAGATCAATAAACAGTTCAAAGTTTATCTAAAATGTGCTAAATGTGATTTATGAGTTAGAGATGTGGACTAAGTGATGGTCGATTACAAGTAATTGATTATGTACATAAAGGATACATATACGTGTTTATGTGTATCTGTTTCTAAGACAATAACGTGCTAAAATATATAACAAAGCGAAGCCACCACGTGGCCACCACACAGTGTGCAATCCTGTATAGGCACAGTGTGCCTCTCTGTGCGTCGTAATCAGTGAGTAAATACATTTACTCACTTGTCGTAATTGGAAAACGGCCTATGTTATGTTAACAAATGTTCAGTGTTTCACTGAGCAGAATATTGTTAAAATCGTATGACTAGTTTTCGAGATATAGGGTGTTATAACATCGGAAATATCTCTTTTTTCTAATCAGATTTCTCATAACAGACGTGTAATATTTCCGTATATCGCAGAAAAGAAAATTTTCGCATTATTTGACAAAAATATTGAATATAACATTTACCATTAAATATCTTAGATTACAGTGTGTTTCCAATATATGTAACATGCTGTTTCAGAAAACTTATTTTTTTATTACAACGATGAATACATAAGATGTAATCGCACAATTAATAAGAAATGAGTTCTTAGACGTGTAAATATAGCTATAGTGTATAAACTTCAATACTTTGATTTGTACATTTTTTGGAAACCTGTAGAATTTAGTGTGATGAGTGGTAGATTTGTATAATTTTATATAATAATTCCAGGACGCATGGTTTATACAGGGTTGCTTATTAATGGAAAAAATAATAGATGCTTTAGTAATATTTACAGCTCACACTGTATAATGTATGAATATGTCCAAAAATTAATATCTTTAACATTATATTAACTGAGCAATTAGATCTTCTAATGTATTCAAATAAAACACATCTATGAGAATATTTTTCCCTAATTTGTCCCTCCCTAAACCACTAGCTGGGTACGCTACTATATAGTTGAATATACAATGTGTTTAAAATAAGGGTAGTACAGAATTATAGTTATACAGGATGGATAAAAATATCTTAGAAAAAATGTGTTAAGAAAGCAGTTAGGATATTTGAATTATGTTCTTTAGTTATTATAGTTATGAAATGGGTTGAAAAAGTGTGAGAAGCAGTTGTTTATTCAGAGTAATTGAAATGTAAGATCGAATGGAATTATAGATTTAAAAATAAATAATGTTATATCCCAAGTAGTTGCTTATAAAGATGATTGAAATATTTAGCGGACTATAATTATAGTTATACAAGTGGGTTACTAAGAAATGTTATGATCCACAAGCTGTTCCATATACAGGATGGTTGAAATATAGGGTGAAGTAAAATTCTAAGTATACAGGGTGGTACAAAAATGTTATATTGGATGGTCCATATAGAGTGGAGTAAAATTATAATTATACAGGGTGGGTAAAAACATAGTAGAAAAAATGTTGTTATAATAGGGTAAAGCATGAGCAGTTGCATATTGGAGTAACTGAAAGTGTGGAGATAAATTATACTTTATACATGGTTCAAAAAATATGAGTAAAAGTTGTGAAATAGCGTAGCTCATAATCAGTTGCACAGATAGGACAGATGAAATTTAGGTTGGAGTAGATTTACTGCTAAGTATTTATAAAAAGTTATATTGGGTGACCAATAAGCAGCAGCATATACAGGATGGTTGTACTATCGGTTAGAGTAGAGATAAGTATACAAGGTGATTGAAAATTTTTGCACAAAATTGTTATAAAGCATGCTTCATAAGGAATTGCAGTTTTGGTAAATTATATTGGGAATTGATGTATTTATACTTATACAGGGTGGTACAAAAGCGTTATACTGGGTGGCCGATAAGTAGTTGCATATACAAGGTGGTCTTAGACGGGGTTATTTAGAGATTTTTTTTTACGATTAAAGTAATTTCTTGAAGGGGTTGTTCTGAGTAATTTTGTATGATTAGCTGAAATAGAGGGTGGAGTAGAATTATGGTTAAACAGGGTGCATACTAAAATTTTGTAGGATCGAACATGAGCTGTTGCATGTATGCCATATCTGAAACATGAAGCGAAGTAAAATTACAGTTGTACAGTTAGTAGGAGAGATTGAGCGGGATTTTGCTCGTCATCCTGAAAATGGACAGAATGTATTGTATTAAGTTCAATTCCTGAACTAAATCACGTTTCTAGGCAGGCGCTAGTGGAAGTGATAACCCAGAACATTTACAGGGTGTAAAAATGATAATTTTTTGTGGTCATGCTCATTATCGAGTAAACTTTCCAAAATTGGCTGCATACAAGATAGTGATATATTTAAGCAAATTCCCGAGAGGCGTCTGCCTAGAGCGTTACCATCAAGGTAGCGGACAAGGGTAAACTTGTCAAAAATAGGGGTGAACTTCGTCATTCAGTAAAAAGAACTTCATTTGCACCATTTTTTGCTTACACAAATGAAATCATAATTCAAAAGGACGTACAGCTAAATGACATAAATATAAATAGATTTGTCATGACGCCATTAATGTGATCTGTATGACTGTATACACAATTTTTTAAATGCGAAGCCACATTTTTTTTAAGGATTCGGAAAGAACGAAAAATTTCATTTTGAATCTGGGATTTTCTCTCCTCGCTATGGTTTCTGAAAAATACAGATAAGTTAAGTACTTGAATATCAAGGTGTAGTGTCTAAGGGCAGTTTGTGGAAACTGCCCGGAACACTAGTTCTCCCGCAGGATTAACTGTGAGAAAGTAGGTCTACAGATTTGTCAACTAGTATTCCAGTATATGTTGTGTATTTTGTGTTGTACTTATCTGTTTTTTTGTGACGTTTCGATTCCTTATCAGGAATCGTTGTCGAACAATGTTTGCTTGAATGTTTTGCACTATATTCGCTTGACTTTTGTGTTAATGTCAATTGACTGATTAATTTGACTTTGAAGTTGATGTTCATTCGTCAGATGCCATGCAACCGGTATCTCTACAGATAAGTACAACACAAAATACATATTATACTGGAATACTAGTTGACAAATCTGTAGACCTACTTTCTCACAGTTAATCCTGCGGGAGAGTTTTTTCTATAAGAGGGCAACTAGTGTTCCGGGCAGTTTCCACAAACTGCCCTTAGATACTACACCTTGACATTCAAGTACTTAACTTATCTGTATTTTTCAGAAACCATTGCGAAGAGAAAAAATCCCAGATGAACATTCAAAATAATCATTTACCTCCTTAATCATTTAGAAACTAATTGAAAAATTTCATGTCCGAATATGACTTTGACAATGATCTTGAACTTGATCTTCCGGGTGAGTCCAAGATCAAAGTTTTTTTGAAAAATTAACCAATTATAGCTAAATTAGGTGTACGGGGGTTTTCGACATCGCTGATTTCGAATCTGAAATCAGTTTTTCAAAATTCACAATCCAAGATGGCGGACCAATTTTTTGAAAAAAAAAGTCAACCAATTGATGCACAACCAATTAACGGTAATCGATGTTTTTAATCCGGATCCGAAAGATGACTGATTCAAATTAAAAACAAATTTGACGTTGAACTTGTCTTGAAAATTTTCATATGCTGATTTCATATTCGTAATCAAAGACGTCAAAAACCTCCCGTACACCTAATTTGGCTATAATATGTTGATTTTTCAAACAAACTTTGATATTGGAATGACCTTGAAGGGTCAATTCAAGGTCATCCTCAAAGTCATATTCGGACCTGAAATTTTCCGGTCTTTTCAAATCAGTAATGAAAAATGTGGCTTCGCATTTAAAAAAAATGTGTATGACGTCATACATACCACATTAATGACGTCATGAAAAACATATTTATATTTATGTCATTTAGCTGTACGTCCTTTTGGATTATGATTTCTTTTGTGTAAGCAAAAACAAATGGTGCAAAATGGCGTTCTTTTTACTTAATGACGAAGTTCACCCCTATTTTTGACAAGTTTACCCCTGTCTGCCACCTTGATGGTAACTGCATTTTTAAACGTTTACTCGATGATGAGCATGACTAAAAAAATACCACTTTCACCCCCTGTAACTATCCTCGGTTATCACTTCCACTGGCGCCTGCCTAGAAACGTAATGTAGTTCAGGAATTGAACTTAATACGATATATTCTGCCCATTTTCTCAATGACAAGCAAAAATCGGCTCTATCTCTTAGACTAAATGTGATTAAAACAATGTTAGAAACAAGTTCAAATATAAGGTCGAAACAGATTGTACTATCCAGGGTGGTTAAAAAAAATGAGAAAAATGGTTATACAGCGACGTCCATTAGCAGTTGCATAGATACGGTAGTTGAAATGTAGAGTGGAACAGAGTTATAGGTAAGCGTTTACAAAAGTGTTATATTTGTTGGCCCCTAAGTAGATGCATATACAGGGTGGTTCAAATACTTTGTATAGTAAAATTATGGTTATACAGGATGGTTCAAAAACTGATAGACAAATAAATTATAATGGTGGATTAATTGGCAGCAGTGCATATAGGATGGTTTAGATAAAGATGGAAGTAGAATTATAGTTATCAAAGGCAGTTCAAAAAATTGTAGGAATAAAATTGTTATATAAGGTAGTCAATAAGCAGTTGCAGTTTGGGGCAAATATGTTGGGGATTGATGGATTTATAGTTATACAGAGTGGTACAAAAATGATATATTGGGTGCCCACAAGTAGTTGTACATACAAGATGGTTGAAAACGAGGGCGGAGATCATGAACAGCTGTATCCTACTAGAGGAATACCTGAGATATGGGGCGACGCAAAATTACAGTTATACACTGTGTTTAACACACAATGTGGTTCAAATATAGGGTGGAAAGAAATTATACTTTACAAGTCGGCTCAAAAATTATCAGAAATAATTGTTTTGCAGCGTAGACCATAGGCAGTTACATAGTTGGAATATAGGATGGAGTAGTTATAGTTAGGTGTTTAAAAAATGTTACATTCCTTGACAAATAAGCAGCAGCATATACAGGATGGTGCACTATAAGATGAAATAGAGTTACAGTTATACAAGTTGGCTCACAAAATGTTGAATAAAACTGTTATATAGGGTGGCACACAAGCACTTGCAGTTTGGGTGTAATATATTCGCGATTGGAGGATTTATAGTTATGTTGGGTGGTTCAAAAAATATAGAAAAAATTGTTGTATACGATAGCCCATATGTTTTATAAGCCATTTCTTTTTTTTTTCAAAATTTGTATATTCCAACGGGGGTGAAACCGCGGGTAAGGCTAGTAAAATATGTATTTGAAGTTGAATTTGAAATTTTTGCACTTCTGAGACATATGGTTTATTTGATAGTCCGGAGATGGTAAAATAAGGTGTCAACAGAGCAAGTTGTTATTAATGCAAAAATATATCAAAATATTCCCGTAAATCTCAATCAAGATTACATGAAGATCACAGATTTTCTTACCTGGTAATTAAGTATTCAATATAATCCTTATAGTAGTCATTGAACGGAGTAATAGCATTTTTTTGTAAAAAATGGGTAAACTTGGCACAACTGTTCACTATTACATCATACTCTCTCTGTAATTCGTCTTTTGTCATATTCATTTCTGCTTTTAGCTTCTCCACCTCTGCTAACAATTTTTCGGTATCATCAATATTTTTCATCTTGTTGACATTTTTAATGGTTTTTTCCACTGTCTTTGTGGTGTAATAAATGTGCATATGTACTGTATAACTACAATTACATTCTTTACACACACCGTCTCTATTCATAGCTGCGCAATGAAACAATGCTTGGTTATTAACTGTTTCTGCTCGTACATTTTTCAAGTAACATGGTTCATGACATCTTTGCTTGTAATGAAATTTATCTTTGTCACCAACCTAAAAACCAGAAAAAATATAAGAAGAATACATTCTAAATATAAGATGAATTTGAGATATGATCGAAAAAAATAAAAAGGGTCATATTCCAGAGTCTAAATATCTTAACGTATGAGTTACAGGGTGGTAAAGTTTTCCAAAAAAATGTTTTTTATAATTACTGTGTTCCTATTGCAGCTATATTTATGAAACTTGATACACAACTTGTATGCTTATGTTTTCAAAAATTATATTAGTTGGTATTGCAATATGAAGTAGTTTTATTTTACTGCGTTAATCACGAACGGTGCATCAGAACAATACGAATTTTAATACGAATTTTTATTTTTTTAAAGAAAATCAAGAGCTCAAATTTGCTCAGAAATGAATTGAGATTTAAAGCATATATTTTTTAAGATAACAGCATTAATGTACCATTTTTATACCAAAAAATATGCAAATCGAAACCCGTACACGTACAGACCACAGTTAGAAATAATATAAATACATTAAAAAAACCAAAACCTACTAAAACGCTGTCACATTTAAATAATTTTCGGTGCCAAGTTGAACAGCAAAATTCCAAAGTTTTTTAAAGTCGTAACCAGTGCTTTAGATAAAGGTCTGCCACAAATGACGAAAAATGTTTCGGAAAATCAAACAAGGCCCTAAAATTATCTGGTTTAATGACAACCTTAGAGACATGAGTGGTAGACTTCAAATTCTTTGTCTCCTGTATAAGCAAAATCCAAACATGATCAGTAATTATAAAAAAACTGCATTGCACAGAGATGGCTAATTCTAAAAAAGCTACCCATGCCATGCGCATTGCTAATGCATCAAATCAGGTGACTGCCATGTGGAGTATCATAAAATCTCATAGAAACTCCGCTCCAGTCCCGAAATTTCACTACGTAACGGAAAAAATGGTTTCAGATAAAATTTCCAGCTTAAAAATAGTGGTAGCAGAGACTGTTGTCACATCAACTCAAGAATCCTTAAATACCTCACAGATATATTAAGCAACCCTCTGACTGACTTGATTAATAGCTGCACCAGTGAAAGCATATTTCCATCCGTTCTAAAGTTGGCAAAAGTTACTTATAGATGTTTTCAAAAATAAGGGAGATCCTGATGATCGAACAAATTCTAGGCCTATCTCTCTATTGCCAATAGTCTCAAAAATTAAATTCTCGAATCCTTATTGAAAGAACAAATAAGGTAATAATATCTTTAGAACAAACCAATTTGGTTTTCGTAACAAAAAGAGCACTATTCTAGCTATTAATCAACTAAGTGAATTTGTGGCAGAGGGCTTTGAAAATAAGCATAAAACATATGCTACATTCCCGGACTTAACGAAGGCATTCGATTGTATATGTTTTGAAATTCTATATAAAAAGCTATCTCACTACAACTTTGACACAAGCAGTATTACCCTTGTCCAGTCCTATTTAGAAGCGAAAGAACAGTATGTTCTTTTTGAGAATCAGCAGTCGACGAATCGAAGAATTCAGCATTGCGTACCTCAGAGCTCGGTGCTAGGTTCTCCGTTATTCCTCATATACATAAATGACTTGGCAAACTTTAACAATCTATTGAATCGGTTGATAATCCTGTCTGCTGATGATACCACAACATTGCTGCGCTATCAACCTCAGACCCTATATTGCAGTGGACTCAAATTAAACAGCTTGAAATTGAGAATTGGTTTTTAGCCAGTAGGCTTAGTGTCAACAATAGTAAGACCCAGAACTATAACTGTACATTGCAATCTGCACCATCAACCCTAGAAATGGATGCATCATTGAAGTTCATAGGGGTCTGTGTTGATCCTGGGATGACCTGGGAAGCCAATGTCAATTTTCTTAGCTCCAAATTATGTAAAATAACTTTCCCTATAAGGAGCCAGTGAAAAATGTATCTAGGAGCACATTACAGCACTACTGATACTACCGTACACTTTTATTCTTCAGTGTCTTGCCTATATGAAACAGAACCAAAACAGCTACAGAAAGAACACACAGCTACATTCACTCCTATTCAACTTGGAAAGGAGGAGACTTAGTTCTCAGCTAGAAAAGATTACAACCAAAGAGAATGAGTACAATTCTTTAATGTACCGCCAGCAGAAATCAAAAATTTAAATGAATATCAAAGTAAAGCAAGAGTGAAAAATTACCTTTTTTAAAACACGCCTTTTATCCTTTGAGGAGTATTTACGAAGTATAAATTTTTAATGTGTAAACTGTTTGTCTCTACAATGTACTTTGTTGTCTACGTATTAGTATTATTTTCTTAAGATTTTTGTAACATTTTGTATATTCTTTATTGTATTGTAATTGTTTTGTAAAAGCACAAAGTTGTAAGACTCTACCAATAAATAAACTAAACTAAAATCAATTCGTGTGGGTTTCCATCACTTCAATAATGGTAATTTTGTTTATTCACGCAACTGTTTAAAAGGTTGAATTGATTGAAAATTGGTCCAATTCAATTATACTGCTTTGTCAAGGTTCATTTCTTTTTGTGTTGTTAACAGATCCAGTTTATAGAAATTTAGCTACGAGTTGATGAGTTGATAGATTTATGGTGTTGTCATGGATACATCAATAGCCCTAGATTTAGGGAAAACAGTATTTTGCGAACATTTTTGTTACAAAATTCTATAATGGAATTACCGGGTAACGGTAATTTATAAATAAAGAGTTTTTCATCATCAGTATGTTATGTATCTACTCACCTTATACGTTTCTGAGCAGTTTATTGCTGTGCAAATTGTAGTGGGCTGATCAAGCGTGTATACCTCTAAATCGATAACTGGCATAAAAAGCTCCTTCTTTAACTGTCCCAATGTCATATTTTCATCTTGCAGCTTTTTGTCTTGTTTTTGGATAGCTTCTATTTTATCATGAATGAGTTCAGAAATATTTGCTAATGGTTGGGAAAGTTGGAGAATCATTCTTCGTGCTTCATTTATAGTGCATATACTCTGCACTGGATGGGGTTCGAGGGTTTGAATGTACCTTATCATACTAGAAACAATATAAAACAAATAACTACTGCGTTAAAGATTATAAAAAAAGAGTTGAGCCATACTTCAAATCCACTACCTTTTCACGATTTTTGCTACATCCTGGAAAGGTAGTATTAAAATTAAACTCCATATTTAAATGTATCCGAGAAAAACCAAAAATACCTACAATAAAAACTGATGGGTATTATAACATTAAAGAGACCCTAGAAAGCTCGTAACAAATGTGTCTTTTATATTCCGTTCCCAAAGGATAAATAAAAATGCCGGTCATCAAAAAATATCGACCAGATGAATATATTAGCAAAAGATGAAAATTATTAAACAAGGCTCGTTAGGGAAGCTATTGCAATAGAAATACGGAAAACAAATCTTAACAAACGGGACGATGCGCAACGTCTCCCAACCACATGGAGAGCCGCACTAACAGACCGCTATAAAACTTCAAATAACGTCAATATACTTCCCAGGCCAGACAATAGCGCAATGACCAGCAGTCCGATAACCCGGCACAGAGCTCTCATTGGTCAAAGTCAACGAGACCCCCTCCAACCGAAGGCATAAAACTCGCACTCATCATCATTTCATCTGAGCTTATCATGTACCACACTTAGTGAGTGTTAGTGATAACACGATTATTCCGTGAGTGAGATATCATCGAAACGTCAAACTGTCTTTTTTAGACAACCAAACAATACACACGGGAATCCCGATATATATAAATAAATCGGTTTAATAGTTTAGGAGTTCAAATGACATGTAGTTTTTATATACAGTGAGGTCATAAAGTAACCAATAAATTCATCTTCTACGTGATTATGAAAGTAAATCCTGAAACAGGTCCATTTTTATATATGAAAGTACACTTATGAATAAAAATACTTATTAAATGAAGACTGGACAACGGAACAGTGCATTCAGGACCAAATGGCTGATCCAGACATCGAACCAATCTTGTCACTCAAAACGAGAGGAGCACCCAGGCCACGATGGGACGAGGTAGCTAGATACTCCGGCGTGCTGAAGTCGTTATGGGCTCAATGGGATTCTCTAAGAGTAGACAATGGAATGCTCAAGCGAGTTTGGGAAAGCGCTGATGGACGAGAAACCAAGTCCCAACTGGTAGTTCCGAAGAAAAAGGTACCAGCCATCCTGACCGAAGTATATGATGGAATTACCGGAGGCCACCTGAGCATGAATAAAACCCTAGACAAAGTTCGCCAGCGGTACTACTGGGTGAATTACTTTGAAGACGTCAGAGCTTGGTGCCGCAAATGTGCCACCTGTGCCGCCAATAAGGGCTCGAAGACCCGGACCAAGGGCAGAATGCAGCAGTACAATGTGGGCGTCCCATTTGAGAAAATTGCCATCGATGTCGCCGGTCCGTTTCCCGAGTCTGAGAGGGGGAACAAATACATTCTGGTCGCAATGGATTACTTCAGCAAATGGCCTGAGGCATATGCAATACCCAACCAAGAGGCAACCACGGTAGCGACGGTGCTAGTAGAACAACTATTTAGCAGGTCTGGCGTCCCGATGGAACTACATTCAGACCAGGGGCGTAACTTCGAATCGAATGTATTCCAGAAGGTTTGCACGATGTTAGGGATCAGAAAACGAGAACAACACCATTGCACCACAGTCAGACGGACTGGTGGAAAGGTTCAACAGGACCTTGGAATAACACCTATCCAAGGTCGTCAGCAATAACCAGCGTGATTGGGATGAACATATTCCCCTATTCCTGTTGGCATATCGCTCTGCCGTACATAATAGTACAGACCTGACCCCAGCCAGGGTCCTATTCGGAAACGAGCTGCGATTACCCTGCAATTTGGCATTTGGCTCCCCCGAAGAACCTTCCCAAGACATCGAGGATTATGCCGACCAGATCCGATATAACATGCTGGCAATACACGAATTAGCCCGAACGCAGATTTTGGCCACCAGTGACGCCATACGACCTCAAGGCCAATTCAGTCGGGTTTCGGGAGAGAGACAAAGTCTGGCTGTACAACCCCCAACGGAGCAAGGGTAAATCCCCAAAGCTTACACCCGCCTGGGATGGACCATACGAGGTGGTCAAGAGGCTTAATGACGTCGTCTACCGGATCCGTCGAAACCCCAAGGCTGAGTTGAAGGTGGTCCATTTAGATCGACTTGCTCCCTACCATGGAGGGGATGTTTCTGATCGGAACGATTCATTTCAGTACGACAACAATAGCTTTGACATAAAAAATGGTTCTCGAAAAGACTCGGCACCTGTAGGAGTGATGATGATTTTTACGAGAATTTTCTATGCTGATTTTATAAAGGAAGGAGGCCACGATCGCGAATCAGTTGATGGAGCGAAGAGCTTATATGTAACATTGTTATTGTGATATTTGAATCAGCTGTTGTACATTCGATGTAAATAAAAGTTTCTAGAAAAGTGAAAGTGAATATTAGTTTTATAATTTTAAATTGAATCCACGGACTTTACAACAATATATATGTTTTAGGTGGTTTCCGGGAATTCATCCGCGTAGTTACCTACCGGGATCGATGGTAAAATCATCATCATTTTACCATCGATCCCGGCAGGGATGAGTTATCAACTACGCGGATGAATTCCCGGAAACCACCTAAAACATTTAGTGCCCGCGAAAATTAAAAAAACATATATATATAATTGATTTCGGTAATTACGGCTGACAACTTTCAAATATTGCAAGAAAATATATGCAGACAAATTGAAAGCGGTTAATTAACAAATATTTTGAGGATATTCCATTCTATTTTCTTCCTAGATTTATATATTGATATATTAAGAAGTCAGTTACAAGATTTTTCGGATTTTTTGCAAAATGGATTATTCCATGTCATTGAAAAAAGTTAAAAAAAAATGGAAACAATCTGGAAGTATATTCTATCAAATGAAAAACAAAAAATGTAGAAATCGGTTCATAGTTCCCGGAGTACTGACTACTGAGATAACAGAGTCTAAAAAAGAGTACAACCAAATTGAGAACAACCTCCTTTTTTGAAATCGGTTAAAAATTGAATTTTTTTATTACCAACGTCTAAAACTCAATCAGCTGATCATTGCCGAATAGAGAATCGAAATCCCTTTTAAACGCGTGCGATAACACGCTACCCCTTCATTTCATTTAAATTTTTTAGGGTCTGAAGCCGCAGGAGAATAATTTTATACGATAATTATAGTTTATTGTACAAAAATGGACCTGATAATTTTCATTTCATTCATTTAGGATCTAACTGTATAAAGATAAATACAAGTAGTTAATGGTATTTAATAAAAATTCTTACCTCCAAAACCGTTTTACAGATTGGTTCCAACTTTCTCTATATTTTTCTATGGCTCTGTCACTAAATTCAATGCCTTTATGAAGGGCCGCCAAATACTTAAACGCTTCATTATCAACACAAAAATAATTTTGTTTTCTGAAATGGAATCGTAACATTATTCCTTTTACGGACTTCATCCAATATTTCTTCCAGAATATCAAAAGTGTCTCCAGGGCCATAGTCTGTAGCTCTCGTATTTGTAAAGACAAAAACGATATTTTTGCTTGCAGATTTGTCAAGTCGAGAAAGAATTTCTGTAAGGCAATACTGAAAAGAGACAGTACTCCTGGTGTTTAATGGTTTCATTAAAACGCAAATGGCATGTAACTGTTTGAGGTTGCTCAAATAATTCAGAATGTAATCGCAATTTATATTGTCTTGTGAAGGCCCTCTGGTGTCCCCCATTCCAGGTGTATCTATAAGTTGAATGTTCGGTTCTGATTTATTAACAGGGAATATGTAAGACTTGACGTCTTGAGTATCTGAATCACCTACACGCCTGTTCTTTTTCTCAGTATCGCCAATGGTAACAGTACGTCTATCCTCATTTTTATCTTCTATTTTAAATGTTGATGGTATTAGAACGCAAGGCTTGGCATTCTCAGCTTTCTCAAAGTAGAATCCTTTTAGAACATGAAAACTGCTTAAGCGAAATTACCAAATTTTGTGTAGAAATATCTTTCAATGTGCCCAATTCAATAAAAACATTTGCGGCGTTCCCACATTTATAGATTTGTCTCCAGAGTTGCAGTTGCAAACTGAAAAATGTGACAGAAACAAATATTTATTTCTTTCAGAACCATAAAGCATAATGAATTAAAAGTTAGTATGCAAACATTTTTCAACACACACCAGAAGTCCTCAAAGAAGAACAAGTGAAACTTAGAGAAGACCTTTTGAATAATGGATATCAGGAAACCATTATTAACAAGGCTTGTGAAGAACTGGGCAAACCACCTTGGCAGGAAGAGGAAACCACGATAACAACTCTATTATTACCTTATACTAAAGGCTTGTAGGAGAAACTTAGAGGAATTGCACACAGATATGGAATCAGAATGATCTTCAAAAGCAGCAACACCTTGAAGAGCATGCTTAGAAGAACGAGGCCGGACGATCCAGCAAAACCAAATAATTGTATATACAGCAAGTATACCTTGCGAATGTGACAGCCTTTACATTGGAGAGACAAAGCGACTGTTGGACACCCGGGTTAAGGAACACCGCATAACTACTCAAAGGGCGAGTCTGGGCAGCTAATCACGCATAGACCAAACACCTTAACATCAACTGGGACCAAGCCAGGGTAATCACAAAGAAGAACATTGGTATAAAATGAAAATTTACAGAGACAGCATTTTTAATCTGGAACGAAAATATAATTAGCGAACCCAGCGTATAAATTATAAACATTCAGACTCCTACTTCGGCCACTACCGCTACGCACCGCCCACAACCAACCGCCAGGTACGACGACGGTAATTGGACCGGATAAGACCCAATGACAATGACGGCGACGCAGGACCCGTTAAAGGTATAAATACTGATAAACTGAAATTCCCATCCTTCACCTAATGGCGACAGCAGATATAAAGATATTGAAACGTTGTGAGATCAACCATTTGAAGTCCCATGCGGGGGTCCCGAAATCGAAACCCGGCCAAGTATTAGATTTTTAAGGTGACGAAGAAGCACAGAGGTAGAAGACAGGTGAGTATAAAATGAAGCGCATAATATTCTATTTTTCAGGAGAAACTGGAAGTGTCTTCAGTAATTTTCTGAAGGGCAAATCCAGATCCTGGACTCGCGCAAAGTGTGTATGCCGTTAGTGTACAGCTTGAAATAAGAGACAGCCGAAAATTTACTTCCATAAAATATTTCAAATTCTTTTTGAGTTGTTCAAACATCGATTGAAGTTCATAGATGTGCAATTCTTTCCACAGAAAAAATGGCCTACAGTTATGCGATGTTGGTTACCTGCTTACTACAGCGTTTAAATAGTAAGTATAGTTTTTCGACAACTGCAATTATACGTTATTTTTATTATTTTTCTTATTGAATCAAGTATTTAAATAAAAATATTAAACCGCTTCTTTCCAACTGCTTGTTGCCATATATCATCGTTTTCGTAAGGCATATGATCGTTAATGCGCAGGTGCAAGAACATTAACTTGAACATTGGTGATTCCCCAAAATACGGGAGTTATTTCTTCAAATGTCTCGAACCCAGTTGATAAGTATATTTCACATTTAAATTTAATCACAGATATTCAGAAAATCGTACTGAATGGCGAGTATAACGCAAGTTACACTTTCATAATCTCACTTTCTCTCTCATCTCATTTAAATGTTGACGACGCCGACATTACCAATTTCTGGACAATTGTTTCAAATATTAAATTAGGAAGTGGGGAAAACAATTTCCCTTAGATAGTACTTTTGTACTTAATTTGTTGTGTTTGCCACATTCCAGTGAAAATATAGAGAGAATTTTTTTCTAAGGTGAATTTGAATAAAACAAATTTGAGCCATCAAATTAAAAATAAAACTTTAAGACTTCTTCTCATAAAAAGCTTGGTGGTAAATACTCGAAAGTGGCAAAGCTTTAGAGTTACATCAGATTTATCAAACAAAATGAACCAGTCCACTGGCGGATCCGGGGCTGAAGCCCCCCCCCAATCATGATTAGTATGTTTTTTAGTGTTTATTGTGCTAAAACCAACCTTCAGTAACGTCAATCCCCCCCAAAAAATTCGAGATCAAGCCCCCCCCCCAAAGGGCAATCCTGGATCCGTTACTGACCTAGTCTACCCTATATGAGTGCAGCAGACGAATGGAATCCGATTTACATTCATCCCAATAAACTAATGAAGTAACTTGCACAGTCTTTGTCGATTGATTTATTATTATTGAAATGTTTTATTATGTTGTAAAGTTCTTACTTTTCTAATAAATGCTCAGTTTATTTTTAAGTTATTTTGTAAATTTGCTTGTCCCAATCTTGCTTATCTGTTGTTCCGAAAACTCACAATTTCTCAAGATTTTTTACAATCGGCCTCACGAAAACAATCGTTGGCCATCTAGCAAGTCTAAATACGAATCGGTTCGAACTCTTGTATGCTAAAATATTTTGCATTTCCAAAAAAGAAAAAAACTAAATGAGTTCAATGGATGGCTTGGGAGTTTAACTCAACTCACATTAGCTGCTCCAGAGGGCAGGCACTAGGGCCACGTCTCCCACCACCAAAAATCAAGTTTTTATAGGTACACATATACATACACAGGTATATAGCGTATATACACAATTTATTTTTCTGGTGCTCATGTTTTTCATCAGAGACATCCCGATAAAAATATTGGGCATCAGTATGTGTTGGATCTAGTTCGTAAATGTCAAAAAACTGGAAATGTGTGCAATAAAATTATCAAGAATGGCAGAGTTTTAACTAAAGCTGCACATGTTGAGTTTTTAGGTCATTTTGCCATGATCCTCAAACATCAATACCAAAAGTCTCCAGATTAACAAATATTTCCGGCGGCTCTGCGCATAAAACGTTACGCCTAAATAAATTATTTACTTACTACAACATACAGATTTTACAACAGCTTGCTGATGATAATTATTGATTATGACAGGTTAGAATTCTGCGAATTAATGACTCAAAGGACTTTTTTAAATGGATTTGTCAATAAACATAATTGTAGATACTGGGACAACACTAATCCATAAGTTTTAGGGAAGAGCACAACCAACATACTCAGAAAATCAACGTATGGGTCGGAATTCTCGGAAAATAATTATTTGTCCTCTATTTCTGGAAGAAAATTTAACTGGGAAATTGTATTTGGACTTATTAGAAAATGTGATAAATCCCCTTATAACCAAATCTGTAGAAAACCAAATAGATCAAGATTAAAAAAAAAATACCATATACCACAAGCAGAGCGAAGAAAACATATTTTTTCAACAGGACCGAGCATCTCCACATTATGCCTTGCCTGTACGAAATTATTGAGACATTTCCAGATAAATGGATTCGAAGAAAGGGCGCTTAGAATGGTCAGCAAGATCACCGGACCTAACGCCCCTTGACTTTTATTGTGGGGACATCTAAAAACTGTCGTGTACAAAACTCAACCTCGCGAATATCAAAAGAAGGTGTAGAAACAATAATTTTATTAGGATCGTACAATAATAACTCCAGGTCATGAACTGATGACTTTTAATGCAAATTTTCATAAATAGAACTAGTAAAACATTATTTTTGAATATTCATTATTTACATATAAAAGCTTCAAAATTATAATTGGCATGACACCTAATTTTTGGAACGATATTTTGACATGGCCGAAAAAATATCCATTTCAAATTTATACAGTACGAAGACGTATAACTGGTTAGCTTGAAGGTATTATTGGGTGGAAAAAATGCAAATTTTTTGGGAAATTAGGAGCAGGTTATATTTATGAAGCACAGGTGACAATTGGATGAAAGACAAGAAGAAAGAAAATTACAGATTTGAAGAAAACAGGAGGGTATTTTGGAATTCTAAGCACATGGGAAGTAAAATTTGAACGAGGGGATCAACATATGGAGGAATGACGAATGAAGAGTTAGTAATTAAAGAATTAAATGAATTTTCGTTCAATGTCAATATGAAAGCTATACTCTCTTCGAGGCGTCATTCTTTTGTACGCAAGACAATATATATGATATATTGTTTATGATTAGGGAACCTTCATCAGTTGCGCTTCCCACAATTGAATGTCCTCTCGAACACTTCTTTATGTATTTGATACATATCGTTAAATTTGAAGACGCGAGATGTAAAGACCGACATATAGGATTTTCGGGGAAACTAGCACATAGAGGTTCCAAATCTGGAGCCGTTCCCTGTAATTGCTGTTACCCGTAATTCCTAGGTTAGAATGTCACCGTGAAATTTTCAGGTTAACTTCACCTGTCAGAGATATTGGGTGCGTTCAGCAGATACAAACTGTTGTCAACGTTTGCTTACGTTTCATGTTTTGTGCTGCACAAAACTTAAAGTAATCAAGTATTATAATCTTGCAGTAAGGTTAAAAATTTTATACAGCGCTCATATTCAATTAAAATGATAGAATTTATAATTGCTTTTGATTCTCTGGGAAATATATATTATTAGTATCGGGTTTAAAAATCAAAATTGCATTTAAAATTTTATTTGTAATAGAGGAACTAGTTGTATCAACAAATCTTTTTAGATTAATTTATAGATTTCAGTTTTAGTTAAGTGTTGTTTGATATTTCATTTTTTTATTATAGACTGGAATTTGGAAAAAGTTAATTAAATCTGATAACGCTTTCATGTCATATGAACTATTTAATATATTGTTACGAGAATTCATCCGACAGCTGGTGCAATCGGCCATCAACCAATTCATGGAAGGGACATTGTTCCGATAAATTCTGGGAATCCGAAATGTTTGTCTCTTTGATAACAACAAATATGCAATAGCAGTTTTTTTAGACCTTAAACGAGCCTTTGAAACAATCGATATTCACATATTAATACAGAAACTTGCCTATTATGGTATAGCAGGTACAGCATTACTTTGGTTCGAAAGCTATCTGAAAGACAGATTACAGTGTACTAAGCTAAATAATTTTAAATCGACTACTAAAGTGAATAAGTATGGTGTAGCCCAGGGTAGTGTGTTGGGTCCTCTTTTATTCATTCTTTATCTGAATGATATTAGGTTTATAGAAAATTTTGAATTTATTAATATTTTTGCAGACGACACAATAATTGCTGTTACAGATGAAAAACTAGTTAGAACTATAGAAAAAATGAATACTTGTCTTTTAAATATATCTCGCTATTTCAACAAAAACTTCATTAAATTAAATATAAGTACCTGGGTGACCGAGCTTCACTCGTAAATTCAAGGTTTTGTCATAAACGTACATATATCCAAATAATCGGACATTTGTTATGTAAACTAATTTAAACTACAGTAATACCTTTTCATACATTTCTTATTTACATGCTGTTACTAGAATTCAACTCCCCCCTATATTTCAACCACCCTATATATGCAACTTCATATGACCATTCTACAGACACTTTTGTTTCCAAATTCTTTCATTTATATTCTAATATTTTTTTGTAAACACTTTGTATAATTATAATTCCGCTCCACCCTATTTATGCAACTTTTTACAGGCTACCTAATATAACATATTTCAAATCACACTGTATAACTATAATTTCACACCACCATATGTTTTAACAACCCTGTATATGCATTTGTTTATGGCCACCTATTGTAATTTTTTTTGAACAACCATATATAATTATAATTCCAGTACATCCTATATTGCAACCACCCTGTAAATGCAAATGCTAATAAGCTACACTATACGTAAAACATTCTGTTAACATTTTTTTAGCGACCTGCA
This sequence comes from Octodonta nipae, assembly GCA_034190945.1. Lineage (NCBI taxonomy): Eukaryota > Metazoa > Arthropoda > Insecta > Coleoptera > Chrysomelidae > Octodonta > Octodonta nipae. The sequence goes on along the minus strand of CM067220.1, from coordinate 122,281,253 downwards.
TAACAATACTTTGACTCCGCCCTGTATTATTTTTTCTCGCTTTTTTCTAGCCATACTATAATTCCGTTTGACCCTATATATTTAACCATCCTGCATAGCAACTCATATGGAGCATCTAATATATTTTGTTAAACCCTGTATAATTTTACACCCCCAATTCATATTATATGCATCAAATTAACATGCGAAATCATGAGATCTTATTCATCCAAAAATTGCCTACCATGCCAATTTTTTCACCTTCAAAACTTGAAATGTCTAGCTATAAAAAAATGTTAGGAAAATATGACGGACGCATAAAATAGTTATATGTTCGGAACATACAAATACAATATTATAATTCCAGTACATCCTATATTGCAACCACCCTGTAAATACAAATGCTAATAAGCTACCCTATAGGTATAACATTCTATTAACATTTTTTTAGCGACCCTGCATAGTTATATATATATATATATATATATATATATATGTATTTGTTTTTAAGTTTTCGCGGGCACTAAATGTATTAGATGGTTTCCGGGAATTCATCCGCGTAGTTGATAACTGATCCCTGCGGATGAATTCCCGGAAACCATCTAATACATATATATATATATATATATATATATATATATATATATATATGTTATATACGTCCTAAACAATACTATGACAACACCGTGTAACCGGTCAAATGAGTCGTTCACATGGTGTCATATTACACGATATAGCAATTCCCAGGAAATACGCAAATGCCCATCGCACGTGTAAAACTGCTGATGCTGACAATGCAACACGTAGCTTATAAATGCCCATGCGATGGCTATGAGCGTCATGAAGTGTATCGCATCCAGTTATCTCATTTATATTGTTTAACGTAATTTTTGAAGTAAAATATTTAATTTGTGTTTTAAATAAAAATTTTTTTAAGCATTTGTGTTTGTGAAGATATATATATATATATATATATATATATATATATATATATATATATATATACAAACATTGCTCGTATTATAGTATTAGATTAGATTAGATTCGATAGATTAGATTAAATAAAAACAAAGACGATGATTGTAACTACAGAATATCAACATATGCAGATAAATGAGCAACTTGATGTAACTATTTTTGGAGAAAGGATTGAAATTTATCTATTTAAATAAAGTTTCTTCTTATTCTTCTTCTATAAAAAGTTATTAACATTAAAGTTATTCGACGTTGAAATTAAATTCAAAACTAACTTTTGAATAACGAATAACCATAAAAGTAGTGAATTTAATGAAGAATGTTAAGAAGTGTTTTTGTAGAGTATTAAATTTTCTTTAACTTTTTTCTTTTACTTCGACCAATAAAAATATTGATATTTCTGGTAGTTTCAAAAATCTAAAATCTAAACAAAAAAATGAAATAACAAATTAATGTTTAAGGCACGATTACAACAAAACTCGTATTATGTCAATTTACTAAGAGAGTTTTATTGTAGGGAATTTAATTTCTTTTAAGAATTTATATCGCTCAAAGTTTTCAGATTAATGACATGAGTTTTGGGTAACAAAACTCGATTACTGCTAAAAAACCTACAGTCGTAACGATAGATCTCATAATTTTACAATTTTTTTTTATCACCTGGAATAATATTTTCACAGTATCGTTGAAAAAAATAAATCGTCGTATTTTTTTCTGGCCCAGTTTAATAGTAATCTTTAACCGCCATTACAATTATTTTAAAAAATATTAAAAAATGGTAAAGGGAAAAGTTATTTGACACATACTTTTACACAACTTGGCGTCATCAAATCTTCGTTTCTTCTGGTCCATCTTCAACTATTTTTTTTTAATATGGACCTGTACTTTTATGTTAAAATATCGAAAATGCAGTGAAAGGCTGATACTTGTTATATTATATGTTAAGTTTTATACAACGTTTTGGGAGAAAAAAATAATCATCATAGTAAAAAAAATTTGTTCAGTCCTGCTTATAGCATAATTAGTATAATGAATATTTTTTTCCGTGACAAGAAAATTGACAAAATCTTAAAAATCAATATTTTTCCTTGATAAAGTCTAAGCATTAAGTTGTAATGGAAACATGTGAATACAAAAATTGTAGGTAACAGCAAGATCTATGGAATAGAATCGACACATATTCTTTTGTTGCTTTGCACATTGCAAAAAGCATAGTTTTATTATTTATGAGTGATTTAGAAGAAAAAAAATTTAAACACCCATTATAAAAATAATTCATTCACCGGTATAGATACGTAAATGACATGTTTGTATGTTTTACAGCAACAAATAGGCAATTAAGCACATTTATAGACTAGATTTTTAGCAAACATCCAAATTTGTACCGCATATATTTAAATCACCAGAAAACATTTTTTTAAAGCATTTATTTAAATTACCTGGACTATAAACGATCGATGAACGGGTCAGTGTAAACGTGATAGCCTATCAGATATTGAGTCTCAAACAGCCCGCGCAAGAAGTTGTGAGAAATTTTTATATTTTGAAAAAGAATTAGAGTATTGAAAACAAGTAATGTAATAGATCTATTAAAAATATAAATGAAAATAAAAACCCCATTACAATATATATGGGACGATCCGCGTCAACCGAATCAGAGCTACGCCTAAAATTTGAAGCTACCGAAGGAATCGAACAAGTAGCCATTTTGAAGCTTAATACCTCTACTTTCGAATGCCGAGTGCGCCTTTGAAAAAATCCAATATGGCGACTTAAATGTAGTGGTCGAAAACCAGAGCAATTTCGAGTAGCAGAAGAAAAAGCTTGTAAAAATTAAAATCAACTAACGATAGTGCCTTTTCTTTAGATCAAATTGTAACTGATAGATGACCTGAAAGAGCCCAAACCATAGATTTTAAATTTTCAATATCAAGAATCCAATATGGCGGTCAAATATCCTGTATGGTGGCCGAATTTTTGGAAATCATCCGATTTGTCTCAAGTTTGGTATACGGGGGTTTTTCAGGTAGCGGATTACAAATCAGAGATCTGATTTGCAGATTTCAAAATGGCGGATCCAATATGGCGAAAAGTTTTTCCGAAAATCAACAGATTTGCACCGCACATGTCATATGGGAATTTTGGAGTTTGTGATCACGAATTGGTGTCAAAATTGTCAAAGATGTTAAATTCAAAATGGCGGATTTAAGATGCTTGATGCAATATGGTGGCGAAATTTTCGAACATTATCTGATTGACATTAAATTTGATGCGAGTAGGTTTTTGCTGTCATTGATTGTGAATCTGTGACAAGAATTAAAAATTATGGCAAGACTGAAGGTCGAAGCTTCTTTTTTCACTAAACCAAAGAACATAAAAAAATTGTACAAAATCTTGATAGGCTCTATCATGACCCACCTCCTGTACCGAATATTCAAAGCAGTCACACATTTATTCCTTGTCCTGGAAATAAACTTGAAATTAAGAGGTTCTCTAACGCAAAAGATGCTCGTTTTATGCAATATTAATTAGTTCATTGACATTGATGTATAAAAGAAAATATTCCTAATAAAAGTTATCATAAATGCACAAATACTTCAATGATTACCTCATATCGCAAAGAGTGAAGGAGGCTGATCCGAAAGAAAGGTATTGATACTTAAAAGTAGAATTTTGCAGCAAAGTCTTTATTTGCGCATCTTCACGGTGTACAAATGATGACTCATTCCACAATAATGACTCATTCTACGATAAATGAATGAATTTTACAAGAAACTATTGCATTAAGCCCCTTCAAATCAAATAAGATGTTAATCAGTCGTTTTTCTAAAGCTTCGCTGCCATATTACAGATATTGAGCCACCATATGTAATTGACGGCCATATTGGATCCGCCATTTTGAATTTTGCAAATCAGGGCTCGGATTCGTAATTCCATACCTGAAAAAGCCCCGTATACCAAATTTGATACAAATCGGATGATTTCCAAATATTCGGCCACCATATTGGATATTTGACCTCCATATTGGATTTTTGATATTGAAATTTAAAACCTATAGTTTGGGCTTTTTCAAGTCATCTATCAGTTACAATTTAAACTAAGGAAACGGCACCATCATTAGTTAATTTTAATTTTTACAAGCTTTTTCTTCTGGTACTTGAAATTGCTCTGGTTTTCGACTACTATATTGAAGTCGCCATATTGGATTTTTTCAAAGGCGCACATGGCATTCGAAAGTAGAGGCATTAAGCTTCAAAATGACTACTTCCTCGATTCCTTCGGTCGCTTCAAATTTTGGGCACAGCTCTAATCCGGATCGTCCCATACATATACGACAATATAAATATATATACGATTCATTTTTCTGGTGCCCCCTTGAGATCTTTGGCTGTAGCCGCCACTGTTACATCATGAAGCCAACAGATACCAATGACAATAGCCGATTTCTAGCGATCAACCGGTTATAACTTTGGTTATGCCCTTGGTTGACAGTGGTTGTACTTTGACATAACCCTTTTGAACACTGACAGTAGAAACTGATTCGTCAGAATGCAATTTGGTTCAACCGGAAAACGTCAAAATCCTATGTTAAATTATTTTTGTTTAAGTATATACACATATGTGAATAACTTTGTAGCTCCTGTGGTTATTTAATCGTTCAAGTGATAATTTTGATAAAATGGACAGAAATTTATTATTAAATATTTGTGGTGATTTATTTCTTGATTATGAAGATTGGCCTTTTTACCTGCATATTTTTTTACATGTAATTTAAATAAATATATAGCCTGCCTTTTTACACATTCCATGGTTCCAAAACAACTGTATCCACAGACCTGGCTGCTCAGGTATAATGATTATCATTTTTTTCAAGTTATTTAGAATGCAGAGAAAAACTTTTGAACAATTAATTGGAGCTGTTGTTAGAACTGACAAAAATAAGGTGTTGTATAAAAAATAGAGTGGAGGACATCATCCCATTGCTATTATTATTCAACTATTGATATTCTTGTGGTAGATGGCTACACAAGATAGTTTAATAAGCATACGCAAATGATAAGATGAAACTTACATGTAGTAGATTTAGCTTAAATATAAACATATTGGTATAACTCTCTAACAAATTTCCAAAAATGTAAAACAGCGATTACAATTGTAATAGCTATCCAAACATTGTATATAAATTAATATTAATTTCCTTGCAGTGAAATATTATATGTATTAGAAATAAAAATAAATACGTAACCTAAAATGTCATTTAAGAAAGAGACAGACAATCAAAAACAACTACGGCTTTGGGTTATTACCGGTTGAAGATATTTCAAACAATGACGTAACAAAGGTCTCATTTGTGACGTTTTCGTGATGTCATTGGTATTAACCAACACTGCTTGAATGTGTTTGGTTCAAACCACTAGGAACAATTATAACCGGTAGATCGCTAGAAATCGGTTATAGACTGGTTCGACAGCTTGGCACCATGGATTTTTTTGATTTTAACAAACACGTTGAGAATGTTGCGATTTTGTTTTGTTTGGCTCTAGTCTAGACCATTTAGCGGCGTTAATACCGTTTCACTATGATGACTAGAATACAAATCCCGCAGTAGTAATTAATAATTAATAGGTTAACTAAACACTATCAATGCAATTATTATGATACGCGACTATATTGGTATATCTCGAAAATATAGTAATATAAAGAACATATTGAAAATGAAAATGAACTGAAAATTTTACTGTTAAACTTTAAGACTTACAGAAACACGTGAGCACTGCATTTACCATTCACCTCTAACGACTCTATAATGTGAATCACAATCACATATGATGATGTGAATGAATAATGAATATGTGAACCATAGATAAGAGATTTGAGGTTCGTTCCAACAACGAATTACCAATACACAACTAATAATCTTCGTGCGCGGTGACGAGTTACCGTTTATTATGATGTTACGCGCAATACGATTACTAGTTGCTTAACGGTTTTACGTCCTGTTGGAACACGCCTTTGATGTGATGTGAACAACGAATAACATCATCACATTACATGTGAATTACCCCACAGATCATAGAGATACAATAAAGGAACAAGAACAATTATGTCATTTGTGTACTGAGAGCTTAGTCCGTACACTTCTGGAGATAGTCTGCAGTCTTAGAGCTTGTACCATCTGGAGATAGCCCGCAGTGCTCAGATGTCGTGGTAAGACCTAAAAGAGAGGAATGGAGAGGGCAAGAGGCTATTTGACTCTGTTGGGGGCTGCTTCCAATGAAATACGATCAACATGTTGTCTCCTTTTACCTATTAATTAAATTATCAATATAAATATTATAGAACATCTGACGGACAAAATTAACTCCTAAACCAACCGTTACTTGATGCCTTCCATCGCTTAATAGGTCGAATTCCTTCTGTGGTTTTTCATATTTGGTGATTTAAACATTTAAAGGTGTCAAATTTATAGTGTTCCGTGAGTTCATTTATATTTATAATGATGGCGGATAAAGTCATGGACTCTGATGATAATAAACAACAAATAAATTCGAAAAACGGTAATAGTAAACAATGGGTGAAGTTAAACGTTGGAGGTACATACTTTCTTACGACAAAAACTACGTTGGCCAGAGATCCAAATTCGTTTTTGTACAGACTGATACAAGAAGATAGCGATTTAATATCAGATAAAGTAAGAATACTTATTTTTGCACTGTTTGTTGAAGTATTGAATTCTAAAAGACTAATAAAGTGATGAAAAGTATTGCAATTTTCACTATGTGATAATATTTCAAGTAGTGTTCCTCATCAAAATATGTAAAACTATGTTTTCAGGATGAAACAGGTGCTTATTTGATAGACAGAGATCCAAATTATTTCTCACCAATCTTAAATTATCTTAGGCATGGGAAATTAGTTATCAATAAAGGATTAGCGGAAGAAGGTGTATTAGAAGAAGCAGAATTTTATAATATTACAAAACTCATAGATTTAGTTAAAGAAAGGATAATGCATAGAGATAATAGACCTAGCAAAGATGGCAAAAAACATGTTTATAGGGTGTTGCAATGTCATGAAGATGAATTAACCCAAGTAAGTTTATCTGTTTAAGATAGCATTGTTAAGTTTAAGAATTTAAGCCACTGCAATGGCATAACTTGCCTCAGAGGGGCCCTGTATCAAAATTAGTTGAGATGCCTGAATAAAGGGTAAAGATTTCTCACAAAAAAAGAAAATGCTTGCATTAAATTAAAATAAGTATTATATTATAAGTTATCACTTCCCCCTAGTAATCAAGCTAGTCATACAATCCAAATTAATAATACTCTTGGCATTATGAGAAAAACAGCTTTGAGAGTAATAATCAACTACTAATGATGAACATCAGATCAAAATTATTATTATTGCTGATAATCTCTTTTCCTTTCACTCACCACAAGAACCCTGTTTAAATGGATGACTTAAATGGGGTAAACGGGAAACCCACAATAATTGATGTAGGATGTTGCCAACTTTTGGGCACACACTTAACTTTTTTCATTACTGTAGAGAAAACTTTATGGGCACATACAGCAGTTTTTTATGTTTTTTCCCTGGGAAGCATGTGATTAAGGGACATTGTGGATAACATTTTAGTAATTTTCACTTACACACATTAGGGGCCTCTGTAACCCGGGGGCCGCGTATCATTGATATGGTGGTAGATACGCCCAGGTCACTGCAGTTTAGCTTTTATGTCAATAAACTATGAATATTTTGTTTCAAAAGTTTTCATTGCAAATGGTTAAAAAATAATCGGGCTTTGAGTTGGCAAATTTCCAGCTTTATCTGTTGTATTGCGAATGTGCAGGATTTGCATGCATAAGAGGGGACATAATGGTAGTTTTCCAATTACCAGACCACAAAGTGACTTTGTACCAAACAGAGGCTCAATTTTCAGGCATTAAGGAACATACTTCAATGCTAGTGGTGAGCACTGTGCTGCAGTATGTGCAGTTGTGTTGTAATTGGAAAACAGCAAATGACCTGATCATGAATCCTTTTTATTTAATGTTCACTTAAGTTATACAAATCCCATATATATTATGGACTAAAAATTGAGAAATTCCCTAAAAAGATAATGCAGGTCTGTGGTCAACTTGCATATTGCTGCAATAAAAATGGGGAAAGTGAATATTAATATAATTTTGTGGCAGAAATGGATGCATGTAAGGGTGCTGAAACTGATCATCAGCTGGCCAAAACTGGGGAACATGATTGTATATATATTCCTTAACAGAATCATCCTCTAAATCATTGGAATGAAATGTTAGTCTATATACCAAGGATATATATAGATGAGCTCTAAATAAATTGATATATGTATTTAATTTTTATCTTCCATAAATTTTCAAAATGGTAGATCATCTAATTTTATATAGTATTCTATCATATGGTATTTGTTTATGAAAACTGCCTTAAACCAGTTCAAATTTTCATAGAATTTTAAAATTAGTCCATAAGATTATTATCAATAGAGGGAATATTTCTATGAATGTTAAATATACCCTCATTTTTGAATCTGTAACTCTAAATGTTGTAACATGAAATTAGGGTTTAATGATTTACCTATAGAGTTTAAAACTCATGAAATAAGTAGAAGCAGCATGTTGAGCTGAAAGAAATGTCTAAAAGTGAATTGTTAAGTACTCAACCAACTTGCAAAAGAGAAGAGGTTATCAATTCATCAGCATATTTTTTTGTGTGTAAACATGTATGAAGGAATATTACATATAGGTACTGCATAATTTTCGAAAATTGGGAGTTATCATGTTCCAGCCAGTTATTAAGGGACTGCAGTCCAATGATTGTAAAACAGCTCTTGATTTTATATATATTTTTATAAATTGATAGAATACCTTGTTTCTGAAAATTGTAAAAATGTGTGCAAAAAATCTAAACAAATCTTTTAAATTAAATATCAAGATTTGTCTTAAAACAATATTGATAATACAAGATGTTTGTAACAGTTTTCATTTTGATTCATCTGAAGTCTTAAAAATAAATTAATAATGGAAATATATTAGGTGGATTCAGAGGTGATTCCATACATAGATTAACATCTGTATTACAACATACTATTTTTCAACAAATAGGAAAAATAAAATTAAAAGTCAAAGTAAATATCACAAATATATTTCCAAATTGACCAAATTGAAATGTCAAGATATGTCAATATGTATTGCTTGTAAACAGTGTTTAAACCATTTCAGTTTTGATTCATTTAAAGTTGTTTTAAAATATAAATTATCTTAGTATATCTTTTATGATTGCAGTTTTACATTTTTTTGTTTTGTATTCATGCACCTCATCAGGTGTGTGCCCCATGCCTAGACACCACTGCCATGCCCTATTGTCTTGTTGACCTTATATATTGTGTTCCTTGGTTTTTAAAATTTACCTTCTTTCTAGTTTTAAGTTATGATATTATTAATGTATTATATATGCCAGATATGTAAACAGGTATCTATTTTTTTAGGTTTTTACATTTTTTCTAAAATTCTGGTGTTTGAATATTATATATATAAAAAAAATATAATGAGGTTAGGACAAAACTATAAACAGACAATTTTCCAGGTTTATTTTAGTTCTACTGCCTGATCTAATTTTTTTTACTTTTTAGATGGTTTCCACGATGTCTGATGGCTGGAAATTCGAACAGCTAGTCAACATAGGCTCTCAATACAATTACGGTGCCGATGAACATGCCGAATTTCTGTGCGTCGTCAGTCGAGAGTATGGAGCACCTGAAAGTATAGAAATAAAAGGAGAGAGGGAGGATAGGGCAAAGGTTCTACAACAAAAAGGTTCTAGAATGTAAAGTGTTTCAATCTCCTTTTGACATTAGTAGATTATGTACTGTGTACTGACCCAGAATCCTAAGCAATGTAATGTGTGGTTTTTGCCAGAAGTTCTTACCTAACGGCATGGGGGAAGGGGGGGCAGAAGGTGGGGACTGCCTCCTTAGAAAACTGTGCCCCCGCCCTAACAAATTTCCCCTAGGAAAAATCCCATGCCTAACCAGTTTGTTGCATTGAGTAATTATATATGAAGGGATCATTAGAAATAAAGGGGCCCAATAAACCTGGTGCAGATGTTGCTAGAAGCTAAGTATTTGGATAGAAAAGTTGATATACTCACACCAGAACCAAGGGCAAATCTAAGTACTTGAGCTCATATACTAACTCTCCCTCCAAATATAATTACTGAATGGGTTTTTCACAAAATCACAGAAATCAACATTGTATAACTCATGATTCTGTGGAATTTGAATGTACAGTGATTTTTACTACCTACCTACTCATCTTTGCAATATTTAATTGTGACATTATTACCTGTCTATATGTACCTTCTTTACTTATGATTACAACATGAAGTTGTTTTGTTTTATTAGAGCTGCTGCCAAAAAATAATTAAATTATATTTTTATTATCTTGGTATATGTTTATTTCAACTTTTCAAAATGCTTTTGTTTAGGGTGCAGCTCTGATTAGACAAAAAAACTCCATTCTCTTTTTTTTTGAGCACCACTTTTAAAAGATAGGCTGAAAGTATTGAATTGGTTTTTTATTAGTCTTCTGATTCCAATTTCTAAATTTGGGTTAAATCAACAGTTTTTTAATAAATATTTAAACTTATCTAATATTTAAAATTTTAGTTTTCTTATCAGTATTACCAACCTATTTAGATTTTTTGTTTTATTTTACTTTTTTTAGAAAACTAAACATTGATTTTCATCAAAACATTTGTTGTAGAGGGAGTTGTGACAAGTAAATCTTGATAATTAGTTAGTTTAGGGATCATGCATACAGACTACAGCGCCACCTGGTGACAAAGTTTATTATTCAGTCAGAAGTATAACACTGTAAAAAGTGATTTGTTAAGTTATTTTTATTCAAAAAATTTGATGATCCTTCATAATGTTTTTATCACTAATATCAGATAAGTCAAGTTGGAAGTGAAATGTTCTTTTTTCTTCAGTAGCTCTGGTACCATATGGAAAAATTATAGAAATCTCAAACAATGAAAGCAGTAAAAATTACAGTGGTTTTCTTTTGGTATTGACCACTTGTTTTTCTATAGTTTTTCCTGTATCCAAAGTAACTGTATTGAAGGTTGAAGCTGATTAGTTATGACTGTGTTAAGATTTTTTGATTATGACATGGAATAATAGATTTAAAGAAAACTTCAGTTTCAGAGATCTTTGTAAATTGAAATGGAGCCCTGTAAAACAGCTGAAGTTAAAGCCTTATGATGGGGGTGTCTTTTCAATGGGTCTTACATTTTGATCTTCAGTATTATCACTATTTGCATTGAAGTCCTTTAAATTACCTGAGGAAGCTCAAGGTTAAGATAAGCTACAGATCAGGGTGGTGTTTTGTTGGTTGGTGTAGCATTTAAATCCTCAGTGGTTACAATTCTTTTGGTATTAGTAGTCTCTGCGTCCTCCTCTAGTAATATCTCTCTGTCCACTGGCCATATTCCATACTTTTTAAATTCGTTATTGACAGTTTGTGTTCATGTAGATTGAACATAGGTATTTCCCAAAAACTTAACGACACGACCACTGTGCCCCCATAACCTTTTTATTATCTCTGCACTGTAATAAGTTAGTGATCGCATAAAGAAAACGTTCAAATGTCACATTTTATGGTTGTATTGTAGAGGTATACATATATGATGCTCTCTTGCATTGTCACTTATCTCGATGTTTTTGCTGTGTATCGCATGTCCTTTCAGTAATAATAAGGCCGGTTTTTCGTTTGTGAGTACTGTGAACTGTAAAAATGATTTAAATCAAAATCTCAGTGATGCATCATCCAGCAACTCATTTTTCATTGTTTTCTGAGCTTATATCAGGACTAATGGAACATACCTACCGCGTTAAAACAGAATCCCGTTGTTACTAACTGTAATGTCTTCGATGCACATTACATATAATATCAAAAAAAAAAGTATGAATTAGATGTTGCGGTTTTAATTCTATGCTGGTTCAATGCAAGTATATAATTGACGAAGGACCTTTAGCGGAACCATCAATAAACACGTGCCGTCACATAAACGAATCACCAAATAAAAGTTATCACTAACCTTTTACGTCGAAGCTCTGCGATGTTTTCTTGGTTCTTCTTTCTTCAGAGGCTAGCCCCGTAACAGCAGGAACAATTTTTTAGAGCTTCGTCAGGACAACACGTTACACAAAAAATAGCGACGTAATGTTCATTGATTGAGCAAACAAAAATGCGGGTTTAACAACAAATGATGCGCTTTTGTAAACACAAAAGAAACAAAATGAAAGCGGTTTCGCGGTTGTTACGAACGGATCTAATAACTCGCGGATTCGTAACACAATAACAACAAAAAGCGCCGTCTCTTCAGACGGAATCAAAAAAGCGTCCGAATAGTTCGGAATACAATACACGACTCTCCCAAGCGTCCAAACAGCTAGGGATCCAAAACACGAATGTCAATATTGTCTATATTTTACACGCAAAAAACACTTACAATTAGCATTTGCGCGACGGAATGTTTTAGAAAAGGTGCAGAAGTTTAAAAATCAATGAAGTAATTCAATCAAATTGAAAACAATACACTAAACAAATTGCGGGAACGCACCACTAACTGTTACTTGAAGTGCCAAAATTTTAATTTACAAATAATGCCCTAATTGAATTTCTTGAATTATCAATTACATATAAAAAATGATTGAAAGAATTAATTATATTGAGCAATATTGATAAGGCTGGAAAATTTTTATTTCACTTTCCAAATTTTGCCGCCCTAGAAAAATTGCTGCCGAGGGCACTAGCCACAATTGCCCCTAGTGTAAATTCACCGCTGATCAAAAGCTTCAAATAAAATATTTTTTTTTCCTGAATTCAGTATCCCTGAGAGCGAAAGTGTGAAAGTATGCAGCCGTTTTGCAACAGGACAGAAAAGTTTGATAGAAAATTCAGTGGCATTAATCAAGGGTGACAGCTAGGAAAACTTGTTCGATTAACAACTCTGAAGTATCAAAAATTCCTTAATCGCGAAAGGTATCGAAAGTACCATAATGTCAAAAATACCAGAAATTTAGAACTTGTCAAGAAGTGAAAAAGCTAAAGGTAGTAAATCAATTATTCTGCTGAAGTCAGGCAGCCTTTACGGCAGATTTTTGACCAAAATAAAGTTTTTTTTGGCCGAAACCGAATCTTTGGTTGGTCACTGAGTGACAATGCAGTGTTGCCAACCTGAGTGACTTACGTTCAAGTTCAAAATTTTTCTAAAAGTATTCTAGTTATTCTATTACAAATATGTTTAATACTAGGATATGGACCCTTATTAGGCTCTTTATTTAGTCTTAACTAGGTGGCGATTTTTAAATTTATCTAAATGATTGAAATTTTTTGCTGGTGATATTGTAACAATGTAGAAAATCTGCTACTGATAACTCATTACTTAAGTTTACCTGCAAACAAACCATTGGAGATGCAAAGGATCTAAGAAAGAGAAGACCTCTAAACTGCCACCAGTAAATAATGATGAACTTGAATGCTAAATGGTTCTGTATAAGTTTGACTTCTTTTAATTTGATTAAAAAGACTGATCAAAATCCATTATTCTCTCTGAAATGGGTGGTGCTCAACTGTTTGATGTTATTACTATGATGTTTTTTGTAACGCCGTTAATACATTTAAAATGTAGGTTCCTATACTTGTGGAATACTATTGGTCTCACAAGATTTGTTTTTTATTGTAATTTTTATTATTATTATTATTTTTTATAATTAGATTAAGTATAAAAAATTTAATTTATAATCCTCATATGTGTCACTTTTTGTTGGAGATAAGGAAAGTGAATCAAAAACCAACTTTTTCTTTCAATGTATATTAAAGTGAATGTAATAATTTAGAGTGCAGTAATCCTTAGCATCTTTAGGATTGTTGAGATTAGCATACATACATAAGTAGTTATTATATTTTCTACACATTCAGTATACAGAAAGGCGGTTGGCCTAAATATTCAGCTTAAGGCTTTTCATTATTACAGTACCATTTTCTTTGATTTAGTCAATATGTATTGAAATTCTACTATCAAAAAATAAAAAATTAACCACGCTTGAGGAAAGATTTGTATATTTCAAAACTTTCAAAAAACGTACTTACTTTAAAATTTTTGATATTTTGAGCATTCAAGTATTCCTTACTTTTCATGACATTATAAATATTACATAAGGAAAAAATACCAAATCGTGATATTTCCAAAACACTGCTTCTAATTTAAATTATAATACTATTTTTAGTACAGGTATTTCTAATTTATTTTGATTTTTCCTGTTAGAAATAAATGCGTGTTAGTGGAATAAAAGTCCATTGTCATTAAGTCACTCTGTAGACTCTGTTGTTCATTTAATACAAATGCAACTTCTTTCATGAGATCTTGAAGTTTTAAAAAAATTCTTAGACTGTGTCATTTTTGGGGTGGGGGAGGTAAAATCATTAAAATAAAGTTTACATAATACATTCCTGAATGTCCTCACTGCGACAATAAAAAAGCAACATCCATTTGATAAGGGACATGAATTTTAAAACCATATCATGCAGTTTTTTTCTTCTGTTTTGTGGGCGCAGGGGCAAGGACGACCATCTCTTTGTAAGAAAGTATTTAAGAAATCATTAAATTAGGGTAGAGCTACGGTCTTAAATTCAGATCATACACTCTTTCTGCAGTAGCGCCATTCTGGTTACTTTCTAAACTATTATTTAATGCTTTATTCTGGACCCCTTTTCAGTTTGATTCTCATATAAAGTCCACCTTGCCTCTACCCTCCACTCTTCAATTATTCTAATACCTTGCCACACTCCTCGTACTAAAAGCGTGCTCAAATTTTGTCATAGCATTCCATTTCATACAAAACAAGTTTCGTGATTGTTGATTGTACTACTCAGGTATGCGTATAAATTAGAGCTCTGTCCAACCAAACGAATAACTGATAAGAAACCAATTACACCGAGCCCAGTGTCGAGTCACCCTTTACAATTACATCACTGCGCCATCAAGTAACCGGTTCTATATCGGTGATTCGTCGTGTTGGAACACCCCGCGACATTTGCGTTGTATCAAATATCCGATGCAGTTTGGAACTAATTTCAAATTGCGTAGAATCAGACAGGCTATGACCATAAAATTTAGAGAATTAAAGAAAAAATACATCAAGTCAGCTAGTGTGCTGTCAACTTTTTGTTGGAATAACATTTACCCAAAAAAAATAATTATTTTGGCAACTGACTAAAGAAATTAGATAAATCAATTCGATATTGCACGTAGGTTACCGCAGATGTTAACGGATTACTGTATTCATTTATTATATTAAAAACTACGTGGTCAATTTACCGTGGGGCCAGATTTTCGAAACCATGCGATTGCTCTATCACTGGACTTTCGACGTAAGTCGCATGAACATTGACATAATTGAAGTTAAATGTCAATTTTCATACCTTATACGTCGTCCGACAAGTGGTAGACCGATCGATGGTTTCAAGAATCGAGGCCCTGGGAGTGTATTCTTCCTTTCCTAATAATAGTAGATGTAAATATAATCTTTATTGTATGATCTGTGAATATAACTTCATCTTATTCATTAATATATTACCCATATTCACTACAAATGAATGATTTTTAGTTTACTTTTTTATTTTTTCAATATTTTCATTTGGTTTTTGGTATGCTTTTGGTTATCGCCGCATACCCATCTCTGTAGTGATATTCTATTAACTGTATAACCCCCTTTAAAGCTGACTGAGTACCTTCCTAAGATACCTTTACCTGTTTGATTGGAATAACTATCTATTTGGATTTCGTAAGTGTAACATTGTAACAAGAAACAAAAAAATCTTAAAGACAGACTTTGTAATTGTACAATTAAAGTGTAAATATTGGGATTTGTTTTATTTGTTAGTTTATATTGTAATGGGTATCCTTTCAAAACAGAAAATGATGAATAGAAATTGTTCTCAATGACATTAGACACGCTTAAGAACTTCCCACTATGCTTTTTGAACTCCTAAGAGATTAACTGGCAGCAACTGGAAGTAGTTATTTAAGAACTCCATCTGGGAATTAGAGGGGTGGATAGAGTAGCTACAAAAGTTTTCCCACCATTCGCAAGTCCGGATAAAGTGAGGAGGATTGTATCTTCAGATCGGCTCTCTGTCATATGTTAACAATGCTATCAGTAAAAATCCAAAATTGTAGCTTTGGTACCAGACGGATTTAATGAAATAAGACAAGCAAAATAAAAGGCAAATGAGTATAGGATGCTGAAACATTCAAGGGATAGGCACAAAGCAAACCAAGTCTTTAAAGAGCTTCACTCATACAATATGAACATCGCTGTACTCACCAAGACAAAACAGCAAGGATTCAAGGTAGACGTGAGCCTTCAATGTTTGCCATAAATTTCCTGATTTGACCCCCTTAAGCCACGAATTTTCTGATTTGTTCCGACCTAGGACAATCTTCTGATTTGCCATTCCCTAAACCAAAAGCTGGGTACAACCGTATATATAGATGATTACATTTACTTTTGGAGAGGTTTAGAGAGGAAAAAATGCAAATTCTGGTGTGATTCATAACAGTTAAGAACCTAGAAAAAAAACTATAACCCGATTGACGGAAGAATAATAGTTGATTTAGAAATAAAAGGATATAAATATATCAGAAGACACTTTACAAACCAAAGGATTAGACCACACAAAAACTACATGAGAAATACTAACGATAGAGGATTTTATTGAAAGGGTTGGTAAAGCCACATTAAATTTCTTGGCAAGTGAAGATGTGGTTAATAACAATATAGAACAAAATGGACAGAGCTCTCAACATAAAGATAAATATACTTGGATCAAAAAAAAAAAATTAAAAGGTTAAGGATCTATCATACTATTATAAAATTGTAAGTTTGTTTGTGTTTGTTCGGGCATCACGTAAGAACTACTTAACTTTTTTTGCTGAAACTTTTTTTGTTGTGACGCCTATAGTTTGACTTAAAATCTGGTAGACATTTTATCTCTCTAAATTGACAGAAACGGTAGATATAGCGAAAAAACTCCTAGCATGTTGGGTATTTCAATTACTCAATTGGTTCTACCGCACGCACAAAATATTAGATACTGGCATCAGCTTAGCTTTTATTCAAAATTCGGAATGTGCAAATGTAACATGTTTCGATTTAAAAAAAATCAACATATATCAAGTGTAATTTTACAGAGTGTTAAGTCTACAAGGTTTTGAGGTGGTTTGTATGTTTCTATTATGATATCCAAGGTTTCGTCGATAGGGTTGTTGGTGAAAAGGGACACTACGTCAGGCACTGCCTGATGAACACCTATGTTGTTTACGAGAACCAACGATACAAACAAGTGGAAGGAGCTCCTATGAGATCGCCACTCTCACCAGTTATAGCGAACCTTTTTATGGAGAGCTTTGAGGAGCTGGCACTAAGAACAGCAACTCTTAAACCCAGTTTATGGTTGCGATATGTGGATGATAGTTTTGTGATTTGGCGTCATGGGAGGGAACACCTGAACACATTTTTAGACCACCTTAATGGCATCCATCACAAAATAGAATTCACCATGGAGGTTGAAGCCAATAATCAACTGCCATTCCTTGATCTTCTCATAAATAGGAAGGAAGATGGAACCCTTGGCCATACATTATATAGGAAAGCAACTCACACCAACAGATACCTTCATGCTAATTCTCATCACTACCCAGCCCAACTACAAGCCGTCGTCAAAACTTTAGTAACCAGACCACAAAGACTAGCTGGCCAGGACAATATCAAACAGGAAATGGACAGTTTAAAAACAGCTCTGAGACAAAACGGATTTACAGACCGAAATATTGAAAGAGCCCTAAAGTCAAAACCGAGACGAACAGACGAGGAGCATGAGACACCAATAACCAAGGCTTATTTACCGTATGTCAAGGGTACCACGGACAGTATTGCAATTATTCTACGGAGACACAATATCGATACTATTTTCAATACAGACAGAAAAATAAGCACGGTGTTGAGGACTCCGAAGACGAGGGTCCCTTTAGAACAACAGAGAGTGTACGAGATTCCATGTGCAGACTGTCATAAAACCTATGTGGGACAAACTAACAGAAGAATTCAAGCTAGACGTGATGAACACCAGAATGCTATAAGAAAGCAGGAAAAAACAACATCCATTGCTGAAAACGCCACCACGACGTCACACCGAATAGACTTTGAGAACACCAGAGTTCTGGCAAATATAGAACACCCGAAATCAAGACTCGTAAGAGAGGCAATTGAAATAGCGAAGAGGCCTCACAGTCTAAACGCACGCAATGAAATCCAGAACTTATCGAATTGTTGGAAAATTCTATTAAACACCGGCCCGGACCCGTCGAATAATAACTCAACCGGAAATAACAAATCAGCAGGCGGGAGGCGCGCCCACTGAGCGACTATATAACACCGTGCGCGCTCCTGAATATATCAGTATTAGAGTAACTAGAAGCGAAAGCAGAAGGCTACGAGAATTATGCGAACCGACCTGAAGAGGGCAGATGTGAATCTGCCGAAACATCGTCATTTTACTATCGATCCCGGCGGGGATCAGTTATCAACTACGCGGATGAATTCCCGGAAACCATCTAATATATATATATATATATATATATGTATTAGATATAACAGCAAAACAATACCTAATGTAGGTTTAATTTTACAAACACTCTGTATATATCGCTTAAAAAAATGACATCAATAATTATTCACTAATGTCAAGTGAAGTTTAATTAAGGTTATTTACACATACTTAATAGTTAGTTGACATTTCGACCTTTCGTGTTTTCCTATATTTTCTGAAAAACGTTAAAATTAAAAAAAAATAGAAATTAGAGTCTTACTTGAAATTTACTGGAAAAATAAGAAGAAATCCCTGATTTGAATTTTAAAGGGAATTATAGAATTAAATGAAAGGATAAGATGGTTTCAAATGCATCATGTAGGATCAATGAAAGGGCTCATTATGAGGAATATTAAAATAAAATAATAAATATTAAGAAAAACGTTCAAACATCAAGTACATCATGTAGCAGATTAATTAAAAAGATCTGTGAGAAATATAAGTGTATATATTATTTTAAATTTCAAACTGATTCCCTGCATGTCTGAAACTGGGAAACTGGCACATATAAACGTTATCCGCGATTTGTAATATTTTGGGTTAAGTCTTTTTTACCAAAATATTATATTTAATAAAACTAAATAATTAATGGCAATATAAAAACATGTTTTAAATGTTGCTATGCAAATTAGCGAAAATCAGCATATTCTGCAATTCCTGAAAGGAAATAATTTTGCAATTTAATATATAAGTCGGGTCGATACTGCCATTTAATTAACTGAGATTAATTACCTCAAACGTGAAAGTGATTATTTTTGGTATGTGTTCTGATTTTATGCAATTATGGTAGTTTTTGTTTTCTGAAAAGTTGTGAATTAAATCCGTGCCGACGTAAGAAATGGTTTAGTCGGCAAAAACGTGTTATCTTAATTAAAATAGAGCAATGAGCGAAACTATCATACCCGTAAATAAACCCATGTAAAAATTATAAACATAAAAATTTCACAATTATTTCGAAAACATAAGCTTTTTAACAAATTTGATAAAAATGTGTTGATGAAGAATTTTGCAATAAAAGTCCAAACATCCGGATTCTATCTCATGGTAACAGTTCTAGATTAATCTAAAATGCAGTGGCAGGCTGTCATAACTAGCGGTGGGATTATTTTTAAAAAATCTCAAAAAAATGTGGAACGCTTCACGATTTTGCGTGTCATCCTTGCGCAGGGGCCATGCTAATCTTCTCTGTATCGTTCCAATTTTAGTATATGTACCGCCGAAGCGAGTACAAATATTTCATACTTTTTATGAGTATATGTACTAGAAGCACTAAAACTATTGTGGGTGTAATGTTTTAGTGTAAAAGCACTTCCGCCATCTACAATGTGAGCGAGGAACAACGCTTCCCCCATCGACCGAGGATCAACTAAAGTACCTACTAACAAAAGATATCTGTCACAGAGATTCAGGTATTGTGATAAAATCGATTTCGGACCACCCGGTCAGCTCGGAACTTACACCGTGGCTTGGATCTTGTACAATAAAAAATATAATAATAGATTTTCGTTTGAACTTTATACCCAAAATCATATTTTTAATTGTCTGGTTTTAGAGTTTTGAAAAACCTGCACCAAAAGGCGAAAAAATGCCCCTGGGTCAAGCACTTACATATTTTGTACTGCGAATTGCACACTTTTTGACGGAAGTTGAAGTTTTTCATTATTTTCATGATTTTGCTAAAATATTTCATTTATCTGACTAACAAATTAGTGTCAGGGGCAATTGGTACAGTTGAAATTAGGTTTTCTTTTCGGTTTTATAGCCATTGAAAATTAACAAATGTTTATTTTATTTTTTAATAGTATTTGAAAAATCCCAAAAAAATGTGTGGAACACTTGACGATCTTGCGTGCCAACCTTGCGCAGGTGTCATCTGTAAATTCAACTGTATCAAAAGGCAAAAAATTGCCCTTGGGTCAGGATAACTATTTCCCACTTAGATATTGCAAACATTTAATGAATATAATTAAAATAATAAAAAATCATATGTTGAAAGTTAAACAGCTTTTACATTATTTTTAACCGACTTCCAAAAAGGAGGAGGTTATCAATTCGTCGCGTATTTTTTCGCTTTTTTTGTATGTATGTTACCTGATTTCTTCTTCTGTGGTGCACCGTTTTGAATGAATATGGTCTTGTTTAATAGAGTATATATCCGGATTAGTTAAACTTCAAATTTTGGAAAAGAAGTCTATTGGTAAAGTGATAAAATTTGTGAATGAACACATGCGTGCATGGAAATCGACCATTATCCCTAATATTTTAGTCGATTTTTCGATAACTCCTTATGGATGTGTATAGTTTTTTAACGTTTAATCTATTAAGGAACTGCGACGTGCAACTTGCAGTTTTGCAGAAAATCGCCGAAAATTCCAAAATTCTTATGAAAAATTTCATCGAAATGACATAACGGACATTTCCACATAAATATTTTAATTCCAACTTAATAGTGCGGGAATTTTAGGCACTGGAAGTTTCAATTGCGAGTTTGACAATTTTCTATGTACATCTCAAGCATATAGGTAGTAAAGCATAGTATTTTCGGCTCCTTAAATCAATGAGTACCAGCTCGTTTTGTTTGTATACCAGGCAAATAACTATCTAAATGCAAATTTTTCCATTTTGCGAAGACGGTGCTTTTGGTTGTCACATTCTCCCGGCCTAATAGAAAATTCGGTGACTACACATGTCAAACTTTAAAGTGCTATTTGGTGGGTTTATAGACAGGGTGTTTAGTTATAGCAAACAAAATCACAATGTAAAGTGATAGGAGTTGCATTTATATGAAGATTGAAATATAGGACAGACTAGAATGATAGTGGTCCGTAGGCAGCCGTATATACCGGATGGTTGGAATTTAGGTGGACTGGACGTTTGGTGGTATGAAAATGTTGGAAAAAATGTGAAATTAAAATTATATAGGGTGATTAAAAAACTCTTATAGGATGTGGACATAAGCAAATCATACACAGGATGGTTGAAATATATGCTGCAGTTTAAGTATATTTATACAGTGTGATTAAATAATTATTTCTTTTATAGCCCATAAGAAGTTGCATAAAGTGTGCAGAGGAATTAATGTTACACAGGACGATAATATAAAATGTAAAAAATGAACTAATTTATGGGCTAGCCCACAAGAAGTTATATATGGTTGAAATATAGGACGAATTTGACTCCGTAAATATGGGATGGATTCTACTCCGTCCTATAGTTTACAGAAGGCAGCTAACAAATTTATGCTTGTCCGTGGGCAGTCGTATGTACAGGATGGTTGGTACATAGGTTGGAGTGGAATTATCTATAGTTATACAGGGTTGTCAAAAGAAGTTGAGAAACGGTTACATTTCGTAGTCCATAAGGCATAAATATATTTTGGGCTTATTAAGTCAACGCGTACTAGTACATTTTGTTCGTAAAGATTTACCTGTCAATTTAAATGAGAAAGTATCATTGTGTAACGTTGAGGCTTTCGATGTTACTTGGTTCTGTTTATTAAGGTTATACATACAAAATAAAAAATATAGAATGAAAACTACCTGAGTTCAAAAATACTAAAAAGTTGAAAATATAACATTTTAAAAATATATATAACCGACTTCTACCTATAACTAAACAGCTAAAAATAATTATAACAAAATACAAATCTGGCAAATAAATAACACATTCAATGTTGTTAGGTACCTACGCAGGAAGTAAAAAATGTAAACATTAAAAGGTGCTCATTCTGTACAAATTAATTACCTACCAATCTAGTATATTTTTGAAGTCGGTGCCAAGCAACAATCAAGTTTGGTGAATTAGTAGATTAGTACGCAATGAAGGATTTTAGATTTGCTTGGCACCGGCTTCAAAAATATACTAGATTGGTAGGTAATTAATTGGTACAGAATGAGCACCTTTTAATGTTTACATTTTTTACTTCCTGGGTAGGTACCTAACAATATTGAATGTGTTATTTATTTGCTAGATTTGTATTTTGTTATAATTATTTTTAGCTTTTTAGTTATAGGTAGAACTCGGTTATATTTTTTTAAAAAAAATTTATAATGATTTTCGATCAGGTCTGACTCAGGGGAAATTGTTAGCCATTTGGTACAATTGAAATTAAGGTTTTCTTTTCGGTTTTAAAGCTACTGAAAACCAACAAAATTCTGTTATTTAATTTTTTTAAATAATTTAAAAATCTCAAAAAAATGTGGAACGCTTCACGATTTTGCGTGTCATCCTTGCGCAGGGGCCATGCTAATCTTCTCTGCACAGATCATACAATAAAGATAGATGGGTAACTCAATGTTATAAAATGTGTTCACATTTTGTCCCATGCAAGGTTAGAATATGCATAAAAAGCATCTTCAGAACTCCTTCAAGTACTAAATTTGACGTTTGTTGAATTTGACAGATCATCACCAACTTAAAAGAAGGAATCTGCAGTTTCTGGTCCCAAATGTCACCAATAGAGGGCTGTTCCATCGAATTATTTTTATGCGTTTTTCGGAAATAACACCACAATCGAAACAAAAATCTGGATATTCAAGGAAAAACCAAACGTTTCCAGGTCTATACTGACTTAGTTTTTAATGGCTTTACAGCATGTATTGAAAATATAAAATGCAAAATGAAAGTTTGATTAAATGTCATATATCAAACTTTCATTTTGCATGTTATATTTTCAATAAATTTTAAAGCCATTGAAAACGAGGTCAGAATAGACCTGGAAACGTTTGATTTTTCCTTGAATACAGATGTTTGTTTCGATTGTGATGTTATTTCCTAAGAACACATAAAAATAATCAAGAATATGCTACAAATAACATCTAGAAGACAATGTACCATCAAAATAAATTAAACTAATATTGAAATTAAATTTATTTATTTACAAAAGATAAATTAACAAATACAGTTGAAAATTGCACTACTTATTTATGTATTAAAATGACTCATAGTTAAAACTAACCAAAACAGTATAAATATCAATATTATATGTACAGTGAGGAATGTGTTGGTAGAAACAATTACATCATTTTATAAAAAAATGCACAAATGGTTGGAGTTTTCGATTTTTAATATTGTTTTTGTTGTGACTGTTACAGAAAAACTAATCATACCATTATTACTTAACACAATTTCAAATTTTCATATATACTTCCATAAACACACTTTCAACACAAAAACTAATGCATGGACTGCATGTGCCGATCACCATTACCAAAATCTACAGTTCCAACCATATGATCTTTTGAAAAATTATAAGTAAGGTCACAACTTAAAGACACTTCATCAAACCTTAGAATACAATATTTCTCTTTTTCTGTTAGTTTATCAACAATTCTATTTAAATTTTGGAAGATATGTTCATTATAGCTGCAATTAAAAGGATACTTACAAGATTACTAAGATTCTTAGGAGATGGCAAACTAAAAACTTTGATAGAAATCTATAACATTTATCACTTTGTTTATACAGAGATAATGCAAATATTTTATCATCTAATGAAAAACGTCTTCCTTTTGGTTTTAATTTTTGATTCCTCATTTAACTCAAAAATAAATTTGTAGTTGTGCTTTTAGCATTATTCAAATACCTTATTTCACATTTCTTCTGATGTAATAGCTGTAAACGATTTTTGGTGTTCATTTTAGTAGCTCTTCTTGCTATTCTCTTCCACTTCAATAGTTGTTTTCTAAGGTTCTGGGCATTGTGGCTATTTGCAGTTGAAGACTTCTTTCTTATCATCCACTTTGTTGGCGTCCTGTCAAATACGTCAAAAGTTATAAATTATTAAACAATCACTAAAAAAATGCTTACCCTTGTGTACTTGTTTCTTACCAAAGATATTCTATTACTGCTACAAATTATTCAATACCTTAAAACAATGTATAAATAGTCCAAGAATGGGATTTAATACAAAATTCCACTCGAAATAAGAAAAATTACAGAGCGATTAATGGCTTCACCTTTTCACAGACAAAAAAATCACATTAGTAATGGCCGACAAAAACAACTAATCGAGCTTGATTCCTTGCTCTTGCATTGCAGCTTGGTCGATAAAGAAGAGCACATTGTGTCACCTGGATATATTCGATTAGCTGTCAAGAAATAGTACTTGAAGGAGTTCTGAAGGGGGCTACGTTTACAGTTCACCGACAGCTGGACCAACATTGCCTATCTGAGTTACCACCCCCCTGCTTCTCTGTATCGTTCCAATTTTAGTATATGTACCGCCGAAGCGAGTACAAGAAATATATACTTAGTATGCGTATATGTACGAAACTCACTAAAACTATCGTGGGTGTAATGCAGCACTTCTGCCATCTACATTGTGATAGAGGAACAGCGTTTCCGTCATCCACCCAGTATTAAGGGGAAGGGGGGACTGTTTTTTTATGGGTCATGGATTGATCTGGACTACAAACTCTATATTTATGTTCATGTATTTTCAGGATATTTAAAAATGTATAATTAAAAAATTAATTGGTAAAAATTGGATCTTAAACCCGAAAGTCCAAAATTGGGGTGGTTGAACCTCCTACGACCTTGCATATTATGACAAAATGTATTTCATACTACCCCAGGTCAGCCTGGGTCATCTATCAATAAAAAAATATACTAAAGATGGATTTTCAGTTACCTTTTTTAACCACAATCATATTTTTACTTGTCAGCCTTAAAATTAAAAAAAAAATTGGAATTCAAGAGCTGTAACACCGAAATGAAAAGCTACTTAATTTCAACTATATTGAACGGCAAAAAGTTGCACCTGTGTCAGGCTAATCTTGCATGATCAGGAGTAGATAGTGTAAATAAAGGAATTCTAATACCATCGACCATTGCCTCTTTTATCCCGGAAACTACTAAGACTAACATTTTGAAAAAAAATCCAGGAAAAATAATGCAGAAGTCTTAATATTAATTTGGGGGGCAAATAAATTAAAAATATAATTAAAACTGAAAACTGTTTTCAGCAAATGAAAGGACTCTTTGTGGGAAATACTAATATATTTTATTCATATTTTAAAAATAAACTGTTTAGACGATGAGATAAGGGGTAATTATATAAATTTTGGGAATTCCTGAACCTAAATTTGTTAAAAATAAACTGAAACTAAATGATCTAATCTTGTATTTTAAATTCCTAGATTTGAAGCTACACTTTATTAGAACGAATCAGTCAAGACAGCTGATAAATTTTTGTTCTTTTAGGAATCCCACAATATACATAAGAATATTACAAAAGACTAATCAGTTATTTTGTAGCATTCCAACAAAAATCAACTGAAGGCTCTTTTATATTGATAAATGAAAGTTTCAAATATTTTACAGTAATATGTTTTATGTGAAAAGTGCAAATGTATTTTATTAAAACTAATCTAATTATATAGGGTATATTAAATTTTTTTAACTATTTATCGCAATTTCGTTAAAAAATCCAGAACTCGTAAACAAAAAACACGAATTACAGGGCACTATTTTTATCTTTTAAAAATGAAATAGAAAGATAAACACGCCTTTGGAAATTTTAATTAATACAGCACATAATTGTACAATTGGTTGCATACACACTAGTGATAATAAAAGAAAAATCAAGGAGCTGCGCTTATTCATTTTATTCATGTTTGCTGTAACTCGGGTATATTCAGTTTTTAAATTCTATAATTAAATTAAAATAAATCCAATTTTCTAAGAAACCGTTTATGGAGAAGCCACTGTATAATATTCCGATCCCCGACATTCAATATAAGGACTACTGAAATTTGAATACCCGTTGAAGTTTACATTCAGAATAAAGAAAAAACACCCTAAGCTGGCAGTAGATGAATGGGAAAAAGTGGTCATTAGTATAGCGAAAAGGCTGTGCTCTAATGATTATGAGGTCGTATGTCCTTGCTTCACTGCACACAAACTTAGAACTTTTTAATTTAAATTCATTTATGTATATTTATGGCACTGCTTGATTAATTTTCATTTCAAGTTTTTACTATTCAATAAGGCATTCTACAAAATGAATAAATCTACTTTATTAATTATATTTGGTAATGGCAGTCAAGTTTATAGGCTGTATTTTGCCCTATTATAGATTTTCAAATCTGAATAAATGTTTCTTATTTAGACAAATATAGTATAATAGCCAAATATTTGTCCTAAACTTATCTATGCAACCAGTTATACCAGGGGCGGATCCAGAAACCCACCGCGGAGGCAATTTCATGCTTCAGAGGGGCGATTTCATGGTTCAGGGGGGGGGCATCCTGTACAAAATTTACCCAAATAAAATTAACCTCAGATTTCTTGTACTATTCCATTAAAAATACTCGTTCTGGGATTTAAACCCCTAGAAGGGACGTTCTTCTAGACTCTTGGAGTTAAGATTCCCTCGTTTAATATTAAATTTACTAACTTTGAAGCTCTCGGAGGGGGCGATCGGCCCCATACCCCCCTTGGATGCGCCCATGAGTTATACCATTACATATGGAATATGTTTAAAATTTCACAAATATAATGGTTTAATTTATTGCAGACTCCTCCGTATTCTTGCATATTTCTGCCACAAGAGACCAGAATACGTGCTCTAAACTAATAACAATTAACACAAAAATGACCAATTCTTATAAGCACAACACATTGTGCATATTCATACAGAATAGATACATGAACATGTATTGAATTAAACAACCCTCCTCTAATTTTGAGGCGTAACGTCTATTAAGGATATTGTCAATATTGGGACTGTAATGACTAAAGTATTTAGAAATTTAGAACGTCTATGTAAGAAGCTTGCCCGAATCAAAAATAGCCTGACATTTTTGTGCAGATGTCGAGAGAAGAGGATTATTCCTAAAGGTTTAAGATTTCGTCAACCCTACATCGGTAGAAGAATATAGAGCATATCGGAGCGAGCAAGTTTCGCAGCCCTTAGAGACAGGATAAATTTCAATCGCTATAATAAATTCAAGTTAGAACGTGATATTTACATAAATTTGACCAACTTTTTTTAAATAGAAACACCAAAAAATAACACACATGAAAAAAATTTACTATAACAAAAACTCTCATAAATCTTTCGCATAAACAACTAAATGCTACTGAAACTTCAGTATTACAAAAAGGACTTAACTTTGCAGTTAGGTACTCCAAAAACAATTCCTAAATTTGATATAAGTGCTATGGAACAAACCGCAAATAAACTAAATTCTAGTGATGCTCAAGAATAAAGAATAAGAGCAATAACTTGATCAAGTGCTAGTTGGACTCGCGTACTAAGGGTTCCGTACCACCTTCAAGATTCTAATATTCCAGTTTCAGACAAGCAGGGAATGAGTGCATTTTCTTACATTTGGTCTAATATTTTTTATTTTATCTGCTTCAGGATTCGCTTGATTTTTATAAGAATATAAGAATATGTATTTAATTTTCTAATTTGGCCCCCAAAAATTAACATTAGAGTTTTATTTTACTAATAAGTTTTCAGGGAAGACTTTTATAATGTACTGTCTGAATTTTGAGGCTCTGTAGATTGGAAGATTTAGGGCAAAATAGGTCAAGTTTTAAATTATGAATTATTAAATGTATTATTCATATTAGTGAAAAATACAATAAAATATATATTTCAAAATTTAAATAGTGCTGTTTCAAAAGTGTTAATTAAGTCGATGTTTAATATTTTTGTTAATATCTTTTAAACAAATAATTTAAAAATATGATATATTTGTAATTCACATAAGGAGCCTTTTATCTGATATGATGCGTTTGAAAATTGAATTTTTATTTTCCACTTAAATGTATAATTTTAATTTTTTTAATTTTAAAAATATGGAAAAAATATATTTGTTTTCGTCATAATGAGCCCTTTCACTTGATATATAACATGATGGGTTAGAAACAATTTTAATTTTATATTTTAAATTTAATTCTGTAATTCGCCCCCAAAATTAAAAGTAGATGTTTTTTTTATTTTTCCAGTAAACTTCAGGTCAGACCCTATACCTATATTTTTGTTCAAAACTTTACTTTTATAGTTTCGTAGATAAGGGGGGGATAGGTAAATATTGGTATATTTTCGTTAATATCTTTTTGATTATTTTTTTTTAATTTGAAAAAAATATATTTGTGTTCCCCATAATGGGACCTTTCATTTGACATATTACATGATGCGTTTAAATTTTTTTTATTTTTAAATTTTCATTTAATTCTATAATTTGCACCCAAAATTAATATTACTGGTTTCTCCTTATTTTTCCTGTAAAGTTCGGGCAACGATTTATATTTCCTAATTTTTTCAAAATTTTAGGCTAAGTAGTTTCGGAGATCAGGGGGGGGAACGTTCGATTTTTTTAGTTTTCCCCCCATTGATGCCAAATTTCAACTTCTTCCATCCAGTAGTTTAGGAGAAAATTGCTGTGATGTGACAGAGGCAGAAATCCGGAGTGATATTATAAGGGTATCCGTATATTGTATATATGGAACCCAAAAAATTAAACTCGAATGAAGTGCAATGTCAAATTTAAAAAATGACAATTCTATAAATTTTTTTGTTGATAAAGGTAATGCAACAGTAATTTTAAATAAAACTGATTACGACGACAAAATTTAAAATATAATAAACCAAGGACAATACACTAAACTAACAAAGGATCCAACAAGCTCAACAGAAAACAAAATATACCGTTTACTATACAACCACAAACATGAATCTACTGAAGAAGAACGTAAATCGCTCACTCCACACTATACTAAACTACCACAATTCCATGGGTTACCAAAAATTCACAAACCTAATATTCCTTTAAGACCAGTTGTCAGTTCTATAAATTCTCTGTGTAGGGAACTTTCAAAATTTCTTTTAAATAGTATTCGTCCTCTTACAGGAAGTTCTCATTTAAAAAACAGTGCATATTCCTTGGAAAAACTGTCTCATATAGAATATAAAAATATGTGGTGTTATGTCCCAAGCAAACATAAAAATAATTCTCAATATTTTTTAAAAATACATAAATATTTTTTGCCTCATTTCACTCAGATAAAATAGAATAATAATTTTTTCCCAAAATTAAAATGGGAAGATTTTAGTAACCATGTATATACCATACATAGACTTTTAGAAATTGATAATTAATTATCTACTGATGTATAAAAAAATAATAAATAATATATAACAAATAAATAATAATTTTACACAATCGATGGAGATTTTCCTGATAAAGAGAAAGCTTAACAAGAATTAGTTCCAATATTTTCCAAAGATCTGGCGTATGACAGAGATATTTGGATGACATATTTGCAAAATTAGATACAAATACGTTTAATATTATCGATTTCTTTCATACTAATTAATTTCCTTCTATAAGGTTAAATTCTGAATTAGAATCTATAAGTAAGCAATTTTATTACAGTTTTGTAAAAGTTCAATATTTGATGGATACGACACATGGTAGGGTTCAATGAGTAAAAAGTTAATTAGAAAGAAGCTTCAATTATGATTGAACGAGATGTTAAAATTTTAAAAAGTCGGCATCAGTATACGAACGTTCCAACATATTTTCAAAAAGTAAGAAATACTAAATTTTTTACTTTCTCCATACTTCTGATCTACTAATTCATGTAGCCCAAAGATTATTTTTATGAAAAATATTATATTTTAATAGTATTCGTAGTAGTAAGTTAAATAAAAGCCCCCCAAAAATCATCCGATTAGGACTTACAAACGCTCATTTTTAAAGTTCTCCGACTGTCTACAAATTTTCTCTTAAAGCAAAGTTAGAAGAAAGTACCCCATAACATTTATTTTTAATAACTTTTATCTCTAGAAGAAAGACAAAATTATCGAGTCAGGAAAAGTAATAGAATTTTTCAAAAAATTTAAAATTAATTAAATATTTAAAAATGTTCGAAAAAATCACAAAAAAATGTGGAACGCTTCACGATTTTGCGTGTCATCCTTGCGCAGGGGCCATGCTAATCTTCTCTGTATCGTTCCAATTTTAGTATATGTACCGCCGAAGCGAGTACAAAGGTTATCAGTTTTTACTCGTATATGTATTTAAGTCACTAAAACATTTGTCGGTGTAATATAATGGTATAACGTCGCCATCTAGTCAACATTTACTAAACTATGTAGTAATAGATAACTGACGCAACGAAGCGCCTGCAAGTGGAATTGAGTTGGCAAAATCGATTTCCTTCATTCCTCTGGAAATTTCGAACAGGGTAGAACAGCAGCGTTGTTCGAGTTGTCGAAGTGGAAAAGTGAGGTGTAAAGTTTTGATCTAGTTTACTGTGATATGTAAGTTATATTTTTTATTTACGTAGTCAGAAAATATATAGTGCTAAAAAATGTTTTAATAGTGGAAATTTCCACACTAATCTCAATATTAGTTGGAATGATTAACTTTGGATTATATAACTAGTTATATTGGGATTAGGGCGAATTCGCAGTTACTTCCTAAGTTCGTGAACAGGTTTAAACCATTATTTATTTCTTTAAATTTGCATTTTTTTCTGTTACCAAAACTTACATAACATTTCTGACATTGATCTAATAACCTATGAATTGACTTTGTAGGTCATTAGAACTATTACAAGCTAAAAATGTATCTATTCTATTTTATAATTATTACAAAATATAAAAATTTTGCTCGACTATCGAAGGGTAGTTCCCTTGCATCATGGGTTTTTAAAATGAGTCACGTTCTAGGTTTATCACGTGCGTTGCGTCACTATTCAAGACATTGTACCGTTTACCGGAATTTGACCAAGATTTGAACACGTGTTGACTTTGGCGCGATATGGGATATCTTGAGATCAGACAGTTTTATCGTTTCAAATAGATTATTGTCTGAATTATTTGATAAAATTATATCTAATTTAGTGACGCAGAGATTGGTCGTAATTTTAAACATTTTTTAGGTTAAATGTGTTAAGTGCGAATAGTTTGGACAAATTTTATAGCAAACAGATGTTTAAAAAACATTAAAATAAATTAATAGTGTGTTAATTTTTTACAGTAATTATACATTTTAAATCATAATGGGTGTCCCAGCTGGTGATGTGGAAAAAGGCAAAAAATTGTTCGTTCAAAGATGTGCTCAATGTCATACTGTTGAGAAAGGTGGAAAGCACAAAACTGGCCCCAATTTAAGTGGGCTGTTTGGGAGGAAGACTGGCCAAGCACCAGGATTCTCTTACACAGATGCAAATAAAGCCAAAGGTGAGCAAAGTTTGTTTATTGGGTCTTGTAATTTATTTGTGGAGAACCTTGATATGATGTAACAATGAATATTTAGTATAGCTTAAATCACTAAGGTATTAAACCTCTTGGCAGCTTCTATTATTGTGGTATTTTATGAATTTAATATTTCATTTTGAAATAGATAATTTTGATTTTTGGCATTAATTTGAGTTTATTGCCTAAATAGTTGTTTTTTTATTATTGATATATATATATATATATATATATATATATATATATATATATATATATATATATATATATATTAAATTTGGTGAACCTTATATTAGATTCAAACTGTAAAATTAAAAAATATTTTAAAATCATGATTGAAAATAATTTATATTTAACAAAGAACCAACTTCAGCTGACTTAAATTAAAAACCATTTAGAAACTGTCTGCTATCAATCATATTTTCAGACATATCTTCTTTTTTATCTGATTTAAGGTACAATTCAATTGAAAATTTTAGCATATTCTTATCTCTCTCTTTTTCTCCCTCTCTAATTTTTATTCTTTGTCTATTTTTTCCAAATATATCTTAGCTTTTTTATTTTTTTTATTTGGACCACTTTCTACAAATGTAAATCTAATTCACTCTATATTGCATTGACACTGTATATGCTTCTGTGTATTGGTCACCTTGATATAAGTTATTTGTCTTATCATTTTCTGAATCACCCTGTCCAACTAAAATTCAACTCAACACAATATTACAATGGTCCTGATATCTTTACAACCATCCTGTATAAGTATAAATCCTCTCCACACTACTTTTCTATTGTTTAAATTATTCCTGTATACCAATGATTTTACTTCACCCCATAAGTCTAGTATTCCAGTTATGCAATTGTTCATGGTCTACCCAATATAACAAAATTCACATTTTTGAAGCAAATTTTATGACTATAATGTTACTCTACCATTTATTTTAATCCCCTGGTAATACGTGACTGCTTCGGAAAATCTTTCAACCCATGTTTATAATTATACACCGCCCTACATCCTATAATTCATATATACAGACTGCTTATGCTTATATATAACAAACAAATTTTGGATACACCCTGAATACAATAATTTTATCAAACTGTTACTTCAAACACCTTGTGTAAGCAACTACTTATGCTCCAAACCATATAAATGTTTTAAACTGCTCTGTATAACTGTAATTCTACTCCACCTTATATTTCAACCACCCAGTTTATTCAACTGCTTCTGACAATTTTTAAAGCATTTTATATAACTGTAATTATTCTCTGTGCTATAACGCAAATATCCACTCTGTATAACTATAGTTTTGCTTCACTCTTATTTCAACCGCCTTGTATACACAACTAATTATGTGCCACCCAATACAATATTTTTAGAACTACCCTGTATAACTAATTCAATTCCAACTTATATTTCAACCATCCTATGTATACAGGGTGAGTTTTTTTATGAACAGTAGTGGGATCTCAGAAACTAGAGAAGATAGAGCAATGGTTAAATTGGGAAAGATTTGCAGTTTTACTGGGTCAATTTAATGACACATTCGAATTTTTTTAAGAAGTCATGGCTTACTAGATATTTTGAAAAAAACAAAATTCTGTCAATTTGTCAAATCCCTCTAGCTCCTTTGTTTTTGATTTTATAAAAAAAGTGTAAATATCAAATTGAAGGGAATTGTATCCTGAATATGATTGTCATGTCCTCGTTTACATGACAGCTCTCGTTTTCGAGATATGACAAAAACTTATCTTTTTTTGAATGGAAACCATAGTTGGCTACGACCTCAAAAAATCGGACATTTTTAGAGCTTTTCAACGATATAATACTCGATATAGTTATTCATAAAAATAATGGAGTTATGGATGCTTTTCTCTCCTATTTTCACTTTTAACATAGTTAGCCATGAAATAGATTGATTTATTAATAACTATTCTAAAAAACATTGAACGATTTTTTTATTAGGTGTATCAGATATAATGAAAAAACTAAATAACTAGTTACTTACTAAAAACTTAACAAATTAAAGTACATAGTAATGGTTACAATTTATGTTCGAAAAGTCCACCATTGTTATTTAGACAAAAATTGCATCTTGTTAAGATTGATATTACCGCTTTCCTTCCTTATGTCACCAACTGTTTCATACTTTCTTTTATATACTTTATTTTTTAGCGCACCCCATAAATAGAAGTCTATAACTGCCAAATCGGGAGACCGGGATGGCCGTTCGCGTGGGCCATTTCTTCCTATCCAAGAGTTTGGATAGATATTATCTAAGTGTTGTCTTACTAATAACGAGTTATGAGCAGGTGCTCCATCATGTTGGAACCACTCAATTTCTAAACGAGTTCTCAAATTCAAATTATGCAACATGTCTTGAAAAGTGTATTGCAAGAAATGCAAGTAGCGCTCCCCAGTAAGTGATTCGTCATAGATAAAATGCCCCAGAATAGTAGACCCTATGATACCACACCAAACATTAAAATCAAATTTTATCTGGGGTCGTCTTTGTTCTACATGGAAAGGGTTTTCTTTAGCCCAGATATGCTCATTGTGTCTATTGAACATACTGCAGTTAGTAAATCTAGTTGCATCTGACCATAAAACATTTAAAGGAAACTGTGGATTGTCAAGGCACATGTCTCTAAACCATGTAAAAAACAAAATACGTCGATGTTCGTCACCAGCATGCAAAGTTTGAGAAACTGAAATTTTGTACGGGTGCGCTTTTAGTACCTTAACTATAGTACGTTGAGATGTGCCAGCTTCTGCCGCAATCTCACGAGTTGATGTAGATGGATTTTGATTTACCATTGCCAAAACATTTATTTGTGCTGCTTCGTTAATTTGATTACGTTTCTTTGGTGGTTTAGTAAAAGATCCATATCTGCGCAAACTATCGTAAAGCCTCTTAAATGTACATAGAGCACATTGACGACGATTAAAATATCTATGAAAGTATTCCGAACTGATTTTTATGGCATATGATATAACATTCCACCATATTCAGTTTTTCTTCGTTAGAATATTCCATTTTATCACGAAAACTTGTCAATATCAACTGTCAGTTCAGCACTACTAATGGAATTACTCTCAAATGAGGAAACATCAAAGTGAAAACAATCTTTTTCATGGCTACCTACGTTAAAAGTGAAAATAAGAGAGAAAAGCATCCATAACTCCGTTATTTTATGAATAACTATATCGAGTATTATATCGTTGAAAAGCTCTAAAAACGTTCGATTTTTTGAGGTCATAGCCAACTATGGTTTCCATTCAAAAAAAGATAAGTTTGTGTCATATCTCGAAAACGAGAGCTGTCACGAAAACGAGGACATGACAATCATATTCGGGATACAGTTTCCTTCAATTTTGACATTTACACTTTTTTTATAAAATCAGAAACAAAGGAGCTAGAGGGATTTGACTAAATCGACAGAATTTCGTTTTTTCAAAATATCTAGTAAGTCATGACTTTTTACAAAAATCCGAAAGTGTTATAAAATTGGACCAGTAAAACTGCAAATCTTTCCCAATTTAACAATTGCTCTATCTCCGCTAGTTTCCGAGATCTCCACACTGATCATAAAAAAAACTCACCCTGTATAACTGCTTACGTACCACATATCACATGCACGCAAGCACACAACCTACAACCTACAACCCTATACTATATAGAAGAGTTTGCCAACGTAACAAATTTTCGTTTCGATAAACTAACGGAATATTTGCAGCCATTTCACGCGACTATAAGCCCCCTAACTTCATCTCTAAAAGAAACTTACTTCAAACAAATCAAAATGAAAACCATTACAAACACCCTGTACGATATACTTTCTTGGCATATCTTGACAATTAATTATTTCTGATGAAAATTTGACATGTAGCATGATGTTTACAGTTTTTTTTTGCATAAATATATTTTACCGATTTTCAGAGAAATGGAAAATTTTACCTTATAGAAAAATATACGGAATTAAGCTGGAACATATCTTTGTAGAATACAATTTATAATATTCAAATTTCTTGAGTGGTTTTAGAGAAGATTAGAAGATTCATTGAAATTCACTGAAATGGTCCCTTATTTACTTTTTTCTGATATTCTGGAAAACCGTAAATCTCATGTTATAGACAATGATGTTGAACCTTTCTGTAATGTTCCTAATATAATGCAGTTTAAATCATCAAAATTGCCCAAGTCGTTTTTGAGTAATCGCTGGTCATACATAAAAAAAAGTTGCAGACAAAATGATAACCTCCTCCTTTTTGGAAGTCGGTTAATGATTTAAAATTTCGTCATATTAATTCCAATAGGTGTATTTAAACAAACAGATCAATTTACAGATGTCATAAACTGCCAAAATTTATCCTGGAAATATCTATTACCTTTTGGAATAACCTTCTATTGTTGGGGTTTTCGAATGCATGCTGGAATCTTTGGATCTTGCAAAGCAAATTTTCATAATGAAATTTGATAATATTGATTATGGTCTCCTATACAAGATTTGATTTTATATATATGTTAAGAAATGAACTAATTGAGAAACAATTTACAGACATAGTATATTAAAAAAAGATCAGTGTTGCTAATATAGTCAATTGGCTGAAATAGGTATCAAAATCCAAATGCAGGTATTAAATTGTTAGTTCTATTGCAAAAAATGTTTGAAACTGCCACTTTCCATTAGTGTAAAGATTGTTTTGGATTTGAACTTTAATACTCATCTTTAAAAATGGGTCCATCATTTATAATAACCTGGCATTATCAGCAATGGCAATATTA
Source organism: Octodonta nipae (assembly GCA_034190945.1). Lineage (NCBI taxonomy): Eukaryota > Metazoa > Arthropoda > Insecta > Coleoptera > Chrysomelidae > Octodonta > Octodonta nipae. Next base: position 122,244,549 of record CM067220.1, on the reverse strand, counting down.
CAAATGTTACCAAATGTTAAACATAAAACTGTCTTTGTAGTACTAACGAATGAACTAGAGATCAAGAATGATAAGGTTGGTAAGATTGACAAAATTAAGGCTAGAACACCACTCGAAGTGGTGTCTCCTATTGATCACCCTTGATGATCTATGTGCAACTTATGTATTGAACTTGCAAACTTTTTAAAAAATGCTAAAATTCTTGTAGCTAAACTCGCCATGAATTTTGAAAGTAATCACCATAAAATTGTTAACCGACTTTTCTTCAAAATATAGACTCAACTATATCACAAATACAATATGTAATAGTTTGGATAAAAGTAAATCAATTATGTATGTGGTGTAAAACTTTAGATGATTTGAAAGTAATTGGGCAATAATTGTAATATTATAACAACTTGTTTTGTTGTACAGTGTGCTAATTAGCATTCCAAATCTGATGAAATAAATTATTTTATGGTATAAGTGCATAATATTCTCATTTAATTTTAATTAATTATTTCACACCAGAGTTAATTTAGTATATTTTTCAGATTCAGTAATAACAATATATGTGAAGTTTTTTAATAAGAAGGAAATAGAAAAGCATTGATTATAAAATTAGGTTACATTTTGTTTATTTAAATTTAATATATTTGTTCTGTGAAGTTCAACATCTGTCAGCAATATAAGTAGATTATATATAAAAGAAGAAATTTACTGATGTTATATGTTGATAATTTCACAAAATCTTTTTGAAACTATTTAAACCAAAAAATTTTGAATATAACAAACATTTTTTTTTATTTTCTATGTCTAGGAATAATGAATTATAAAAATATATAAAATAGCCAGGTTGTTTTTAAATCTTAGAGTGCCGTCCATAGAATACTATATATTTTTGTAGAATAATTTAAATGTGATTCTTAGATATTTGGATAAATAATATGAAATGTTAGAAAAATTGTAGTTTTTAAAACTTTGTTTAATTCCATTAATTTTTTTAGTGCCTCATGATAAAAAACAATTTTTCTCGAAAGCATTTTCTAAATCTAAGTAACAGTGAATAAAGTTAGATCACTTATTTGTTAAAGATTTGTTACAGAATTGTCACAATTTTTATATGCCTTTAAATTAACCCAAAATTAAATTGAGAAAGAAGTGATATTATAACTAAATTTTCAATTTATAATCAGGGCTAGTGTTATTCTAAATTTGCTTAGATTGTGAATATCAATTTATTAACAAACATATTAACATAATTCTCAAAAAGGTCTGATATTGCATTAAATAAAAATCAATTAAGGTGAACTAATATTTAAAGGAACAAATTATGAAACGAAGTTTTGAAAGCGAACTATTTATATCTCAAAATATGTAATTTTGACATATAAATAGTTTACTTTTAAGAATATAAACGTTTCTGGGCTGGTGTTATTTTTTTACTGATGTTTCTATTTTATATTCTAGGTATTACGTGGAATGAGGATACCTTATTCGAATATTTGGAAAATCCCAAAAAATACATCCCCGGCACCAAAATGGTGTTCGCCGGCTTGAAGAAACCCAACGAAAGGGCAGACCTCATCGCTTACCTTAAGTCCTCGACGGCTTAACTCAAACAATAGGAACGTAAAAATTTGCTTTTGATCAATTTTTAAAAAATCCACTAACCAATTAAATTGAGGTTCAGAGTTACCGCCTTTTTTAAAATCGATCAAAAGTAAAAGAATAACCTAACGTCTTGTAGTATTTTCATCTAGTACAGTTGTTATCATGTCATGACAGGTGAACAATACTTGTACAAATTAGCAAATTATTTCCAGATTATAAATTATTTTCCTAATTTAAAGATTTATCAAAATATTAAATTATTTTTTGTGTCCTTTTTCTGGTGTAAATGTGTTCGTTCACTATGAAACATTCGACAACTATTTTTATGTTTGTGTGTTTTGTTATATCGTAAACGAAAATAAATTATTTATAATAGAATTTATCGTTTGTTTCTTCATACTGCTCGAGTATTCAGAAATTAAGTGGGGATAATGACAGAAGACATCCCTGCTGGAAATAATTTCCAGAAAATACTTTAAAATTTTCACAACTCTGCATAAGTGTGTCAATAAGTCTTAATAACTCTGAAAAAGTCTAATATTCTTTGAATTTCTGGACTTTCTGGTAAAAATATTTTTCAGAAAAAGTCCGAAATTTCAGAGAATATTTGAAATTTTCAGCGTTTTCCAGTTTTATTGACTAATTAACACTTTTTTGGACTTGGTCACGAAAAAATCTTGCAGAGTTATGAAGACTTAAGAGCCCATTCAGAAAAATATTTTGACCAGACATCTCAAAGGGTGCTCACATACCTGGATAACCTGATGCAACCTGGAAAATTAGGTAACAGGGAATTTCTACTAGAATATCAAAATGGTCTTTTCACTTGTGCATTTCTCCTTAGCGACCGTTCTTTAAAATTTAATACAGATTTATCATTACAGGTTTTAAGTCATTATCAGATATAAACCTAAAAAATTTCATTCAATCAAATTGACTTGATTTTCCAGCTAACAAACTACTGAAGTCATGAATTCTTAGATTTCAGATTTGGACATCAAAGTCACTGCCAACATGAAGTTTTTATGAAGCTCTCAAGACTTCGAATGCGCCATTTAAGAATCACATGATGACTTCTTGAAAATAAATCATAGAGACATCCTTATTCTGACTTCCTAGAAAGAGTCGTCTTTTTACATGGTACCAGATATGTTTTCATCTGATCTGTAACACATGATAGATACATAATTTTTATTCACTTACAAAAACAAATGTTTCCAATAAAGGACACCTAAGTATGACACTGGTATTGTGTTGTATTGAAATTAATTATATACATTTTATAAATACTTAATACTCCTACTAGTTAATTTTAAATAATTCTCCTTTAGATTCAGTTTCATTGGAAAGAGGTGTTTGTGTCCCAAAGGTCATATTGAGTCCTTCTGCCTTGTAACTACTATCTCTGGCCGAATAGAATTCTTTCGTTGGCTGAGCTGCTTTTGTTGGGTGTCTTTAGGTGAATGTATTTCGGAATGACGTCTTTCTTAATGCATATGGTGAAGAACATGCCCGTAGCCAGCGGGGGGATATGGGTGTTCAAACTCTCCCCCACCCTCGAAATTTTGTAATTTTTGATTTCAAGATTCAATTTTAATCAATTAATCTCGAGTAAGTAGATTGATTATATAGGTTTTTTATTTCATTAACATATATACTTTTGTTGACTCAGCTTTTGTGTAATGGTTAGAAGAATAAAATTTTAACAAATTTCTATGTGTAGAATAAGAATAGCTAATTTTTTGTAAACAAAATGAATGAAAAGACCATTAAGAATTAACAGAGATTCATGGATGAAAGTACTTTTTACATTCTCAAACTCCAGACTTTTTTGCTTAAACATTGTTCATAAAATATAATTTTGTGTAACCTGTAATTTCAATAAATATTTGTTATAAGCGCAACCCTATATGCTAATGAGGGCCGGATTTACATAAGGGCGCTTTGGGCACTGGCCCCCCACCAATTTGGGTCCCCCACCAACAGTGGACTAAAATTTAAAAAAATATATAATTGAAGAATAAGATCGAACAAAAATTGTAAATGCAAGCCAAAATCCAAAAAAGTTTACAATCAACAAGTTGTTTATATTGTATGAATATTGATTTATACGTATACCTATATAAATTATATTTAAGATTTCTTTATATATGTGGCAACCAACCGTATTATTTTAAAATCAAATTTAAGATTTTGTTAATATGTGAGCAAACCTAACTCTGTAATATAAATATGAGATGCAATTAAATTTATCAGGTAACTGTAGACCGAGTAAAATACCTATTTTAAGCCAAGAGGAACGGCTACTTAAGCAAAACTAAGCAATTTTCACAATCATTTTTCTCGAAAAGTTTATAACCAATTTATTTATTTGAAAATCTGTATACATAATTTTTAAAAACTTGTTTTTTTCACTTCAAATTGTTTGAATGCTATATATATTTCGCTTAACTTTTTTTGTTTTGACGTATTTTATATAAGTATGTAAAAATAATAAATGTAAAATACAAATTTGCCGGCCAATTTTGAATGCCTTAAGTAGGACCCCACTAGTTTTGTGCCCAGAGGCCCCCACCAGTTTTGTGCCCAAGGGCCCCCACCAACTTAAATCCGGCCCTGATGCTAATTCCATGATTTAGGAAAGATTCTGCTAGATTGGTGTAAACTCTAACCAAATTGTTTTTGTTAAGTATGTTCCTTAAAGTATAGAATTTGTATGTAAGTTTTTTTTTCTGTTAGGAAATTGTAATGTCTTATTCTTAATTCTCATCTATATCTAGATCCAAATCATTTAAGCTGTCACAGATGATCCTGGTCCTTAGGTTAACTGATACATAACGGGTAGGTAGAATCTTAGGACATCCTGTCATATCTCTTACAAATTGACTAAGACGATAAGATAAACTCTAAAGAGCTGTAGCTAAAGTCAACTGCCGGTTTGCGATGCTTATGTGGAAAAAATCCCATAGAGTCCAATAAAAAAGTGCATAGGAACATAGAAGTTTAAGCAAAACATTTGGGACTGAAGATTCAATTTTATCGAAGTAACAACTTTTTTCATAAAAATTAATTTCATTCATTTTCAGAGTCGTCACCCCCATCCTCCCCCCCATCCCGACAAAAAAATTCCTGGCTACGGCCTTGGTGAAAAATGTATGTCATGTATCAAATACCTACTACTGTTTATAAACAGATGATAACTGTTTTTTATTTTTCACCATAAAGTGTATTATCCAAAAATTTAAAAAAATTCGAAATTTTCAAAAATTCAAATATTTCAAAAAATTTAAAAATGTCGAACATTTCAAAAATTACAATTATTTCAAAAATTTCAAATATTTCAGAAATTCTAAAAATTTCAAGAATTTTAAAAATTTCAAAAACTTCAAAAATTTTATCAAATACCTACTATTGTTTATAAACAGATAACTGTTCTTTATTGTTCACGATAAAGTGTATTATCCAAAAATTTCAAAAAAATCAAAATTTAAATAATTACAAATAAAAAATTTCAAATATTCCAAAAATTTTAAGAATTTTAAAAATTTCAAAAAATTCAATATTTTAGAAAATTTCAACAATTTTAATTACTTCAAAAATTTTAAAAATTTCAAGATAAAAAATTTCTAAAACTTCAAAAATTTCGAAATTTTCAAAAATTTCAATTTCAAATATTTCAAAAATTTTAAAATATAAAAAAATTCAAGAATTTAAAAAATTTCAATAATTTTAAAAACTTCAAATATTTTAAAAATTTTAAAAACTAAAAATTTCGAAAATTAAAAAAAATTCAAAAATTTTTAAAAATTTCAATAACTTCGAAAAAATCTATTTACAGGTGATAACTAAAATAATTTAAAAATATTTTGTAAAAACACTGTTGTGTGTAGCCTTTGAAATTTAACTAAATTCACGATTTGTCCGTTTATGAGTTAAAGAACGACGGTCTTAGAGCTCATAAGTTTTTTTGTTTTATGCACATACCTATATGATTGAACCGGGTTACTTAATAATCGATTATTAAAATAATCGACCGCAATAGATTACAATTTGAATAGTCGATAATAATCGATTATCAAAATATTCTACCATACTTCCAATTTCTTTTTTTTTTGTTGATTGTGGTTTAGCATGACAACTAAGTCATTGCAAAAAGGCGAATCCCTTGATATTATCTATAAACAGTGTTAATATCTCCATTAGGTTCGTTGTTTGATGTCAGTAGCCAATTCGAAGAAGGAACCGACTACTCCTAAAACATCTATACCCAAAAAAATTTCTTAATTCAACAGTAACTCGCTTATACTATCACGTCAGTAACAGTTTATAGAGAATATTTTCTAAAATTTTAACAGCAAATTCGTAGAAGTAAACTATTTGAATATTAAAAACCACCACAAATACGAATTTCCAGTTTTAGAGAGTAAAAAATCTTTATTAATGAGCACTTATATTTCTTGAATGGATCATTTGTCATTGAGAAAATTAGAAAAACTAGTAAAAAGTGTATTTTTTTCAAAAATTGATAACTTTCTGGTCACTAACAATGGGCTCATGATGGATAGATACTATTGAATAAGTAGTTTTTGAAGAATTGAAATTTAAATAGTTTAGATACATATTTTGCGCTTGCAATACGATGGGGTATTAACGAGACTAGTCCGATTGGAATATACAAAATATATTTTGAAAGTTCATGAATTCCTCTTCAAATTGTCCATCTTGGATTTTAGCTGTAATGCCGGGAAATTGGTTTAAAATAATAGTAAATATTGCATTAAATGTACGAATATGCCACAGCCACACAGCGATTCACTATAGCTGTCAAGGCAATTCTAAAGATCATGTACTACAGTTAAACAGCTTTCAAGTTGAAAGAACTTGAAATGATCTAGTATTTCCATGAGCACAAGTTGAAAATTATGGTAAATTGTATTAGCTTTTCACATCAATTTATAAGGTTTTTATTTACATAACTATTTTTCCATTGGTATATTAAGTTAATGGTATCTGAATAGTGACTGTTATTAATTAAATTACTTCTTTCCAATGTCAAGACATCTGATGAGAAATAAGGATGAGTCGTTTAAGCCAAAATTGAAAGTGAAGTGCATTTTATGAGCTTTCAAAATATATTTAGCATATCTCTATCAAACTATTATGGTTAATGAGTTCCGCCAAATATTTCTACTAATTATTTAAATTTCAATTCCGCAACTTTTACCTAACGGACAATATCGATCTTCAGCTTTATTCATTTTAACGTTATAAGCAATGATTAGGAGGCAGATTAAGGTTCCAGCTGTTATTACAACCAGGTTATGAATGTTTTAAAACTCTCACTTTAATTCGTATTTCCAGCTTTACTTTATGAAAAATGCTGATATCAAAGTTTGTAAACATTAATTTTGAAGCTGTTCTGATTCTCTACAACATTTCTATTGCAAAAAACGAAAATACCCCATATTTTTTGGGGTTTTTAAGACTCAAATAATTTCCTTCTACGAGTTTGTTGTTAAAATTATGTTAGTAATGGCTTATAAACTATTATTTACGTGATGGCCTAGGCGATTTGCTGTTGAATTTTATGTCATCTAAAAATCTCTATTAACTGGCGTAATTGGACACTGCTTGAAAACGCATAAATGTGTCACAATTAATAATTATAATTTTTGACTTTGTACTCAGCTTAGTTTTTTATTCATTTTAACTTTATATTAATATAAACACTTGTTGTAATAAATCTCAATTTCATGACATGTATTTTTATAAAGAACTGTTTAAAACTTCAATAGTCTTGTTTAGTGAGAATTGCGATTTACGAAGTCGTTTTAGATAGTTTCTTAAAAATATCTTGTCATTTTGCAATAAAATGAGAAAGAACTACCTTCATAAATCATAGTAGACTTTAATCGATTACTGTTGTATGGATAATTGATTACTGAAATAATCGAATCGGCACATCACTATATAAAACTTCGTCAGGCAACACACAATTACTACTAGTGTATATACTTGTTTGTATTATATTCATCTGAAACCTTTCCACACTTAACTTTTCTTTAAATATGGTAGCTAATGTTTCGATGTTGATATTTGTAATTAAAAAATCCTGATTAGTAGCAAAACACGAAATTAAAATCGCGGGACGAGTAGTCTACATTTCGTATATATATATATGAATAAGTTTTGTTAACATTTCAAAAGCAGGATAAAATAGGGGTATTTTGATAAAATTTGTTGTTTATTGCTACAGTGACACGTAAATAAAATAAGAATAAGTGGAAACAACATTACGGTTCCTTTTAGTTAAGTAAAACATTTATTTGATTTTTTATTATCATTTTGTGTTTATATAATATTTTAAATCCCATAAATCTAAAATAAAACTTCATAATTTTATATGAAACAAAAACATTACTAGTTCTTAAAACTAACCCATATCTAAACAAAATGCTACATGAACAAACACATACCATGAATAAGGAATGAAAAGCAAAACATCTTCAAAATTAAGCCCAATACAGAAAAGCTATATTTGGAAATAGAAAGCAAATTAATAATAAAAGCGAAATATATCTACTAAGCTGTAAAACAAGCAAATTAATCCATTTTCTTTCATACTAAATTATTCAATTCATTTTTTTGATAACTAGAACATAAACCATATCCAAAACTAATTTAATTGATTACATAAAGGGAACATTTCTTCCTATTTGTTGATTCATTTATTCTTCTTCTTTTTCTGTTTTTTATTTTTTGAACCTTTTTTATGATCATCTTGTAAGTTTTCTGGTACTTCCCCTTTTGGTTGTTTATTATTAATAATATTAACTTCCGAATTATTAGTATTGTTGCTACTGGAAACAACAGGATTAGTTTTTGTGAAGTTGGAATTTGTTTCATCTTGGTTGCAGCTGGATTTCTGGTTGGTGCCATCAGAGTCAGGATATTTAATGTCCAAAACCAAGGTATTAGACCTTTGTGGGAACTTGGTGGCATCAGGACCAAAATATTTTACAGTCCTGGGACCAATTTTGGTATCTGAAGCAAATTTATTGGTGGTGGATTCTGGATAAAAATCATCATATCCATAATTAGTATGACGTTCGTTTGGATACTTAGGACCGAAGTCTGGGGATGGTTGACGTTTATGTGAATTGTTGTATCGATATGAAGGCACTTCATAGTTATCAGTACGATCTCTATAATGTACAGTTTTATAGGCGTTTAGATTGTCAGGCTTTGAAGGTTCTCTTTGACTTTTTTGATTATCTGGAGGTTCTGGTAGATTTGCGTTTCGACTTAATTGATCTAAGTAGTGCATGTCTTGATTATCATGCCTATTTTCATTACTAACATGATGTCTACGATCATTTGAGTAATATTGGTCCTCATAGCGCCTATTATAGTCTTCCGGACTGGCACTTTTGGCGACACGAGCGCCCATTTGTTCCATATGGTTTTCTCTTCGATCGTTATACCAGTCTTTGTTATGATGGACTGCGTATAAGTATTCATCACTTGGATATCGTTCTAGTCCGTCGTAATGACGAGGGCTGGCCTCTTGTTGAGCATCCTGTCTACGTAGCTGTTGTCTGTCTGGATAACCTGATCTATAATCGCTGTGATAAACATGGTGTTGATTTGGTTCCTTGGAGTAATTGATTTGTTCTTCACGGCGATCATTTGGATGTGTAGGATGTAAGAATTCAGGTTTACTAGTATATGTTCTTGTTGGAAAGTCATACGGACGAGATGAATCGGTCTTATTATCGGATGATCGTTCGTACTGAGGAGTCGAATCAACATGACGATCTGATGGACGTGGGTGACGATAGAACGGATCTGCATACTGATCATCCGCATAGCGATTCGAAGGTTGCATGTACCGATCTGATGGGTACGCGTAATGATTTTGGCTTGGATCTGCATAGAAACCTCTACTGTAGTACGGATTTGAGTAATTGTTAAAAGCATCTGCATAAAGACGATTTAGTCCAATGTGGGGATGAGAAGGCCCTCCGTAAAAGTCACGTGGAGCATTGAAATTTCCGTAGCTGTTTGGTGGCCAATTAAATACACCAGGGAACTGGTTAACATTAAATGCTGGCTGTTGAGAATAACCATATCGTGGATCGTTAGGATTAGAAAATGGCAAATAATTTTGATTAAATGCATTGGCCATGGCAGAAATTAAGTCGTCTTCGTAGAATCCACCTCCTGCAAAAAAATAATAATGATCTTTGTTGTGTTCTTATAAATATTTAAAGTTTTATATTCTAAGCAGTGTGACACAGAGTTAATAATTTATTTGATTGAAACCTAAAATTACTGTAACTCTTGAGAAACTACATTATATTTAACGTGTAAGTAGAATGAAGTAGTATTTTGATAGATAACAGGCTTCCTTAGAATACAAAATTAAACTCGAGAAGCAATTTTAATAATCTGTGGCAATCTCAAGAGTGTTCTTGATATAATGAAATTAAAATGAGTTTGTATCAGTTATCTAGGCTTTTATTACTGAAAAAAATCCACAAATTGTTTAGTAGGTAAATAAAAATAAAAATATGATCACTGGCGTAGTTACAAATATTTTTTGAAGTGGGGTTCCTGGGGAGAACCGCCTCTAAATTTATGAAATATTCGACGTTTCTGTTCCTGTTTTGGGACCATTATCAAGAGACAAAAGAGAACCTGTCTACTTTATAAATCTCGCTCGAACACTGATAAACGAGAGTTGGTGTGTAGGCAGAATGAGACCACGAGTTTGATCTAGACTCTGAAACTCATTTAATAGTATTCTAGTGAGGCTTAGGGGGTAGATAGATTGAGGCCTCGAATTCGATCAAAAACATTTTTTAGCCGTTTAGTGAAGCTCGAGGAGGAGGCAGATTGAGTTGACCTGATGAGGGCAGATGTGCTAAAACGTCGCCCTTTTACCATCGACCCCAGGAGGTATTAGTTTTGAACTACGTGGCGGATGAATCTCCTGAAATACATGTATATATCATATGAAGAGCTGTGGAAATGGAGAACTTAAGGTCTTGGGAAGAAATGAAGAAGAACTTCAGATCTCTGAGAAGGACTGTCTTATTGGGTAATTGAAATGAACAAGAATAAGTGTAGGGCTGTAGAAGTGAAGAACTGGCTCGAATGAGTGAAAAGATCATATTTTTTGGCAGTTTTTTTTATCGTGAACTCAATTCATCCGCGTAGTTGATAACTCATCCCTTCCGAGATGGATAGTAAAATGACGTTTAGGCAGAATCACATCTACCCTCATCAGGTCGGTTCGCATAATTTTCGTAACCTTCTGTTTAGGCTTCGAGTTAATCGAATACCAAAATATTCAGTAGCGCGCTGTTATATAGTCGCGGTTCGGCGTGTATCGGTGGGTACCGTGAACAGGTGCGTGTGATTAGCCCTTGGCGCTCAATGGCCACCGGTTGCTGATTGGTTATTTCCGGTTGAGTTGTTATAGCCCGATATGGTGTTTAATAGAATTTTCCAAGAATTCGATCAGTTTTAGATTTTATTGCGTGCGTTTAGACTGTGAAGCCTCTTCGCGATTTCAATTGCTTCTCTTACAAGTCTCGATTTCGGGTGTTCTTTATTTGCTGGTACTCTGGTATTCTCAAAGTCTACTCGGTGTAACGTTGTAGTGGCGTGGTCCGCAATATATATATATATATATATATATATATATATATATATATATATATATTATATATGGTCCAGGTTTTCTTCCGGTCTACATCCGCTCGTCGTTTGAATTTGGCTGAATTCTTGCTGGTTAGCCAATTCCTTACGGTTAAAATCAGTTTTGTGCTTTGTTTCATGTTCGTGTTTGAACAATGTCTGTTTGTTTTTTATATTTAGTTTGTGCTTATCCCGGGGAGCAGATATTCGTCTGTTTGTCTGTCCGACGTAGGATTCTGGACAGTCTCCACACGATATGCTATACACACCAGTTCTCCAGTGGTACCTTAACTTTTCACTTTCATATCAGTTTTCCTATTGTTGTGTTTGATCTGTTGGTTGTCTGAATGTTATGTTTTCTCAAGATTTTACCTATCTTGTAATGAAAAAGTACAGTTTAAAAACTGAAAACAACAGCGATAGAAACTCCATAAACTTAATATTTTTGAAAATTTACAAATAAGACTATAGTGAGTGACAAAAAATTCATTTTATTGTAAAAAGAGCATAGGGAGTTTTAAACTAAATTTTATAATAGCTCTACTTTTATAAATTTATATTTATAACAATTGATACCAAGCACCACACGCTTTTTCATATTGCATTGATTTTTTTTATCACTTTTTCTATTTATAATACATTTCCTCCAAATTTCTTGTATAATGAGTAGCTCATATAAATTGCCTCACCTCCAACTTTTTTCGCATTTTTGAAATACTCCACGTTTTCCTCTGAGGACCCCTGCTTATGCTTGTCGTTAGAATTTCGGTTCGATGTGCCGCCCAAATTAAACATATTGAAGAACTGTTGCAGCATTGTTCTGAAAAGTCCTTCGTTGTTAGATTTTTCAGGATATGAGTTTTTATCATATGCTTCATAATTCCCTAAAAAATGAACAGTCGATTAAAAGTAAAGTTGTCAATGGAAATAATACGAAAATTAGAGGAGAGAGATTTGTATTGTGTGCAAAGGTACGAAAATGTACAAATCAAACTCCTTCTTCATGAAAAAAATGAAGCTTCGAATAGATCAGTCAGGAAAGAAATTGATTTTCTCCTAACAAATATTCATTCATTCAAGTCATGAAGCGACCATGAGCTTGCCAAAGAAGAAATTAAATGTAAAAATTGCTCTCATCAGAAAATCGCCGACCAACAGCATTATATAATGGCTCACTCGGGGGCATTGATTACTGTCTTCGGTAATATATGGTGTCGGGCGCTTTCTTGATGTCTGTGAAGTACAATTTGAGGGGTGTTTGATATTTACTAATAACTTCTTTTAGAGTATGTAAATGATAAATGGTGCTGAAGCCACTGAGGTAACCGACTGGTTTTCGTGGTTAAGTGAAGCCTAGTGTATACCTTGTATTTTGTTTTGTATGATCTTCGTGAATATTTTGTATACTACAGCTACATCTTATCGGTCTGTATTGTAGATTAATACTGTAGGGGCGGTATTGCATTATTCTTGTATGTGTCTGGTTCTTAGACATTTTTCGATTTTGGCCAGACGCGTCCAGTTTTCTCTACCAGTATATTTCAATAGTTCGGCTGTTACTCCGTTGCTTCCTCCTATCATGTCATTTTTCATGCACATGACCGTAGTCCACTTCTTTTATGAGTATTTCATCCGCCGTCGGAGGCTTTATATAAATCGCTTCAGAATTTGGATATGAGCTTTCTTAGCGTTCTTACAAGCTGGTACTGGATTCTATAGTTGCATCTAATTGTCTTCTAGTAATGCTTGAGCTTACTTGAAATATTCTTTCACATTATTATTGTCTATGCTATTAGTCGGCGTTTTCCTAGTTAGTTTGAATTTTCCTAATTTCGTGTTAAGACCAACTCTTTTCTATCAAGCTTAGGATCGCTTTCTGTCTTGAAATTATTTAGCATGCTCACATCTGGTGGTACTGATGTTGTCAGGGCAAATTAAAACAAAAGATACTCAATTTCATTTGGGGCTTCCCAGGTCCCCTTCTCTTTTAAATTTTGGAAGGAGTTTGATGTCCACATTTTCTGATAGTGTGGGAACTGTCGGAACTGTCCCAATATTTCTCACTTCTTGCAGCATACTTGATTTGTCTTGATTTAATATTGTTACGTCAAATATAACAAGATTTGTGACAATATTGCTTCAACATTGTTAATTTAAAGAGGATGTTTCAAGTTTATTGTAATGTTGCTGCCATCTTACATTTTGCTGTATGTTTCAAACATTAAGTTGATGTTACATTGTATAAAGCTTGTAAAAACGTTTGTCAAGTTTTATGTAAACTTTCACTTTTGATACATGAAACTTGTTGCCATATCAGAGTAAAGTTTATATTGCTATCTGGGATGTGAAAATTTGTAGAAATAATGGAGGCAGTTATTTGAAACTGAACGATGGAAGCGAAAACTTCTTAAGAAATATACTTCCCGTTTCTCATTTTCTCATTGTGTCTGTTTCTCTTTCTTTGTGCCATTCTGAGTAATGGATATATATTTCAGGTGAACTAAAATAAAGGTCACTATTTTTAATTTAAATATATCTGTAAAGGAACATATATTACGTGTAATTAATTTAAATTATTAAATACATAATATTTTATAGAATTGACACAATTTCTTTTAAAATAGTTAAAATTACAGTGTGTAATCCAACAAATGTTTAATGCAGAAAGACTTTAAATGCTTTCTTTTCATTTAAGATATAAGTTTGGAGTTTTTTCCCATTATGTCATTTAAAATTATGGCACCATTTTATTCACAATAATCTACACAGAGTCATATGTCAGGTTGATGACTCAACACCTCTGCGACTGACAGAACAACAAGTTCCAGTATACGACCAGACAACTGATCAGAAACTGCTGAAATGGAAAGAGAAGCCCCTTCATGGAAGACATATAAATGACGTCAACCAAGATTATGTCGACAGTGCAGCGTCGAACTACTGGTTGATCTCTGGTCATATGTTCCCTGAAACGGAAGGCTTTATATTGGCAATCCAAGATCAAGTAATTCCAACTAAGAACTACCTAAAGTACATCGTTTTAAAGACCCTTCCATTAACAACGATAGATGCAGGTACGCTTGCCAAACATCTGAATCTATCCAGCATATCACAGGAGGTTGTCAAGCGTTCGCTGCAACTGAATACAAAGAACGACACGATGCTGTGGCAAAAATACTTCACCAGGAACTAGCACTGAAACATGAATTATCACAGTCGCTAAGATTACCATACTATAAATATAAACCAGAATCTGTTTTAGAAAATAACAACTATAGGCTGTACTGGTACCGCACGATACTGACCGATCGGTCTGTTGCTCACAATAGACCAGATATAGTTTTGGTAGATAAAGTCTCTAGAAAAACAACCGTAATTGACATAGCAACCCCTAACAATAATAATATAAATATTAGGCAGGCTGAAAAAATAGCCAAATATAGGGATTTAGAATTTCAAATACAGAAACAATGGGACATGAACAACACTCGAACGGTACCAATTGTTATGTCAACAACAGGAGTAGTCCCAAAATACCTATTAAACAATTTGAAATACCTCGGTCTGGACGAACATATTTACCAACTGATACAAAAGACCGTCCTGTTAGGAACAGCCCGGACGCCAACCACGGGCCTGATAACCTGGCAAAGGCTCCCACACATATGATGGCTCCTTGAAAATTTTTAGTCCTGCAACACTAAAGACTGATAGCTGTTCTATACTTTTGTTAATGTTACAATTGGCTACTGCCTAACGCTTAACCATAGTAAGTTTTAAAATAATTTGCTCCAAAAAATATTGACATATTACTCTAATGCAACACACAACACTCTGATTCATGTATAGAGTAAAGGTGGAAACACATTGTCGTCACGTCACGTGAGTTCACATGCTATTGCGGCATGTCACGGCACACTCGAAATATCTGCAATGCAATTTACGCATGCCTTTAAATCTTCTAGAAGTACACTATGGTCACATGACGACGTGACGTGACGTGACCAATATAATATAAAGTTGCAAAAATCGCAATTTTAGCAGTTTTTGTAACTTTTCAGCAACTGAATGAAAAGTTCTAGGGTCGAAACTCAGTTTGTTTTATACGTAATTTCAATAGCTACTAAATGATAGGTTCATATAGTCCATTGGATAATTAGTTATTGAGTTATTTGGAAAAAATTGTAAAAAATACGCAATTTTCAATCTCAAATTTACAGCTCAGAAGGTGTTCTTGCAAATCGGGTTTTTTTCCAGGGCTTTTGATTTTACGTGAAGTTTACAGTGCTCCCATTTTGAGCTAAATTAATATTTTAACCATCTGATGGGAACATATTAATTATTAGTTCTTTGAGTACAATCCCTGATAAATTAATTTTTTTAAATTTTGTTCTATTGTATGTAAAATCAGTTTGAAAGCCTGTATTTTGGTATTAGGAATTAAATAAAATTTTATGGTGGGAGAAGCACCTTCCCCTCATTTTACTATTGCGCTGGAACTTACCTTCATTTCAAATCGCTTTTATTATTTCCCTAATACAAATACCATGCCAACTGTCAAACTGTTTGCTGATAGCCCATGGAGGAGAAACGGTGGCATATCATAATTTGTTCATGAAATGTTACATTTCTATTTGTTCTATTTTTCGATATAACTTTTTTTCTAATCATTTTACAAAAAATTGACATCAGACCATTTTTATAGATGGTGTTTTAAGGAATAATTTTCATTATAAACTTTTTACATTTTTAGATTAGTTAACAAAGTTCATAGTTCATAACTATACATTAATATTAATGATTTGCCATAATTATATTGTTGACTTTAGTTTTCTATTTTCTGATTCAATATTTCCTTTCTAAAGTTTTTTCTTTTACAATTGTCGAATAAATTAATTGTGATACTGCAATCGATATTGTTTCAAAACTCTGTGAATTAAAGTTAGCAAAACAATTACGAGGTTAAATCATATATCAACGGAAATGTTTTCATACATTTATTGAATATCATTATACAGAAATGATTGATATAGCATTTTTCAATAGACCCTCCTGCATTATCTACAACTTTTTCCACCGAGAGTTGGGAGTTTCAGTATTCTCTGTGCATAGAATGTTGGAGGGCGAGTTGCAAGTCAACTGCGCATATGCTCCTCGACTTCTTCATATATTCCAAATTTCTCCTCCCGGTAATTCTTTCAAAGGCAAGTCAGTGCTATAAGGAGGGTGGTCGAGGGCTTCTCAGCCATACGCGGCTTTTGCCAACCGTAACAACTGGCAGTAGTAATCCATATTCACTGTACGTTGGGCATATAGAAAATCAATCAGTAAATTTCCTTAGGTTAAAAAAAATCGTGGCAAGGACTTTTCCAGATGAAAGACGATTTTTTTTTCGCCAATTTAGACGATTCGCTTCAAAAATGCCTTCCCTTCTTGCTGAAATCTATTTAGAAGTCTTTCAACGATCTTTAGTTTACAGTCAACAACCTCGGAACCCATTGAGCACTAATTTTTCTGAAACTAAGTTGATCAATGATAATTGATTGAACACTTCCATAGCTGACACCCAATTCTGTGGATATTTCTCCACGGTTAACCGGCGCTCACGTTCAATAAGCTATCGAACTCTATTGGCAGTGTACTATCCCCAAACTGTGCCTTCAAATGAGTTAGACTTTCTGAGGCTCTAACGCTTTTACTGGTTAAAAACTTTATGATAATCTGTTGCACAACAGACGAATGTAACTCTAGCTTAGTCTTGGCTGACTCTGTACTGACCATACATCATACAATAGGTATTAAGGACAAAGCCAAGCCTACGCGCGTACCCGGCTGGTTCCCCAGTGTCCATAAACCAAACATCTACTCCAAACAACATAATCTAGCTCAAAACTGCATTCTAAGCAGAACAGCAATATTACTGTTTACATTTGAATTACCTACCCTCGTATATAACGTAATTTGCTTGGAAAAAGCATTTTAAACGTCATGTCGATTCGATGATATGCCGTTTTTATTCTACCGAGAGGGGAAATCAGGAACCCCCTCTACTGATATTTATGCGTTGCCGAATACCAATATGCCGAATTTCAAATTAAATTAACAAACAATAGAACAAACCCAAAAGAATATTCATATATGATAAGTTGTACCGAAAGATTTGATAATTAACATGTTCCATTCAGATTTATCAAAAAGTAATTTGTTGCAGAATGGGAGCGTTGTATTCATCACCAAAAATAAAGAGCTCTCAATAAAATGTAACATTTGTGAAAAAACCTTCAAAGCCGTGAAGTTGAAATTATTTTCGATAGACAAATGAAACTTTTTGCCAAGTTTTGATTAGAGTTACGAGTGATTGAAAAATGCTCCTTTTTTCACATTTTTCGCGAATATCGATAGGATTGGTTAATTAAAATGAGTATTAATTAACCAATCCTATCGATCAACATTTCAGTTAGTAGGTTCTAAAAATGCGCATACAACACACTTACCTTTGATACTTTAAATTCTTACTCTGTTGCTGAGAAGTCACAAAAACTGCCAAAATTAGGGTTTTTGCTATTTTCAACACCTAGTATAATTAACTAAGAAGTAAAAATGTGTCACCAAATCTTTTTTTGTGGTACGCAGTGTACCTTCTTCAAGAAAAACCATTCAAACAGCTGTGGATTATTTTTGCAAAAATGATATTAAAATAATGCTAAGTTCCCTACACTAATAACAGTAGTTGGATTTCTGTCGTGCGGTTAGCGATTTCTCGAAATGAAAAACCCGCCTGCCGTAAACCAATATTTCGTCTTTTCAAATTCACTTAGCTGGCGATACTTTCAGTGTGGATGTACTCTAGGCATTTTAAAATTACCAAACATCGATTTTGGATCAAATAGTTAGTTTTTTAGAAAATTTAAAAAAATGCAAAAACGACTACAATATTGTTATATAGTTCGTGGGTCCAAATAAAATTATACAACTAATATTCACATTCACTTTTCTAGAACTGCTATTTACATCAAATTATACAGAACAGCTAATTCAAATCACAATAACACTTTTACATATAAGCTCTTCTCTGTACTGACTTGCGATCGTGGGCTGCTTCCTTTTAAAACAGCATCGAAAATTCTCGTAAAATCAATCATCAATGCTCGCCGAGCCATTTCGAGAACCATTTTTTCCTCAAAGCTATCGGTGTCGTGCTGAAATGAAACCAGGGCCGGCTTAAGGAAATTTCGTTACACCGCCCCCCCTTTAATTCTGATCGCCCCGGTCAGAAACATCCTCTCCATGGTAGGGAGCGAGTCGATCTAAATGGACCACCTTCAACTTAGCATTGGGGTTTCGACAGATCCGGTAGACGACGTCATTAAGCCTCTTGACCACCTCGTATGGGCCATCCCAGGCGGGTGTAAGCTTTGGGGATTTACCCTTGCTCCGTTGGGGGTTGTACAGCCAGACTTTGTCCCTCTCTTGGAACCCGACTGAATTGGCCTTGAGGTCGTATTGCCTCTTCATCCGGTCATTGGTGGCCAACATCTGCGTTCGGGCTAATTTGTGTATTGCCAGCATGTTATGTCGGAGCTGGTCGGCATAATCGTGGATGTCTTGGGAAGGTTCTTCGGGGGAACCAAAAGCCAAATCGCAGGGTAATCGCAGCTCCTTTCCGAATAGGACTCTGGCTGGAGTCAGGCTGGTAATATTATGTCATATATATCACGTTGGTTAATGCTGACGACCTTGGATAGGTGTTGTTCCAAGGTCCTGTTGAATCTATCCACCATTCCGTCTGACTGTGGGTGTAATGGTGTTGTTCCCGTTTTCCTGATCCCCAACATCGTGCAGACCTTCTGGAATACATTCGATTCGAAGTTACGCCCCTCGTCTGAATGTAGTTCCATCGGGACGTCAAACCTGCTGAATAATTGTTCTACTAGCACCGTCGCTACCGTGGTTGCCTCCTGGTTGGGTATCGTATATGCCTCAGGTCATTTGCTGAAGTAATCCATTGCGACCAGAATGTAATTGTTCCCCTTCTCAGACTCGGGAAACGAACCGGTGACATCGATAGCAATTCTCTCAAATGGGACGTCCACATTGTACTGCTGCATTCTGCCCTTGGTTCGGGTCTTCGGGCACTTACTGGCTGCACAGGAGTCACATTTCCGGCACCAAGCTCTGACATCTTCAAAGTAATTTACCCAGTAGTATCGCTGACGAACTTTGTCTAGAGTTTTGTTCATGCCCAGATGGCCCCCGGTAATCTCATCATGTACTTCGGTCAGGATGGCTGGTACCTTTTTTTTAGGAACTACCAGTTGGGACTTGGTTTCTCGGCCATCAGTGCTTTCCCAAACTCGCTGGAGCATTCCATACTCTACTCTTAGAGAGTCCCATTGGGCCCATAACGATTTCAGCACGCCCGAGTATCTAGCTACCTCGTCCCATCGTGGCCTGGGTGCCCCTCTCGTTTTGAGTGACAAGATTGGTTCGATGTCTGGATCAGCCATTTGATGTCTTCATTGGCTTGCATTCGGATCTGTCTGATGGAGATACCCTCTCGCTGTTCCGTCTTCAGACAATGTGCGCATTCTGCTCTACAGGGTCTTCTGGATAGGGCATCGGCATTATTATGCAAACGGCCGGCACGGTGTTCTACCTTGAAATCGTATTGCTGTAGTTTCTCCATCCACCTGACCAGTTGTCCTTCCGGTGTCTTCATGTCCAGCAGCCATTTGATCTGTCTCGCGGCATGATGTGTCCGGATTAAGAAATAACTACCATAAAGGTATTCGTGGAAATGGTCTACAGCCCTTATTATTGCCAGAAGTTCTTTTCTGGTGACGCAATAATTTCTTTCCGGTTTCGAGAATCCACGATGTAGTACTCGATCACCCTCTCTTCACCATCTTACACCTGGGATAGGACGACCCCCAAACCTGTGTTACTGGCGTCGGTATCTAAGATGAACTTGCCGGACTGTGTAGGGAAGGCTAGGATTGGGCTGGAACATAGTGCTGCCTTCAGTCGTCTGAATGATGTTTCGCAATCCTTATTCCAAAGGAAAGCCTCTTTCTCAGTGTTCTGCCGATGTAGACGCGCGGCAATGGTGGCAAATCCCTGAACAAATCGCCTGTAGTAGGAACAGAGGCCCAAGAAGCTTCGGAGTTCATGCTTGTCTTTTGGGACTGGCCAATCACGGATGGCTTCTATCTTGTCCTCGTTGGTGCGGATTCCTAATTCGGAAACGACGTGGCCCAAAAACTCCACTTCTTTTTGGAACAAGGAACATTTCTTCGGGTTGAGTCTCAGGCTGGCGTTATTAATTCTGGAGAATACTTCGTCCAGGTTCTTCAGATGGTCGTCGAATGTGTGACCCATACTAGAATGTCGTCGAGGTACTAAGCACTTCCTCCATGTTAACCCGCTCAGTACATATACCATTAGCCTCTCAAATGTAGCGGGTGCATTACATAACCCAAAGACATGGCCGTGAACTGAAATAGCAATAACAATTTTACGTATAAGCTCTTCTCTGTACTAACTGACTTGCGATCGTGGGCTGCTTCCTTTTAAAACTAGCATCGAAAAATCTCGTAAAATCAATCATCAATTCTACAGCTGCCGAGCCATTTCGAGAACCATTTTTTCCTCAAAGCGATCGGTGTCGTGCTGGAATGAAACTAGGGTAGGCTTAAGGCAGTGGGTATATGTAAATATATCTAAAGATTATTTTCATTACGTACAGAGATTACCAAATATAAGAAACATGTTACATTTTATTCGTAGGATATAATTTTTTCCAAAGTTGATTTGGTTAGACGTTGAATAAGGTGAGTAACCTTCCATAAACAGTAAACGTGCAGAGGGCAGATCCTTGGAGCTTTTTGCAGTTGTTTCATAAAAGTATGTGACCTTTTCATAATAGCTTTAGCATTGCGAAGGGATTACCAACGTTCCACCTTTTTACTACACCGTGGTAAACAGTTTCCTTAATTAATTTCAATTATCATTTAGAAGTCTTAATATAAAGCTAATCAGCAAACAAATTTAATGGCAAGTAACCTGGCCTTTGTTTGTAGTATTTTTTCTGACGTATGTCAAGGGTCTAATTTAATATATCGCAAAGAGAGAATTGGAATGTTTATTAGAACGAGAAGCAAATTTTGTGCAGGTATTCTATATTAATTGGATGTTACATTTGTTTATTTTCTATAATTTACTGACATGCTATAAAAGAAGAGACTTTTAATATTGTTATAAAATTTATCTAAGCCGTCCCTGACTAAATCAACGTAAATCATTTTTCACTCCGACTAAAACACAATATCAGTGGGATAATAAAAAATAATTTGGTCAAGTGCGAGTTGGACACTCATACTAAGGGTTCCGTACCACCTTCAAGATTCTAATATTCCAGGTTCAGAAAAGCAGGGAATGAGTGCAATATCTTATATTTACCCTAACATCCTATAAAGGAAGCGTTTTAAATTTATAAAAAATATACACTTTCATTTTCCACACATAGAATTTTTATTTTATTTGCTTCAGGATTCGCTTGATTTTTATCAGAATATATATGCATTTAATTTTCTAATTTGGCCCCAAAAATTAACATTAGAGTTTTATTTTACTAACAAACTTTCAGAGAAGCCTTTTATAATCTGCTGTTTGAGTTTTGAGGCTCTGTAGATTGGAAGATAAAGGGCCAAATAGGTCAAGTTTTAAATTATAAATTATTAAATTTGTTATTCAAATTATTTAAAAATACAAATAAAATATATTTTTCAAAATTTAAATAATGTAGTTTCTATAGTGGGAATTAAGTCGATGTTTAATATTTTTGTTAATATCTTTTAAACAAATTATTTAAAAATATGATATAATTGTAATTCACATAATGAGCCTTTTATCTGATATATTACATGATGCCTTGAAAATTGAGTTTTTATTTTCTATTTAATTGCATAATTTGCCCCTAAAATTACTATGGGGGTTTTCTAATAATTTTTCATATAAATTTCAAGTGAGCCCCAGTACCCCTAATTATTTTCAAAATTTTAGGTAGTATGGTTTCGGAAATAAAGCGAGAAATTAATTTTTTTATGTCTTTATGTTAATATCCTATAAACAATTATTTTTAAAAACATGAAAAATATATATTTGTATTATTCATAATCAGCCCTTTCATTTGATATATTGCATGATGCGTTAAAAAATAGTTTTTTATTTTCCGTTTAATTCTATAATTTGAACCCCAATATTAATATTAGGGATTTCTTTACATTTTTCCTGTGAACAAAAAAATTTAGGTCTTATAGTTTGGGGAATAACAGGGGGAATGGGTAATTTCTTTAAAAATATTTTTATAATATATTTTAAAATACTTATTTTAAAAAGATTAAAAAAATATATTTGTATTCGTCATAATGAGCCCTGTGATTTGTTTCTAACGAATCATGTAATACTAGCGGACCCGACAGACGTTGTTCTGTCAAAACGTGGTTTGGAGCTATTCGCGGGTTCAGCAAATGTCTTTTTGATCTTAGAATTCGATATATATATATATATATATATATATATATATATATATATATATAAAATGTGCGAAAAAAAAACATCGTCAAAAATAAAAGGAATTCATAGAACCCGATCTTAGTGCCACCTACCGGCTCCAATTGTGAATGTAAACCATCCAGGGGCCCACCCAAATATACACAAAAAAAAATATTTTTTTAAATATGAAAAAAATATATTTGTGTTCCTCAGAATGGGGCCTTTCATTTGATATATTACATGATGCGTTTGAAAAATTTTTTACTTTCAAATTTTCATTTAATTCTTTAATTTGCCCCCCAAAATTAATATTAATGGTTTCTCCTTATTTTTGCTATAAAGTTCGCCCAATGATCTATATTTCCTATTTTTTTCAAAATTTTAGGCTCAGTAGTTTTGGAGATCAGGTGGGGAACGGTAGATTTCTTTAGTTTTTTCCCCCAGAAGTACCCCTAAAATCAAATTTTTTTCTTTAACGATATGTACTCCTGATCGGGTTACCTAACTATACATTGATACCAAAGTCCAACCTTTTCCGTCCAGTAGTTTAGGAGAAAATTGTTGTGATGTGACAGAGGCAGAAATCCTGAGTGATATTATAAGGGTATTCGTATATTGTATATACGGAAATCTAAAATGAACTGGAATCTTCGAATGGGGCAAAAACTATTTATCTCGACAGTAGGCGAACAAATGTAATACCCATCCCGAACGGCGTTTATTGCAATATATTACTTGGTGCACGTTTTTCAAATAGAGAACTGAGTTGTATGCAAATGCAATTTCAAGTTGCGATTCAGTCCCATAGTCATCTATTTTCATGTGTAAGTGTGGGCCTCCGTTAGGAATTTACGTTTCAAAAACAACTTACCAGATTTCCGGGCGTTAGCGTTTGTTTTCCGGTTTTGTGTTTTTGGAATAGCTGAATGGAAATAATCAGTATATTCGTGCTCTCGTTTCCTAGTTTTTTCTTGATTTTCATATAGTTCCCTAATCTTCGGACCATTAAGTTTTAGTTGGTAGAGGTTCTGTATAGTTTTATGTATTTCATCGGATGTTATATTTGACGTTCCTGGTCCTGATACTTGTGCTGCATTATCAAATAATTTTTTGGTCTCTTCATATTTTCTTAATAAATTTCTCAAATGTTGTAATGAACTTTTATTTTCCATTAACGCTCCTTCCGATTCTTCCCTGAAAATTGTTATTGAAGATATAACTGTGAAACCAATGGAAAATAGAATAAATTAAGAGTGGTGAAATGGAAAAAAAATAATGTAAAGAAAAAGTTTATTTTACTTTTTCGAATAATTCAGAATTAGTTAAAACTATCTAACAAGTCGTTTTTTAAATCCCTTATCTCCGCTATGCTAGTCACAAATTTTATCTTTCAAGTCCATTTCCATACAGCACGAGGCAGATGTACTGCTGCACATTGGGGAAAACATCATCAGGCATAAGTTTCTAATAGCGAATATTGAGAATTAGACCAATCAATAGAGATTTTTTCGTGCAAAAAATACTATCAGGATACTGCCTGTGCCATCACATTAAGAATGATTTGTAGTGATATTTTGCTACCTTTTCCACTCGCAACTATGGTTTTTTACTTTATTATAAACAATTGAAACAAGAAAATTGCGTTTTTGTTTTCGTCGCATGTTTATAAAATGAAAAATAATAAACTAATATCAATGGTGTCAACAGGTGAATTGTAAAGCATGGAAATACCAATGAAATGAGCCCAGGATCGATTCGATAAGATCTTTAGTAATAGAGAAATACAAAAATGGAAAATTTAGCGGTCCGTCACTATTGAAGTTGTAGAACTGGGCTTGTGGGAATTGATATCTTCCTTATGCGTAACTAAACCAGGCGCTCTAGGTTTATTAGTTTTTGAATAATTGCTATCTGAAGTTTTTAGTCCACTATTCTTGCAGTGTATCTCCATGCGACATGGATCGTTAAATATCAATTCAGAATAGAGATGTTGAAAGTAGAGGTATCATTCTACAACGCCTCTATTTTCATTTTTCATTAAATGTCTGTGAAATATACGAAATATGTTACCAAAATTTGGTGAGCGTATGAATGTGTTCTAGTAGTGGGGGGAACACGGTTGTTGAGGGGAACTGCTAACAATAATTATTATCGATAGTAACTGTCACTCTGAAAGATGGTGAAAGAATTTAATCGTTAAAAAAAATCACAGGGTGATTTGTTCGATTTTATTATATCAAATGAGAACTGTTTGTTTATTAATATATTTATATGTAAATGGTTTTTGCTTTAATTTGTGGATTTTGGGTTTACGGAACATCGAAGGAGAGTGGTCATTAAAAAATTCTTACTTGTGAGGATTTTAAATATTAAAACGATCTATGTATGTGCCTCTACTATATATTACTATACGCTTCCCCTCAACAACCGTGTTTCCCCCACGCCTTGGATACATTCATACGCTCGCCCATTTTTTGTCATGTTTGCTAAAATTTTTCAGATATTTCACAGACATTTAGTGAAAAATGAGAATAGAGGCTTTGTAGAATGACACCTCTACTTTCAACAACTTTTTTCAAAATTGAAATTTGATTATCTATGACGCATGGAGGCACAATGCAAAAATAGTGAACAGAAAACTTTATATCACAATTGTTCAAAAACCAATAAACCGGTAGCGCCTGTTTTTGGCATACATAAAATAGATGTAAATTACTATCAGTTCCTACAAGCCCAGTTCTACAGCTTATAAAGTGACGAAGATACGATTTTTTAAAAAAAATCCTACATTTTTCAGTATTTTTTGTTTTTCCCTGCTACTAATGATCCAAACGGATCGAGCCTGGGCTCATTTCCTTGGTATTTTCATGCTTTACAATTGACCTGTTGACACCATTGAGATTAGTTTATTATTTCTGATTTTATAAACATGCTTAGAAAAAAAACGTAATTTTCTTGCTTCAATTGTTTATAACAAAGTAAAAAACCCTAGTTGGGAGTGGAAAACATAGCAAAATATCGCTAGGAATCTTTGTTAATGTGATGACACAGTCGGTATCCTGATAGTATTTTTTAAACACTATCAGTTAATTTTTGCTCTATTGATTGGTCTAAATGATTTTATACTAGGAATAGACATAATTGGTCAAAATGGGTTCATGTTCGACCCAAAATATATAGAGAATATAAAAGTGGATCGATTGCAGCAAGCAAGAAGTTCAGTATGGATTAGGCAAAAAGAACAAAAGAGGAGAAAGAAATTTATTTAAACATCACCTAAGGAGAAGGTATGCGTGGAAAATGTCAGGAGATACAAAAATGTATTAAATAGACCAAAACGCTATTCAAAAACCTATTAGGTGTCATAAGCTGTAACTTAAAATTCGAAATATCAAGGTAAAAGACAAACTGGCAATGGGAGAATTATGGTAAATATATAATAGGGAAAAGCTAGTAAGAAAGTAATAGAAAATCTAAAAATGAATTAGAAGCAAAGAAAACTGGGAACAAATGCAAACAGAAACACTAGTCAAGAAAACCCTGGATATCAAACGAAAATGCTAACATAAGAGATTGCAAAAAATATATATAAAAACAGAATCACAAAACAAGAAAAACTAAAATCCCCAGGTCTAAGAAATTAGATAAACAAGGAACTAGTTGCATCAAAAGAAAAATATATTGAAGAGACACGTGCAGAAATAGACAATTTTCATAAAGAGAGGAGAACAAATATGGCTTATAACATAATAAAGGTTTCTGGGGAACGAAAGAGGAGAAAGGATGGGTAAAGGACGAACAAGAGAATACTGTCTTTGAAAGTCAGAAAATAGCAGCGAGATGGAAGACATATATATAACAACTATGTGATGATCCAGATGACAGAGAGGGTGAAGAGTCAACTTTTGGTTTTGAATAGGCAAATTGGCAGGTTTAGATTTTTCGTGATAGGTGCGGATCCAGACAAGTGCTTCCAGGGGGGCGATTTCATACTTCAGGGGGGGGGGGGGGTGGCGATCCTGTACGAAATTTATCTATATATAATTATAAACCCAGATTTCTTGGGCTATTACATTAGAAATAATTTTCGAGGTTTCAAGCCATAGAAGTTATCTTTTTCTAGGCTCTTGGAGTCCAGATTACTTCGTTTTAATATTAAATTTACTAATTTTGACACTCTCCGGGGATCCCCCCGATACGCTCATGTTTCGTGAGGACAGCCCAGTCTACCAAAAATAAGAAAGCCGCAGGAGTAGATAGAATATCAGCTGCGATAATCAGACACCTAAACTACGAAATCGGCAAGATAATGTACAAATATATGTGCGAAACTTACAGTGGCAGCAAATTTTGGTTCAACAAAGACCGAAACAATAGCAAAGAGTTAAAGAACCGAATACAGTAAGCCAAAGTAATATTTCACGAAAAAGGTACAGCTAAAATCTAAAAGTATCTCACTACAAAAAAGGAAACATGATAATACAAAAGAGAAGAGACGCAGTTGTGGAAGAAACCACAGAAGGGTGAATAAAACACATTAGGAAGACATAGAATTCAGTAAATTATACAAATAATGGAAGACGTTGAAACTAAATGTGCTATACCAAACGAATGTTAAGGTTTTGTGGAAGGAAAATACCATACCTGGTTATTAAATATTCTATGTAGCCCTTGTAACAATCATTGAAGGCAGTTATTGCATTTCTTTGCAAAAAATGTGTGAATTTTGCACAACTCGTGACAATAGTATCATGTTCCTTTTCTAATTCGGTTTTGCGGGCTTCCATGTCAGCTATTAAAATTTTCACTTCAGCTAGTACAGTTTGTTTGTCAGTAACATTTTTAATTCTGTTGGTGTCTTCGATGCGAGTTTCAATTGTTGTTGTCATATAATAAATATGCATGTGTGCTGTGTAGTTGCAACCGCATAACTTACAAAGTCCAGTTGATTGGTTTATAGCGGCACAACCTAATAATGCTGGATTATTCACAGTATCTGCTTGAACATTTTTTAAATAACAAGGTTCATGACACCTCTGTTTGTAATGCCATTTATTTTTGTCTCCAACCTAAAAAAAGTTTACTGATAACAGGAAATTTGAATACTCAAGGACCAATACCCCCCAAACATTAACATTGAATAAAAATAAATTAACAGTAATCTGCCTGCAGTAGAGATGAAGATTATGGTTACTTTCAAATAATTGGTACTTTACTGCGGTACTGTACCCTACCCTATATATTGTGTGCCGAAATTTCGTACAATTTGGCGCTATTGAAATTCCTCGAATCCTCGAGAATCTATGAAGGAAATTTCTCGGGGGCTCTTTGACCTGCTAGACCCCTCTGAGAAGAAATATATAAAATCCGAGAGCCGACGATAGGATTCATTCGGTATTAGATTAGCGTATAGTAAACAACAGGTGCTCAAGGTAAATTGTATATGAATGTGAATCTAAATTATTTGAAAATAAATTATAGTAAATTTGACTGAGTTTTTAAATAAATCCTGGAAGCCAAAGTGTAAGATAAAAGCATTACAATATTATTTCGAATTTGAATTTTGCTTATTCTCCCTAACCGGTTTTTATCAGGTTGTGAAGGTTACTTCTAAAGATATTGCCCCTTTTATGTGAAAATCTTCATGAAATCATCACCTTCCATTATTTAAAATTAACCACTGAGGGTTAATATCTTAAGGACAGAATAACTTCGTAGTAGTCTAGGTTTATTGCAGTTTAAGTTTTTGATGCCTTTTTTTGTGACCCAAAACTCACGACCATGATTTTCTCGGTTATTTTACATGGAACAGCCTGTTCTTTTTATAAACTATTTACAAAATACTTTTAATTTTGCTAAGTATTTTCTGTGCCTAAATCTTATAATCGTAGAGTTATTTAGATAAAACCATATTTTTGGTAAATCTGAATGTGTACTAAGAGTTAGCCATGGCTACCTTATTTGACAGAAGGTATTAAGTATTGTTATATCAACTAAATGATCGTTTGAAAAATTAATTGCGATTAATTCAATTGCAATTAAAACTAATTGCGATTAATTTAATAATAAATTCATTTGAATTAATCTACATTAATTGTGTTTTGTAATTAAATCAGTTGCAATTAACTTCTTCAATTGTTCTAGAAAACAATTAAAACTAACAATTATTTCGCTTTGATACAGACTGAAGTTTTCTTTTTAAGCGACCTCAAAAAAGGAGGATGTTTCAAGATTAATTTTCTCAATTTATTCTCCATAAATAAAATCTCAAACCTAAAGATAAAAAGAAATTAATACACTTTTAACAATAATTGCATACGATGTTTGTCAGGAAAGATCAATATTCCTTAATAATAAAGTACTACTTTTGGCAACATCAAAACTGGTTATAAATTAAAATTAAAGTTTTGAAAGAAAAAAGTGGCAAGTTGCCGATTTTTGCATGGGTAAAAACAAGTTTCCATGTTAATTTGGGGCATACCATGAAAGTGAGTTTTGTGTGTAATTATCATTTCATGACAAAACATATCGTTATCCTTATACAGGATAATTCCAAAAATGTAGCCAATAAACAACAAAGGCATATATAAATTGGTTGAAATATAAACCGTTGTAAGATTATAATTATACAGGGTAGTGCAAAATATGTTAGAAATTAAATATTTTATTGGGTTGCCCGCAAGCAGTTGCATATATAGGATGGTTAAAATATAGAGTTGAGTAAAGTGAAACTATAGGTATAAAGGGTGGTTACAAAACAAATAAAAAAATCAGTATATTGAGTAACCCATGAGCAGTTGAATACATATGATAGTTGGAAGATAGGATGGACTAGAACAATTGTTATATAGGGTGGTTAAAAAAATGATGAAAGAATGTTGCACATTTAGGGTAGCCCCTTAGCAGTGACATTTACAGGGTGTGTGAAATATAGGGTAAAGTGAAATGAATCGTATACAGGGTGGTTAAAAATTTGTTAAATTCATTGTATTATATTAATTATACAGGGTGATTTAAAAAAAAATGTTAGTCCAAAAATGCTGCATTTGGTAGCCCATAAGCAATTACATATATAGGATTGTTGTAATATAGGGTGGAGAGAAATTGTAGTTATACAGGGTGGTAAAAGAAATGTTAGAACAAGAAATGATTTAATGTCTAAGTGTTTATTGGGAAATAACACCACACTTTAAAGGAAATTGCTGTATATTCCAAACGTTTCGGGGTCTAGATCAGACCTCGTTGTCAATGGCTAAGAAACTACGGATTAAAAAGGTACAATTCCAAGATGTAAATTTAAATATTTGACAATGTTTATTATTTGATTTTTGACGTAACTAAGAGAATTTTATTTGTAATATACAGGGTAGCACAGAAATTTCTAAAGATTATATAATCATAAAGAAATTGGAAGAATTTGAAAGGGAGATCTTCAGAAATGTGGCGCTCCTAGGTGCGACTCTCTTATAAGATATTGCAGTAGCCAAAAATGCGACCAAAGAACTTTGTTGATTCAGTGATCCCATTAAAGTCATAAGGGAAACATAGTTTAAAACAAGTCTATATTGGAGAAACCTCTAGACCTTTGAATGTTCGAATAAACGAACACAAAAATTACATAAAAAATGGAAAAATCCAAAATTTGTGAACATGCTTGGGACCTTGGTCATAAAATACAGTTTCAAAATTCAGTTATATTAGAAAACTAAAAGAGTCTGTGTTAAATGAAAACGATTGTATCGCTACTAAAAAAAGAACAACCCAATATCGGGATAGTTCCCTAGGTTTTCCCTTATGACTTAATGGGATCACTGAATCAACAAATGCAGCATTATCTTATGGTAGGAGCGCCCCTAAGCAATTACTTTATATATATGGAAATGTGTTGTAATATAGGTCAAAAATCAAATAATACACATTATCAAATATTTTAATTTACACCTTAGTGTAGTTTCTTAGAGAAAATTGTAGTTATACAGGGTGGTAAAGAAATGCTTAGAAAACAAGAAATGATTTAATGGGTAGCCCGTAAGGGTGTATATATCATGGTTGAAATATAGTGTGAAATAGAATTATATCTATAGAAGGTGTTTAAAAAAATTACAAACAAAAAGTGTTTTTAGGATAACCTATAGGCAGAAGCATATACAGGGATGTTGGAATAAAAAATGTTATAGTTATCCAGGGTGGCTCAAAAAGTTATAATAAATAATCCATAAGCATATACAGGGAGGGTGAAATATATTATGAAGTCGAGTTATTATAAAGAGTGTCTGAATAATTGTTAGTGAATTGAAATTTTAAGTTTTTTCAAATGACAATTACTAGAGAATTAACTTTTTGACAACTAACCAGAAGTGAACTGAATAATCTTCATTAATTAACTGTGAAATAATAATTTTTTTTAATTGATCTTTTAAATTTGAACTAAACTCAAACAAAATGCCTATGACGGTATAGGTATTGTCAATATCTTTCAAATGAGCTATCACTCGCCATAAGGTCGTATTTAAAATTAGTAAATTTATATTTACAGAAAAAACTGACCTTATAGATTTCTGCACATTTCACAGCAGCACAAATTGTCGTTGGTTGTGTTAATTTTTCAACTTTAAGATCAACAACAGGCATGAACATTTCTTCTTTCAATTGTTCTAGTGTTAGACTTTCGTCTGCTAGTTTTCGTTGGTGCCTTTGAATAGCATCTATGTTGTCATGAATCAGTTCAGATATATCTGCCAAAGGTTGTGCTAGACGAGTAATCATTCTTCGAGCTTCATTTATAGCTTTTGTGCTTTGAACAAGGTGTGGTTCTATGCTTTTGATGTACCTTATTAACCTGAAACAGTAATTTTGTAAGTTTTGCTCTTCAATGGCGTAATTTAAAATGAATGGTAACCCAGTTTTTCTGAGTTGACAGGTAAATCCTAATATTACATCTTAAATGATTAACACTGATTTTTTTTAAATAAAATGTTTATGTACATCTTTAATGAATACCATTTTTAACCGACTTCCAAATATGAGGAGGTTATCAATTCGTCTGCAACTTTTGTTTTATGTAGGAACAGCAATTATTCAAAAACGGCTTGTGCAATTTCGATG
The DNA here is from genome assembly GCA_034190945.1 of Octodonta nipae. NCBI lineage: Eukaryota > Metazoa > Arthropoda > Insecta > Coleoptera > Chrysomelidae > Octodonta > Octodonta nipae. The sequence goes on along the minus strand of CM067220.1, from coordinate 122,212,593 downwards.
ATTTAAACCGCATTATATTAAGGAACATTACAGAAAGGTAAAGTTAGAAATGGAATTTTCGAAATGGCCTCAAACAGTATTTTCAACACTGGGCAGAAAAGTCTAGTACCATCCAAAACGACAGTTTACGCTTATAAAGCAATGTAGATTTTAGTCAGTTTTAGTTTAGTGCGTTCAGCTTATTTGTTGTATTGATTTCGATGTAAATTATATTAAAATCAGCTGTTGGAAATATTTGATGTTTACGTGTAAATAAAAATTCTAGAAAGTTATTAAATTTATTAACTTTGAACCCACGGGGTTTATAACAATATTATATATTGTATTCTACAAAGATATGTTCCGGCTTGATTCCGTATATTTTTCTATAATTTAAAACTTACCATTTTTCTGAAAATTGGAAAAATAATGCAAAAAACTGTAAACATCATGGTAAATTTGAAGACGCGAGATATAAGACCAACATCTAGGATTTTCGAGAGAATTAGCACAGAGAGGGTCCGAATCTAGAGCCGTTTCTTGTAATTGCTGTTCTCCCTTAACTCCTAGGATCGAATGTCACGATAAAATTTTCAGGTTACTTCACCTGTCAGAGATATTGAATACTATCTCGAGGTGTCATTCCTTTGTACAAACAATATCTCTGATAGGTGAAGTAACCTGAAAATTTTATCGTGACATTCGGTCCTAGGAGTTAAGGGAGAATAGCAATTACACGGACCGGCTCTAGATTCGGAACCTCTGTGTGCTAATTCTCTCGAAAATCCTAGATGTCGGTCTTACATCTCGCGTCTTCAAATTTAACGAAATGTATCAAATACATAAAGAAGTGTTCGAGAGGACATTAAATTGTGAAACAATATATGTTATATATAATATATATTGTCTTGCGTACAAAGGAATGACACCTCGAAGAAAGTATTCATCATGGTAAGTGTCAAATTTTTATCATAAATATTTAGTTTAAATGTCAAGATATGCCATGAAAGTATATTGTACAGGGTGTTTGTAATGGTTTTCATTTAAATTCGTTTGAAGTATGTTTTTTACAGACGAAGTCACGGTAGGGGGCTTACAGTCGCAGGAGATATTCCGTTAGTTTATCGAAACATAAGTTTGTTATGTCGGCGAATTCTTCGATATGGTATACGGTTGTAGGTGAGTGCGTGCGTGCATATTAGGTGGTACATAAGCAGTTGTATACATAGGATGGTTGAAATATAAGTTGGAAGAGAATTAGTTATACATTGTATTGGGTAGTGTATAAGTAGTTGCGTATACAAGATGGTTGAAATAAGAATGGAGCAAAACTATAGTTATACAGAGTGGATATTTGCGTTATAAGACGGAGAATAATTACAATTATACAGAGGGCTTTAAAATTGCCAGAAGCAGTTGAATATACAGGGCGGTTTAAAAAGTTATATAGTTTGGAACATAAATAGTTGCTTAGACAAGATGTGTGAAGTAAGGGTGGGATAAAATTATTGTTATTCAAGGTATATCAAAAATTTGTTTTATAAGCGTAAGCAGTTAGGATATTTGAATTATAGAACGAAGGACGGGTATAATTACATACAGGAGTTAAAAAATTTTTAGAAGCAGTTGTATTTACCGGGTGATTGAAATAAATGGTAGAGTAAAATTATAGTCATAAAATGTGGTTCAAAAAGGTGAATTTTGTTATCTCGGATAGACCGTGAGCAGTTGCATAAATGGAATACTAGACATATGGGGCGAAGTAAAATCATTGGTATACAGGAATAATTTAAACAATAGAAAAATAGAAAGAGTCATTAGTGTAGAGAGGATTTATACTTATAAAGGGTGGTTTTAAAGATATCAGGACTGCTGTAATATTGTGTTAAGTAGAATTATAGTTGTACAGGGTGTTTCAGAAAACGATAGACCAATAAGTTTAATAGGGGTGGTCAATACACAGAAGCATATACAGTGTGGATGCAATATAGAGTGAATTAGTTACATAGTAGAAAGTGGTCCAGATAATAAAAGAAATAAAAAAGAAAAATAATATTTGGAAAATAAAGACAAAGAATAAAAATTGGAGCTCAGTTTCTGTGTGGCCCTGGTAGAAACATCCATAGGGTCGCATACAGAACTACAGAAACTGTAATAGTTTATATGCAAGATAAAGACCATTTTTTAATTTATCGGAACCTATCTGGTAGTAGAATACAGTGAGTTTCCTTTATTGGAATTAATGCAATTTTAATGTATTCTTGTAAGTGTATGAATTCTATATGGACGTAACCTTTGGGAATATATATTGTTATAACATTTCATTTTACGCTGCAAAAATAAGAAATCTTCGAGAAAGTAGTCATCCTAAGTAAAAACTAAACTTGCGAGTAAAGGATAAAAACCATTAAATAAACAAGAGCAACAAATCCTTACATCTCGCTTCTACAAGAAACGAATTCCTTAAAATACGGAGATAATAAAAAGTTCGAATTCATTCCGGAATCAGAAATTATAAATAATTAGCATACCAGAACATAGTAAGAAACATCTCGAAGGTGGTGAGGGTATAAGTAAGTGACAGCGAGAGGCCCCCGCAGAGTTGAGTCGAATCAACTGCATCGAAGAGATCGGTTGAATATTGTCGTCGTTGTTGATAAGTTGTTGACTGTAGACGTTTATGGGGATTGTAAAAATTTTGTAATTAAACCCACGGAGTCTGTAACAAATGGTGTGCGGAAATAGAATTGAGTGAAGTTTACAATCTCAACTTTTTTATGGCAACAACTGGAAGTACGGCTGAAATGGACGAAACTAGCAAAAAATATTCACGTAAGTTATCGATAACCTGGACGAGAAAATAAGTTAGATTCTGAAAAAAACGTGCCAAAAATGAGAAACAAATTCGAGAACAAATCCAACAAAGGTTAGTGCAATCTTTTGATGAGAAACGGAAAATTGAATTAGAAAATCTTGTATCAACCATGAACGATGAACAGCAAAACCTGATCTCTACCATGAAAAGTGAACAACAAAATTTAATTGAAGGGTTATTTCCTTACAAGGAGAGCTAAAAATATCAGACATAGACTAGTTGAACTATTTGAAGAAACACGGCAGTCAGATGAATTAAAGAGAGAACAACAATTTGATCAACTAATGTAATTAGTAACGTAAGGTAATGAAGCAATTAATCAGAAAATACAACTAGTGGAATTTCATATCAAGGAAATAAATGATAACATGAAGGTACTAAAAATCAATTAATACCCTTGGAAATAAAATAGATGACATCGATTCTATTCACAGCGAAGTTCAATATGCTGACAAGGTAACTTCGACAAAATCGTTGAGGTCCAAGATAAAATACGGCAACTAATCCTTGACTCAAGTATACCAGATGCAACTGAGTGAGAAAACACAAAAATCCAGAGAAAATCTACAACAATTCAAAATTAGACGTTTACTACACTTGTCCATCTAGACTTGCCAAAGGAAACTAAAGATTAATTGACTACACAGAGTTTCATAACTGGTATCAGAGATGTTGAAGTGCAATCAAGAAGAGCAATGAAGTTTTGCTTCAGGCTTTGGAAAAAGACGCCGTCATAAACATGTCGAAGCCGAAGGTTCGAGCAGTTTCTTTCCCTTCAGTGCAGTGGTGACCGGAATACACTAAATACTGGAAGGGTCACAAAGAACTGATGCTAGAGGGGAGAGACTGTTACCGTTCTGGACCAACAGGGCACTTGCAACGTGACTACAGGAAGGCTTCCGGAACGATCACCAACAAGAGGTAGACAACAAAACAAACTCACCAAACAGGGAAACTCCAAACAGTCAGCATAAGGGGGACCAAAGGTAACTCATCACCAGGCTCCAGGACAGTATTCATCCGGGGATCTTGCCGAGATAGCAGCAGCTTGGTTATCACAGACACCATTAATGGCCGAGCAATCAACATAAATTTTAACACCGGCGCAGCTGTGTCCATTGTCGGGTCTGGATTTGAGGTCATCGGATATGCGGCCAGTTAACAACAATATTTAACTAAGAACCGTCACCGGCGAGTCCAACTCAATACAGGGCGAGCCATATGTAGTGTTATAGATATTGGATAACAGAATCCGGCATAGGGTTCTAGTATATATGTATTGATGATGATTTTATACGGTATGAACATAATTAGTCAACATGGATACATGTTCGGCCCCAGATATGATGTTCTTCGATTAGGAAATGACGAATTTATATTGATACGGCCCGTCAACAGATCAGCCGCTTCAATAAAAATTGTAGCGATATCCTTGACCAGAATTCCTTTTTATCCTTATTTCTTCTTATGACCCTAACAATATAGCATTTTGTTATCCGCCCTACATAAATATAATTCAACTTTACCTGGTATATACAACTGCTTACGGTACACCCTGTACGACTTCCCCCTTATTTCAACCACATTGTATATATTCAGCTACTTATGGACCACCTAATATACCTTTTTTTGAAGATTTCTTAAATACATGTAATTCAACTCCGTTCTAAGTTTTACCTATCCTATATATGGAACAACCCTTTAAAATTACACTTTAAATATCAGTTCAATTTTTTTAAGCGAAACCTGTTACAAATTCCGAATTAGCTCAGGGCATTTACGGAGAAAAAGAACTTTTGGTGACAAAATTAATAGTAGAATAAAACCCACATCAACGTGTTCTAATGAGAAAACTTGACTAATTATCATAAAATTCACAGCGAAAAATCAGTAATCATTAAGTTTTTTATCGTTTACACAAAATCCACCAATAAAACCGTGTTTGCTATTCTGGGCAATGTTGAAGAGAAATGAAAATCCTACAAAATGCGTTACTATATGCTCAATTTCGTTAAATGGTTTCTTAGATAATGGAACCTTTACCTGAAATTCCAAAAAAATAAATAATCACTTACATATTTTTTTATTTTATAGCTGAAACATTCTTATTAACTGAAGCGATAGATCTTCGCATACCCAATTCATGTTCTAAAAATAAATACTGTAGCCCCAGTAGTTTTTACAAAATTTTAGTCAATCCTATGCAAGACATATATTTTTTTAACGGCCATATTACCTCACCGGATGATCCTATTATTATGAATAAACCACCGTTGGAAAGTAGAAGAGTTGATCTAGAGACACCTCATCTCACTTTTCTAAAATTTGAAGTATAAATACATATAAGTATTGAAACTATTTGGCCATTCCTTAAATAATTATTAAATAATCCATTCGAAAAATTGCTAAGGGGTGGTACTTCCTTATAACTAATAATCTTAATGCAAATTTAAATTTTACGGAGACACATATTTATATTTCTTGCAAAATATGGATTTATGTAATAAATTTAGTAAAATGGAGTACCTAAACTCCATTTAGATAGACATTGATGATAATGATGGAGTAATCATTTTTAATATGCTTATTTTAAATTTAAATAAAAACCGAAAATTTGCCTTCTCTAGTCATTGATTTTTTAAAACATAAGTACATAATAGTAGGTTCCATTGTTTACAATTTCAGTACATTTTTATTTTATTATTATATAAAAATGGAAAGCTGATACAAATTGATAATAGTTAACAATAGAAGACATAAGATGTTATTCTTCAATAAGTTAACAATGCCATTTTTATGTCGTTCAATCCAGATTCCTGTTAATTTTTTGTTAATAAATACTAATTAGTGACAAGCCAAATTTCTTTAGATATGTAGGTAGGTATGTGTTGGTCTTCTATTGAAACATTTACAAATGGAAAGATCGCTTGCAATAGCGTTCGCATTTAGCGTAATATTATGAATGCTCCGTCATTATCATCTGTGGCTAAATGGAGTGTAGGTATTCCATTTTGCTAAATTATTACATAAATTCACACACATTATGCAAGAAATATAAATATGTGTCTGCTTAAAATTAAAATTTGCTTTAAGATTATTTATTATAAGAATATAGTACCCCTTGTCAATTTTTCGAATGGACTCATCCAAATATTTTTTTACGGAATGGCCAAATATTTTCAATACTTATATGTATTTATACTTTAAATTTAAAAAAGTGAGATGAGAGGTCTTTAGACCAACTCTTCTACTTTCCATCGGTGGTTTATTCATAATGATAGGATCATACGGTGAGGTAATATGGCCGTTCACAAAAATATCTATCTTCCATAGGATTGACTGAAATTTTGCAAAAACTACTGGGGCTACAGTATTTATTTTTAAAACATGAATTGGGCATGAGAAGATCAATCGCTTCAGTTAATAAGAATCTTTCAGCTATAAAATAAAAAAATATGTAAGCGATTATGTATAGAAAAAATTATAAGTAAGCGTATAGTTCATTTTGTGTATAGTTTTTATCGGTGGATTTTGTGTAAAAGGTAAAGAACTCAATTGTTACCGATTTTTCGCTGTTTTTTTGTTAACTATTAATTTTGTCACGTAATTTCGTAAATGACCTGTGCTAAATTTTGAATGAAAGCTAAGCTGATGCAAGTATCTAATATTTGGCGCATGCGGTGTATTACCGAAAATGGTAGTAGTTTTCCCCTATATCTGCCGTTTCTGTCAATTTATGAAGATAAAATGTATGCCACATTTTATAAGTCAAACTATAAACTTTACAACAAAAAAAGATTATGAAGAATATTTTTTTCTCTAAATAATATTCATAAGAACGTTTTCCGTTCAACTTAAGAAGACACACTGTTATAGATACCAAATGAGAACCTCCACCTTGAAGTTGATTAACTGACGTTTATTGGGATTTATTTCCAACCAACTTTTAAATTACATTTTAACAGAACTGAAGATACTATAATTCGTAATCAAGTTAAACACTTAACATGGAATGATTACTGTTTACGTTTTAGATCATGTATATTTGTTTGTGAAGAATAACTTTTTCTCTTTAAATTATTAATTAAAAAAGAAATCTTTTAATTTATGAATAATATACATATTAACTGACATTTATTTTGATTAATTCATCTTATTCACAATTTACCCGAACTTCCGAACAGTTAATACCAGCATCTTCATCAAAGCTTGTAATACCGGCGAAACCACCAAAGCATAGAGTATATGTAAATAGGAAAAAAGTTTTTCCCCATTCTTACACTATACAAGCTACGTTATTGAAAAACATACCTGACCACTTGGGGATATCCCAGAACTAATACAATTTCTTTTCAATTTGTCCCACGTGCCGAATAAAATTTGCCAAATTTTAATAATACCGGCGCTTCCACCAAGACATAGAGTATACGAGAATAAGTAAAAATAGTTTGTCCCCATTTTCTAAGAAACGGTACAAGCTATGTTAATGAAAAAAATATGGGACCACTTCGCTATCCTACTAAACAGGATTGAGTAAAACGATCGAAATTCGTTGAGCCGTTTCCGAGTAATCGGTGAACAAACATAAAAAAAGCAAAAAAAATATAGTTACAGACGAATTGAGAACCTCCTTCTTTTTGAAGTCGGTTAAAAAATGAGGAAATATCCGTTTTGACTACTTATTTCTTTTAAATGTCTATTTATTTTGTCATTATCAAATAAAAATCAAATAATTAAGTTATACCTTAAATATTCTAATAAAATATTGACTCTTACTTCCAGAACTGAGTACAGGATTTCTTCCAACTTTCCTTGTATCTTTCTCGGTCGGTTCCGTCAAACTTCGCTCCATCATGAAATGCTGCTAAATACCTAAAGGCTTCATTATCAAAACAAAAAATATTCTTGTTAACATCTAGTGGGATTTGAACATTATTCTTCTTTTGAATATCATCTAAGTTCTTTTTTAAAACATCGAAAGTTTCTCCAGAACTGTAGTTAGATCCTCTTGTGTTTGTAAAAATAAAGACGATATTTCTGCTTGCAGATTTGTCCAGACGTGACAGAATCTCACTCACACAATATTGGAAATAAATAGTGTTTCTTGTGTTTACAGGTTTAAATAAGCAGCAAATAGAATGCAGTTCTTTAAGCTGACTAATATAATTCAGAATGTAATCGCAATTTTTTTGATCTTGTTCCGGTCCTCTAGTATCGCCCATTCCTGGTGTGTCGATAAGTCGTATATTGGGATCTTTTTTTCCTACGGGAAAAATGTATGATTTGACGTCTTGGGTAGCTGATTCCCCAGAGCTTAAAAATTCATTTTTATCAGTTTCGCCAACGGAAACTTTATGCATTTTGCCATTTTTAACGGCCACTTGAAATTTTGAAGGTATTAATATTCGCAATTTTTCTTTTTCTGCTACTTCAAAATTTTTGTGTGTCAAGTAATTGGCAATAGCATTAATAAACGTGGATTTTCCTACTCCGGTTTCTGAAAGTAGCAGAATGTTTATGCAGTCTCTATCTTGGATTTTTTTAACTTCAGACGTTTTTGTTTCCTCATCATCATTTTGTTTTGGTTTTTTCTTCTGTTTCTGATCATGCTCGTTTTTAATATTTCGCTGTTTGCCTTTTCCACCTGAATTACCTTTGCCATTTTTTTTCTTGACATCCCCTGTTTGTTTGGTTGTATTTGAAAAGTTCTCTCGTTCTTTCCCTTGCATATCAGGGGTTTCAGATGTTTTGGAGATGTTGAAAATCTGAAAAAAAAACGGTGTTTTTCAAAACACGACACAGAAATTGTTTCAGTGTATTCTGAACAACTTGCTACTAAAATTAAAAAATATATAGTAAATATTATTTTGAAAGCTTGGTAAATAGTTTGTTATTTGTACATTCTAGTATAAACCGAGCCTCCAAGAATTCGTTGAACTGTACACATAGATTTTGCGTAATCATTGCTATGTAAATTGATATAATTCTCAAAAAATGTTAGGTATTACAGTCAGAGAAGTATATCGACGTTACAATAATTGAAGTACAGTTAAAAGATATAAATTATTTGGTCAAGTGCGAGTTGGACTCGCATACTAAGGGTTCTGTACCACCTTTGAGATTTGATTCAACGTAGGTGAGTCAAAGTATATATTTGTCTAGTATTCCAGTTTCTGCCAAGCAGGTAATGAATGGATTTTCTTGTATTACCTTTAATATCTTTTAAACTATGCGTTTTAAATTTATACAAAATATTCATTTTTATTTCAACGAGCCTTTTTATTTGATTTGTTACATGATGGGCTTGATTTTTATGAAAATGTTTATTTAATTTTTCGAATTTGGCCCTCAAAATTAAGTGAAGCCCAATATAATCTTATGTCTGAATTTTAAGCTCAGCAGTTTGGGAGGTAAAGAGGAGACTGGGTCAAGTTTTAAATAGTAAATTATTAAATCTGTAAGAAAATATTTAAAAAATACTAATAAATTATATTTGTATTTTTTATGACAATTCCTTTCATTTGATGATTATGGATGCACTTTTAAAAAATAATGTTTTATTTTTCATTTAAGTTAATAAATTAATGTTAAGTTTAATAAAAAATGTTCTTGTTGAGTGATGCCCTATATTCTCATTATTTTTTCAATGTTTAGGATCATTAGTTCGTATATAGGAGGGAATGGTTCGAATTTTTTTATATATTTTTCAATAACTTTTTAACAGATTATTATTTTAAGATGAAAAAATAGATTTCTGTTCCTCATAATGAGTCCTTTCATTTTATCTGTATATAAATAGGCTAAGACAAAACGATTAGGTACCATTTTCTCCTCTGTCTCTCAACCGATTTTCTTCATTTTTGTTTTGTTTAGTAGCTATTGATGACCTTCAGTGCAGAATATATAAAGAATCTTTATTTATATCTGTCAAAATAAGTTATTTAGTGATAAATTATTAATAAAATTCAAGTGAGTGACGCCCACTATGAACAAATAGCTTAATCTAATGTAAATTTGACAGTCAACAGTAAAAATCCAATTGCGGACAATCGCGAGGTATAAAAAATATTCTAAAACACTTAAAAAATAATCGACTTTTACTTACAAATTACAAAGATGTATGCTGTAAAAGCCTTCTTTTCTATTCACTTATCACGTTAATTTTTTACAATAACGATGAAGACAGCAATTACTGAAGTGACCAAATAGAATGAATATGTTTAAAGGTACAAAGTTTGTGCATTTACAGAAGAATCCCGATCAAAAGTTTTATGTAAGAATACAATTTAGAGATTCTAAAGTTAACTGATACATTTGGTTTCCGAACCACAAGAATTAAGTATGTATATTGTTTCAGTCATGAATATCTCACAAATCTAATAACAATCTGCATATGCAGCCGTTATCAAAAGGTACTAAAATACTCAGGTGATGTGTTCATGCAAATAGATTTTTAATTATTTACGTTTATGCCATGTGTAAATAAAACGTGACTAAGTATTACAGTAGTAGTAATAAAATAAGACGAATCAATTTGCAGTTTCATTTGATATAAGGTAATCTTATAAATTAATTTTAACAACTTATCTAAAAATTAGCAGTCAATCAGAAATTGTTTAATGTTTTTTTAACGAGATGTGATATGCTGCAAATATATTTTTTTCTTATTTATCTAATAATAATAATACCTATAATGTTTGTTTATTTACATGCATCTAATTTATATGTAATTCTGGCAATCGGCACTATGATTTTGTCGAAATTCCATTTCAGGCTTTGGCATTTACAAGTCGGGATCATTCGTATTACCGAGAAAGAACGAGACTGTGACAATTATGTTTCATTTAATATAAATTGATGTGTAGGATCTTATAAGAATTTTATCACTACGTGATATATTTCTAGCATTACAATTTTACAGTTGAACCTTTCAAGATTTACAGTAAAGAGTGATGGTTAGGCGATTCTTGGATGCGTAAAAAGTTATTTGTTCTTATGTTAATTTGAGGCACTCAATGAAGTTGGCTTAAGAAGTTACATAGGCATATATAAATTGACTGAGATATAAGGCGCTGTAGCTTATAATTATACAGGTTGATTCCAGAAATGTTAGAAACCAAATGTTTTATTGGGTGGCCCAAAAACAGTTGCATACACACAGTGTATTATATATATATTGGGTAGTTCATAGTCAGTTACATATACAGTGTAGTGGAAATATATTATAAAGTGGAATTATTATAATGAGTGTTAGAGAAATTGAATCACTTTATCTTGAAATAAATTAGACCAAAAATCCCCAACATTTTTGATGAACCTTTGAATTTACGAGTAAAGCTCGGTCACCCATGTACTATTAATTAAACATACAAATGGAAATTGAATAAGTATTAGTAGTAAAATGAAACAGATTATTTTACAATTTCTATTCAAATAGAATTGTCATTTACGTTTATTTGCTATATTATCCTACCAGTTAACAGCTGAATTATTTAATTTAAAGAAATTTCATGTTAACCAAATTTTTGTCTTTAAGTTCCACTTACTGCGTCTTTGCCATACCTTATATCATTAAGTTAAGCATTAAGAATGTGTTCACAAATAAAGTCCTATTAATTGCATATAAAAAACAAGTTGAATTTTGTTAGGAATTGACACAATTGGTCGAATTTCGACCACTGGGCGATCGCTAGTATGTTTAATGATGCTTTTGAAACATTTTTTTTTCAAATTTTCACTTAATTTTGTAATCTGGTCCACAAAATCAATATTCGGGTATTCTCCTTATTTTTCCTGGAAAGTTCTAGTGAGGCCTGATATTTCTAATATTTTAAAAATTTGGAGTCCTAAAATTTTGAAAATAAAGGGGATGAGTAATGGGTAAATTGTTGTATATTTTGGGTAATATTGTTTAAACTAATTATTTAAAAAATATGAAGAAAAAAATTATTACTCATAATGAGCCATTTCATTTGATATATTACATGATGCATTTAAAAAATATACTTATTTATTTTTCATTTAATAGTATAATTTGCCACTCAAAATTTAATTAGGGTTTTCACCTGTAAAGTTCAAGTGAGGAGTATTGAACGAACGGAACCCTAAAAACAACCTTTTGTCAGCTCACTTTATATTTACCGATTTTTGGGAATAATACTACCCTAGACGGGAAAGTCTGTATATTTTAAAATTTCCAAGCGTTTCAGGGTCTAAATCAGACAGCGTTTTTTATAACAATTAAGAATAACCAGACTAACTAAGGCAAAGGCAACTGACAATGTATAATTTGATTAATTTGAACTTCAAATTGTATTTTATATGAATATCCGCTCGTAAAAAGGCTATCCCCGCCATGGGTGCACCGATTCGTCCCACTCAACCGTAAAAGCAAGGTATGGAGCACTGAAGGTGTAATTGAGGAAACATAGATTCATCACAAAACATCAGGATAGGAGTGTGCAGATCTTTACTGAAACGATTCATTGTTCCACAGTACCGAACTGTTCCAAATCATTCGAATCCTGAACGTATAAATGTATCATTTGGAATGAGAACATCTCACTTTTCAGTTGTTCATTTGGTCATTTTGGTTTTCGCATAGTCAGAGTGTGAGAGAAAATGATACAAATGAAGTACGATATAATTTGGAAATATGTTTGATTTATGACATTGTTATTGTCAAATGTCATAAACCAAAGTTTCACTGTGCAATTTACATTTTCATTTATTATAAATAATTAAGAACATGCCACAAATAGCATTTAAAAGACAATTAAAATTTTGGGATTTTGTTCATTTTCAATCTTACTTATATTAATATCCCTATTGTCTGTAATTTTATTTCTTTACTTTTAACAGGTACTTCATTATTCACTAGAATTTTCTGATTTTGTTCACTTTCAATTTTGCTTACATTATTATTAATGTTATCTTCAAATTTTACATCTTCATATTTACTAGGTACTTCATTATGCTAATGAAAAACTATATATAATGTTTCGGTAGTTTATTCGAAAACTCGACATATGTTTCTCTTTTTCAGAGTTTTTTCTAAGAGTACAATTGTATAGTGGAGAAAAAGCCCTCAAAAGGCGGAACATATGTCGAATTTTCGAATAAAATACTAAATCATTAAAAAGCTAAAGTTTTTCATTAGTATTTTTATTATTTATAAAATGTTTCATAAACAACCCCCTGCAACTTCAGTTGAAATTATTACTTCATTATGCACTAGAATTTTGAGATTTTGTTCATTTTTAATCTTGCTTATATTAATATCACTTTTGCCTTGAAATTTTATACCTTCCTTTTTAACAGGTACTTCATTATTCACTAGAATTTTGGGATTTTGTGAACTTTCAGTCTTGTGTATTCTATTAATATTTTTATCTTCAAATTTGATATCTTCATGTTTAATACGTACTTCATTATGCACGAGAATTTCTGGATTTTGTTAATTTTCAATCTTGTTATATTAATATCACTTTTGTCTTCATACTTTATATCTACATTTTTAACAGATTTTAACAATTATTCACTAGAATTTTGTGATTTTGGTTATTAGCTTTGCCATGAATGTTAGTTATAAATATTCATGAGTTTCTTCTACTGGTTCCTCAACTTCGATTATTTCTTTTAAATTTTGGTAAGTACAGACATTGTTTGGTAAAAAGTAGTCTTTTCTCTGAATATTTTATTTGCGTCGTTTGGTTCGGTTCACAGCTTCTTTAAAAACCCAGATTAGTATCTTGTTTTTGTCGGTCGGCACTTGCGTCCTCTGTTTGCTTCAGATATATTATTTTCTTCTGCCCTAGGTCTAAATTCTTCCTGGTTATTTCTCCTCCGAAGGTTGTAGATTCTTCTGTTTTCATCCTGCTGTCTTGGTCCATCATAACATCTTCGATTGTCTCTATTTTCATTTCCTTCATTTCCATTCGATCTTGATTATAATTTCTATTTTGAAACCCATTATTTTCTCTAATGTTCCTACCATTAAATTGATTACCACTCCTTCTATCATTATATTTTCTGTTTTGGAATCCTCTATTTTCTCTATTATTGGTTCTATCATTATATTGACCTGTGTTACCATTCCGTCTTGGTTTAAATTCCTGGCTTCTGCCTCTCACTTGATTTTAATTATTCCCTTGTTGATTAAACTTCACCCTCCGAATCGAATTTAGATAGTTCACAAATTGGTCCACGTTATTGTATTTTGTACCACAATGGTTTCAACAATTCTTCCTCCATAATGTTTTGCAATCTTCAACACAATTTCTTCTTCCTGCATTGGAGGATTCATGTGTTTTGCAGACATCACCAACCGTAAAGCATAATCAATCATATATTTTTGAAATATAATTTTTCCCTAAATTCTAATTGTTGAGTTTTGTCCTCAACAATAATTTATTTTTTTTCTTCTAATCTTCAAATGATGTAATGTCTCATTCTAATTTTGATTTCTTCTATATTTCTAACTCCCTATAATTGAGTCCTCATCGTCCTAATAAAAGTGCATGGATGAATCTTCACAACTTTTCCATTAAACTCCACACTGTTCTCCATCACCATTGATTTTTCCAATATCATTGGCATTTTTGCTTATTCTATTCTATTCATTTCTTCTTGCCATTGCTGTTGAAGATCCCTTCCATTCTGTAACATCTTTTCCTCAATTTTGGATCTGCATCTCAGTATCCTGCACTTTTTCTTGGACTTAATTTATTTTCCCATTCATATGTTCCATCTGACACTGTCGTTCTTTTCTTTCAATTCTTAAATCATTGTTGGCCTTCTCTTGTCCCTGGGTCATTTCTTCTCTGATCTCTTGTACTTCTTGTCGTAGTCACTTCCAAATTTTTTATTTTACCATCAATTTTGGTGTTCAATTCTTGTTTTGTTTCCTCTATTTTTCCCATTAAATTATCATTCACTTCTATTAACTCTTTTCTTAAATCAGCTGTTGACCTTCTCATGTTTCAAGTTGATTCTTCCAACTCTTCCCTTAAATTTCTGATACTATTGTTAGATTCCATTATTGCATTTAATATCATGTTGAGATCAACTACCATTTCTGGTGTCCTCCTTCTCGGTGTATGCACCTCTGTCACTGTCTCCACTAATCTTCCAACACCATCATTATCATTCTCCACTTCCTGGTGTTCTACTTTCTCCTCATCTCCATGGTCCATGTCCACCATAATGTCTTCTGGTCCCATCTGGTCTTCTTCTTGAACTTCTTGGTTTGCGTTCTTCTTATTTGTTCTTCTTGTAATTGCCATTTTTCAAGTTATATGTATTTAATTATATCTTTGTCAAAATAATAATAATAAAAAGTTAATTGTTATGTAAATTCAAAAATATGTTTGTTATAGCACCCAAATTCCCAGAAATATCAAATCAAATAGAATACCAACATTATATAATCAATAGAAAAAATACGTTTTAAACCTTTTTTACAAATAAATATTTGGGAAATATCTTTTTAGTGTTTATATCTTTTTAAATTAATTTTGCCCAAGTTCCAGACCAAACCTTACTTATTCCTGGTCTATCGTCGCACCAACTTGGCTAGGCGTTTAAAAACTGTAATGGAATTTTTATTTTATAAATGTAATTTGAATTGAAGAAATAAATAATTTATTTTTAAAACTTTAATACTTTTTGTTTATAAAAATTCCACCACAACTTCTTCTTATTCCGGCTCTTTAAGACTCTTTACCGGTAATATAAACTATAATATCCAATTTGACTGTTGTTAAACAATAAAACAACAAATTTTCAATATATTTTTTTGTATTATAAATGTTAAATTATGTACGAAACCACCATCTGAAATTAAAAAAGCCACTTAACTAATGTGTAAATCAAATAATTAATCTAAAAAGATCTGATTAAACGAATGGTTCGTTTTAATAACAAAATAAATTTTAAAACACAATGATAGTTCAAACGTATATTTCCTAATGAATCCAAAAAAAAAACTTATAATATTTTAACTACTATAAGCGCCGAACCGAAATGTTTAATTTAACTGCAAAATTGTACTACCTTAATCACTAATTACGAGTACTTTAAGTTCGTGTGTGTTCGTTTATTTGGTGTAAACTCGCTTTTACTGCACCTTCTGATGTATTTGATTGATACCCCAAAACCACTTCTTCGTACTGCTTGGCTCTCGACTCTCGTTCCAATCCCTGCTATTTTTCTGCTCCGTTATATATCTGCACCTTACTCTGCCTGCTTCCTTTATATATGTACTGCAATCTTGTACCAATACTGCTTTTTATCTACTTGGCTCTCGATTTACCAAATGCTTAATTTTGCAAAATATCATTGTATTTCCGTAAAATCTGTAATTTTCTGTCCTATTCTTCCCTGATCAATTGCCGCCAGCAGTTCAAAAATTTAACCTGCTTCTAAATTTCTAATTTTTTTTCATTGCTTACGACCAACAATGTGTTTTATAGACTTACCTAACTGTCCTTGTCGTCCTGTGAAAATTTCAAATATATCCGTTCGCTATTTATGTAATAATTTTGATCTAAAGTTAGCTGTCATGTCAAATATAAATTTTGCTGTTTATACTCGTAGATGGACATAATTAATTTTCAAACACTATTTACCCCGAAATGTTCTAATAAGATCTCAAAGATGTTCGTTATTGCCCTTTTTGTACCGAAAATATTAAGTTATTGGACTAATGAAATTTTGAAACGTCACTCCCTAAGTTTTTGTCTTGAAATCAAGGTAAAATTTAATTTTTTCTATTGCTTAAACATTCTTGTTGCGATATATAAAATTATTAGATTCTTGCTATATGCTTGTTTAAACTATGCTTTTTAAGAAATTTTGTTAAAAACTGTCAAATTTGTTGAATTCCAAAAGATACTAGTTATATTTAATAAAATTTTCATTATAAGTTACCAGTTCAAGATCTGGTTTTATTATTTAACGATTTCTATATGATTACTGCATTATATCTCCTTTTGATCAGTGTAACATAATTTTCCACTGTTTATCAATATTGATATTATTTTTTTAACTCTACATCCCGAAAACCTTCCATGTCATATATATATATATATATATCATCATCATCATCATATGCAGCTATATTCAACCAATTTTTCATGGTGTAGCCTCTCTGAAGAATTGAAAGATTGCAGAGGAACTTGAAGAGCTGTGGAAATGGAGAACTTAAGGTCTTGAGAAGAGAGGAAGAAGAAGAAGAGCTTAAGATCTGTGAGAAGGACTGTATTGAAGAGAATTGAAGGTAGGTGGGCAAATGGTCGGTTTTACTAACTGAAATGAAGAAGAAGAAGAAGTGTAGGACTGAAGAATTGAAGAACTGGCTCGAAGGATTGAGAAGACGAACATAATTTTGGCAGTTTTTATCGGAAACTCAAGGCTAGAGGTTGAGGAATTGGCCTTTGTATAACTAGACTCGTAACGGAATGTATTAATGAAGCGAAAGCTGAAGAGTTAATCGGAGACACTTAAGGTCTTGAGGGAACAGATAAAGAGCTTAAGGTCTTTTGTAAGAAGAATTGTCTCGAAGGATTGAGAAGACGAAGAATATTCTTAGAATATTACAGGGGATATGAGGCATACCTTACCACGCTGCCTCAGTGCGGGTTGGTAAGGGGCAAATGTCTATTTCCCTGATTTTTGCCATTTACGTCAGAGACGACTGTACCCCCCGGAATTTTGTCACAATTATTTTATTAATGAAAAAAACCTTGACTTGGCTGGGATTTGATCCCGGGTCCGGTCCGCTATATCAAGCTCCAATTTAGTACAATTGTGTGAGCTGACGAACTTTCCCACTAGGCCACCGGGGGGCATAATATATATATATATATATATATACTATATAGAATAAAAACTACCAGAGGTTAAAAAGGACTAAAAAGTTGAAAAAATAATAATTTATATTTAAAAGAGAACCGATTTCAACTAACTCAAAACGAAAACTGACTTTTAAATTTGGAAAGATATTTATGTGAGATTTACTTTGACATTTACAGACTTTTGCCTGAAATCACCTTAATATATTATGATTTATAATTTATTCAATAAAAAGTCCGATATTCGGACCCCGTTAGGAACGAACTTCCTTAGTTCTCTCTAATTTGTTTCCTATTTTTCCCAAATATTTTTTAAGTTAGTGTTAATTTATTTTCTATTATTTGGACCACTGTGTATAAGTATCACTCTAATTCACCCTATATTGGAACCACATTATCTGAACCACTCTGTAAAACTATAATTCAACTCCACACGATATTGCAACCGCCGATATTTTATAAATCACCGTATCATTATCAATTCTCTCCACCCTATTTACTGTTTCTAATATTGCTTGAACAACCTGTATACCTATAATTTTACATATTTACCAAATTTCAAGTATTCCTTATATGCAACTTCTCATAGTCTACCCTATATAACAATTTATTTTCACATTTTTTAACCACCTTGCATATCAATACTTACGCTACCCTTTATTTCAACCCCCTGTATATTCAACTGCTTGTAACATTTTGTGAATCCATATCTATAACTATAGTTATACTCCGTCCTATAATTCAAGTATCCTAATTGCCTTTGATCCACCTTGTATAACGATAACTCTACCCCACTCTTATTTCAACCACCTTGTATATGCAACTACTTATGTTCCACAGTATATATTTTTGCACCCCCCATAATTATAATTGTACACCACCTTATATTTTAACCATCCTGTATAAGCAACTGCTTCTAACGTTTTTTCAACTCTTCTGTATAACTGTAACTATACTTCGTCCTATAATTCAAATCATCATCTTATGCTTATAACTGTAATTCTACTCCACTCTTATTTCAACCACTTTATATGCAACTGCTTATGTGCCACCCAGTTCAACATTTTTTGAACCACCATGTATAACTAGTCTTTCTTATATTTATACCATCCTATGTAGGCAACTGCTTATGTACTACCCAATAATAAATTTATTTTTAAGATTTTTTGAACCCACTTGTATAACTGTAATTTTACTGTTCCCTTGCGGCTCGAATTTCGATATCTATGGTTAAAAAATAACTTTTGAAATTTCATTACACTATTAATTGCTAAAAAAATGATTCGACATTTGTTAAAAAAATATTTAATTCAGGCTTTCTTTTTTTGTTTAGGTTATTACACATATGGCCTGTTACGGTACTCATCTTTTCTTCAGTCTATCTTTTTCTTCTTGACTGGTAGGCGGACTTACAGATTTTGATCTATCATCTCTGAATCATTTACTTTGATCTTTCTTATTCTATCACCTCCGGATGAAACCTTTACCGTCCTTAACAACGTCATTTCTTATTTTGTGACATTGTTCTTGCCTTTTTGTTGCCTGTCATATTTCAATTCCATAGTTGATTACTGATATCTTTCGTTTTCACTTATAAGGATTTTGTCCAGCATATCTCAGAAAAATTATTCTTAGTTCCTCGTCATTGCTACTCCCCATAATTTTATTGAAACATATATACAATGTGTCGGCGAACCCCTGGTTTGACTATAACACTAAAAATACTAAAAATTATCCTGACAAGTGCCTCTAATATTGTTTCTTAAGGCCTCGTCCCACTGCGGGCTGCAAGTGCAAAATATGGAGATTGTTTAAATCTAGATACTTTTACAAAAAATTTAAGTTCTAAGACTTTTTATTAAGACATAACTTCCTGGGTTATGTAACGTTATTTATTGTGTTCTTATCAGTAGAGTATAAAAAAATAAACACTCATGGACAAATTTATCGAATATTTATTGTTATCACTTTACTCGAACAAGATTCTAAATTATGCTTGTAAATTTATTTATTTGCTAATGGTAGTCATCTAGTAGGCGAATAAATTCATTTGTTTTGAAATATTTTGACATAATTAATTTTTTGATATTCAAAAATTCCTTAAATAAATCAAGAATTATAGTGCTTTAAGTTATTTCTAGTGAATTTAAATAATTGGTTAGTGATCTTTATTCTTTGTTTTTTTTTTCTATTTGAAAGAAATCTGCCACCACTAAGACATTTCAAAGAAGCTGAAGCAGCAGAAATTGTAACTTTATATGCCGGAAGGATATAGACAAAAAGAAATCCCAAGCGTTTTAGACGAGGTCAATCTACAGTCTTGAATGTTTAAAAAATATATCATAAGACAGGAGATTATGTAGGAAGACGCGGCCAATGACGCAAAAGGTGTACATCAACAATAGATCTTTTCACGCTTTGTAATGCGCAGGCGCGTTCGGCATGTTAAACAGGCGGGAATATGAAAGTTTCGAGCACTTTTCACAAATATGGATAGGGAACTAGTAATATCAATGAAGTTAACTGAAAATTAGTTGAGCTTTATTTGTATCTTTTAATTAAAGCAAATAACTGCATTAAATTATAATGGCGGTTAAAGTGATATTTTTATCCACATAAAAGATAAGGCTGATGTATTTGGCAGGTTAGCACAAAAATCATTCATATTAGATTTAAAGTAATTAATAGACTGATAATTAATAAAATAAGCATGAGTAATAGAAAATACAAATTTGATTAATTTATTATTACTATGGTTTTATGTCATTGTCTTTTTTCCTACAATTTGTGATTTAAATTATGTTGGCTATTCATCTTTCGACTGACAGATATATGAAAGTTAATTTATAAGATTTTCACGAAGTCTATCCAAAAATTGTATGTAATATTAGTGAAGGCTTTACAGTTGGTTCTAACAAAATAAAAAATTTAGTATTTATTTAAACTTAATTTGCATCCTTATGTAGGGTCACGGTACATTATGTACAATTGAATTTGAAAAAGTTAACACTCGTTTTATTTAGTGTTACATCTTCGAGCAAGTTATTGTCTCAAAACCACATAGACATAAACACATATATGTATCTTTATATACATAACACCGGCACACAAAAAAATAAAAATTGTCTGTACACCGGGCGCCACCCATCTGCAGGCATGTTTTTCGACCCGCTGAGTACAAATTTCAAGTCCGTTTAGGCCGTCCAGCCTCCCGTTTCAAGTAAATTGCAAAAAACCCAAAAAAATAGCGAAAATTCGATGTTTTGACAAGAAAAAAAATTTGAGGCTCTAAGAAAAGCATGATTATTATGTATTTTGATCTGTCAAACACTAATTGTAATTGTGCTCCAATCATAAGCTGTTTTTAAAAAAAAAAGTTGGAAAAAATCCTTAAAAAATGGAAAAATCACGAAAAGTTGGGATTATCTTGGTATAAAAAATTTGTGGAGGCGGATTGACGAAAATTTTGATGTTATTTAATCTTTTTGATCTGATTCTGCAATATATTTGGCCCATAATGCCCTCAAATATTCACAAAACGACAAAAAATTGATAAAATTGCAGAAAATTGCTACTGAAAAAATAGAAAAAAATCTTTTAAACACAATTAAATAAACTTCTTGTATTTTTTATCTATAAAATACAAGATTAAGAACCAAGAATGTGCACAAATTGGATTTTGTACGGTTTTTCTAGGATATTGTACTGTTTCATTTTTAAATGATCTACCAAGTAGATACCTCTTCTGCCATCTTTTCTTTTATTTAATAAAAATTTGCCATCGTGTTTTCAACTTCTTAGATGTGTAGACTTCATTTCATTGCATGATCGCTTGTACTTGCAACCAGGGCACCTCCTTGGGTTCTTCTTATTCTGTTTATACGTCATTTTTATAGATTTTACAATTTTTTGCAGTTTCAGATTTTTATATTGTATTTTATAGATAAAAAATAAAAGAAGTTTATTTAATTGTGTTTAAAAGATTTTTTTCTATTTTTTCAGTAGCAATTTTCTGCTATTTTATCAATTTTTTGTCGATTTATGAATGTTTGAGGGCATTATGGGCCAAATTTATTGCAGAATCGGATCAAAAAGATTAAATAACATCAAAATTTTCGTCAATCCACGTCCACAAATTTTTTATACCAAGATAATCCCAATTTTTCGCGATTTTTGCAATTTTTAAGGATTTTTTCCAACTTTTTTCGATTTAAAACAGCTTATGATTGGAGCACAATTAAAATTAGTGTTTGACAGATCAAAATACATAATAATTATGCTTTTCTTAGAGCCTCAAATTTTTTTTCTTGTCAAAACATCGTATTTTCGCTATTTTTTTGGGTTTTTTTGCAATTTACTCGAAACTGAAGGCTGGACGGCCTAAACGGACTTGAAATTCGTATTTAGCGGGTCGAAAAACATGCCTGTAGATGGGTGGCGCCCGGTGTACAGACAATTTTTATTTTTTTGTGTGCCGGTGTAATCAATTACTTGTAATCGACCATCACTCAGTTCACATCTCTAACTCATAAATCACATTTAGCACGTTTTAGAGAAACTTTGAACCGTTTATTGATCTAATAAGCTTTCGACGAGATTCGATAAGAGGCTTTGTAAAACTAATAAAGTCAAATAAATTCTCCAAATATGATATACTGTACGTATGGCTCCCAGATATTCCATGACATTAATGCTGCTTTTTTCTCCATTCTTTATTGATAAAATGTTATATATGTTAATTAAAATCTTTATAATGATAGTTCACTTTAAGTTTATAACTATTAAAACTTTACTATTAACAATAAATCAGTAAATTACATTGAAAATATTGTATTCACGTTATAAACAATCATAAAGTGCTCCAAAAAAATTGATGGGCGTTGACGCATAAGCATAATTTTTATTCGATTATGTAAAGGTGTATTGATGATTGTTTTGTGGTACTTAATTCTACTCGAAATCGTACATTGACACCCACATACCTGAAAATTATCTTATCCGACTGGCGCTTATGATCATTTATTGGGCAAGCTATGTTACATACGATAATTTTAGGGTTTCCTATGAAGAGTTTGCAAAAAAGTGGCGCTAACGATAACAGTAATTCTAAAAAAATTAAATGATAACCTTGTTGTTCCGGAACGATATTTTGTAGCGATGTGCCATTAAGTTCGAAGAATTGTATATGCTAAAAAACGTTATTTAGCAAAATTTGTCGTTTAAGAAGTTGTGTAAAAAACCCGTCGATATGCATATGAGTACAAAAACAGCTTAGTTGTCACAATCTTAAAAGATGTTATTACATACAAGGATTCTGCGTTATGCCTTTCAGTACTTCCTGCTGTTTGTATAAACTATAAACCATAAATTATACAAATCAAATAAATTGGCGATTATCAGGTGATAACAATTTTATATGGAATTATTAGGTAATAATGTATACATACCTATTTTATTTACTAAATTACACCTATTATCTATTATTATTTTTCACACCACCTCACTATTTGAATTTTGAATATGTAAAAATTTTGTAGCGTAACTATCTACAATCCCATTCTGGTAAAGCACATAGTGAAGCACAAACCAGCTGAATTATTTGTGAAGTGAAAGAAAAACGAAGGCACGCACGAACGAGTCATTCACAGTTTGGTCAGGGTTGCCAGATGCCAACTTTGAAATTTCCCCAGGTGAATTCAATTTTTCCAAAATAAAGAAATAAATGTTTATTTTAATATAATATAAAGTAACACCCTAAAGTCGTACCTAAAAGGATTCAAAGGCAGGATTGTAAAATATTTAATGTTGAACAGGGCCGAGATTTATTTAAATACATTAAATATTAAGTAGTAAAAATGTTACTTTACTACATTTTCTTATATTTACACTTATATCTTAAAAGGAAGCATTTTAAATTTATAAATAATATACAGTTTGATTTTCCACACATAGACTTTTTATTTTATCTGCTTCAGGATTCGCTTGTTTTTATCAGAATACATATGTATTTAATTTTCTAATTTCGCCCCCAAAAATTAACATTAGAGTTTTATTTTACTAATAAACTTTCAGAGAAGTCTTTTATAATCCACTAGCAAACCCGGCCACGCGTTGCTGTGGTTGAGTGATTTAAGACAGATGTGAAATACAAATTTAACACAAAACACACAAAATTTAACGCAAATAAGACATCTATAGTGTGTAGTCTAAGAAAATATATCACATTCAAGTGTGGCGCCATCTATGAGGTGCAAAGGGCAAAGTTCTCTGTAAAGAAATTCGCTGAAGGCGCCATCTGTTCCTGACTTATGGAACGTACGATTAATAACAACAACCAACGTTGATGATCAGTTTATTATTAATTATTAAAACCATTAATTTAAATAATAACTATCCTATCATCTAAGTTGGACCAAATTACATATATATGCCAACTTTCATGAATATCGGTTGACTCGTTTTTGAGTTTATTCGGAACATACACAGTGACATGGATTTTTTATATATATAGATGGCCTGAGTTTTAAGGCTCTGTAGATTGGAAGATAAAGGGCAAAATTAAGTTTTAAATTATAAATTATTAAATCTGTTATTCAAATTATTTCAAAATACAAAATATATTTTTCAAAATTTAAATACTTAGTACCTATAGTTTCTAAAGTGGGAATTAAGTGGATATTTAATATTTTTGTTAATATCTTATAAACAAATGATTTACAAATATGATATATTTGTAATTCACATAATGAGCCTTTTATCTGATATATTACATGATGCGTTTGGAAATTGAATCTTTTTTTCCATTTAATTGTATAATTTGTCCCTAAAATTACTATGGGGGTTTTCCAATAATTTATTTTCCATTTAATTCTATTATTTGGGGGCCAAATAATAGAATTAGGGTTTTCTGAAGGATACTTGTGGCATAATTTTCAATGTCTAAGTATTTATTGGGAAATAACACCACACTTTAAAAGAAATTGCTGTATATTCCAAACGTTTCGGGGTCTAGATCAGACCCCGTTGTCAATGGCTAAGGATTTGGTTTTTTTCCATATTTTTCCAATAAAGAGAAAAAAATAGGTCTTATAGTTTGATAATAACGGGGATAATGGGTAATTTTTAAATTATTTTTTTAATATATTTTAAAATATTTATTTAAAAAAGAAATAAAAAAATATATTTGTATTCGCCTTAATGAGCCCTGTGATTTGATATATTACATGACCCGTTAGAAACAATTATAATTTTTTATTTTCCATTTAATTGTATAATTTGCCCCCCAAAATAAATATTAGGGGTTTCTCCTTATTTTTCCAGTAAAGTTCAGTTCCATTTTTTCCAAATTTTTCAGCTTATGGTTTCGGTGATAAGGGGGGGATGGGTAAAATTTTTTATATTTTTGTCAATATCTTTTAATTAATTTATTTTAAAAATATGAAAAAATATTTGTTTTCTTTATCATGAGCCCTTTCATTTGATATATAACATGCTGGGTTAGAAACAATTTTAATTTTATATTTTCCATTTAATTCTATAATTTGAACCCCAAAATGAATATTAGGGGTTTTTCCTTATTGTTCCAGTAAAATTCAGGTGAGGGGCTATACCTTCATTTTTTTTCAAAACTTTCCAGCTTATGGTTTCGGATTTAGGAGGGGGGGATGGGTAAAATTTTTTATATTCTTGTTAATATCTTTTAATTATTATTTTTTTAAATATGAAAAAATATGTTTGTTTACGTCATCATGAGCCCTTTCATTTGATATACAACATGATCGGTTAGAAACAATTTTAATTTTATATTTTCCATTGAATTTTATAATTTACCCCCCAAAATAAATATTTCTGGTTTCTCCTTATTTTTCCAGTAAAGTATAGGTGAGGGGCTATACCTCCATTTTTTTCAAAATTT
Organism: Octodonta nipae; assembly: GCA_034190945.1. Lineage (NCBI taxonomy): Eukaryota > Metazoa > Arthropoda > Insecta > Coleoptera > Chrysomelidae > Octodonta > Octodonta nipae. Next base: position 122,186,972 of record CM067220.1, on the reverse strand, counting down.
TCCACCATATGGTTTCGGTGATAAGGGGGGGATGGGTATTTTTTTATATTTTTGTTAGTATCTTTTAATTAATTTATTTAAAAAATATGAAATAAAATATATTTGTTTTCGTTGTAATGAGCCCTTTCATTTGATATATAACATGATGGGTTAGAAACAATTTTAATTTTATATTTTCCATTTAATTCTGTAATCTGCTCCTTATTTTTCCAGAACCTATACCTCTAATTTTTTTCAAAAATTTACGTTTTATAGTTTCGGATATAAGGGGGGGGGGATGGGTAAATTTTGGTATATTTTCGTTAATATCTTTTTAAATAATTTTTTTAAATATAAAAAAATATATTTGTGTGCCTCAGAATGAGACCTTTCATTTGATATATTACATGATGCGTTTGAATTTTTTTTTTATTTTTAAATTTTTATTTAATTCTACAATTTGTCCCCCAACATTAATATTAATGATTTCTCCTTATTTTTGCTGTAAAGTTCAGGCAACGTTCTATATTTCCTATTTTTTCAAAATTTTAGGCTCAGTAGTTTCGAAGATCAGGGGGGGGGGGAACGGTCGTTTTTTTAGTTTTTTCCCCCAGAAGTACCCTTAAAATCAAATTTTTTTCTTTAACGAGTTATACTCCTGATCGGGTCACCAAACTATACATTGATATCAAATTTCAACCTCTTCCGTCCAGTAGTTTAGGAGAAAATGGTTGTGATGTGATAGAGGCAGAAATCCTGAGTGATATTATAAGGGTATCCGTATATTGTATATACGGAACCCTAAAAAGTAATTAATATGCAACCCTAATAAAAACACTATTGGGGCAAAAAGGATAAAAATTAACACGGGTGATGACTCGGCCAGGCGTGTCGAGTCCTTAGACGGCATCTTTTTTAAATAAAAAAAAGTTACATTTTATATGTTTAAAATAAAAAATCTAAATAATTTTAATATCAAAATATATGATTAAGTGCATTTGTGTCACTATCTATGTTGGTAAATTGCTTTACGATTTATATATAAATTTCATATCTTTTATTAGACAAAACATGTTTTAAAGTCTTATTAGACTTTCAAAATATTCACTTTTATTAACCTCTCAATGTTTAAATTTACGTAAAAATTCACTCCAATGAATTACTATGGTTACATACGAACGCCGAGGTTCCTTCATTGACTGAAGGACTAACACTGCAAAAAAAAATTCTAAGATTTCCCCATAATTTTTTCCCACAATATATTTCAGCCCCAAATTTTCCCCAAAAATATTATTTTTCCCCAAAATGGGGGAAAAAATCCCCATCTGGCAACCCTAAGTTCGGTAGTCGTCTATTTGGCGTATCCTGAACATAGAGGTATTATACGTAGAGTGAATTAGGTATGGGCGTTACTGTAAGAATAGTAAAGAGAAAGACAATATCAGCGTGCGCTTGCTTTGTCTGTACCCTACTAATAGTAGGCGTCACCACTGACATTGACCAATCAGGAACGAGCCGCTTATTCTCTCTCTCTCTTTCTATTGCTATTACATGAATTTTGCTATTTCACGAACTCTACTTGAGAATGATCCTGTAACGACACGAAACGACATATATTCCAAATACCACAAAACGACATATTTTTGCTGTTTTATGCATGCGAGGTTGCTATATCAGTAGAAATTCCTAATTATTGTTAATTTTTTAAATAAAAACATTTATAATATAATTGTGATACTTTCTTAATTCAGAATTGTTCATTATTAAACATTAATAATTTAAAAATGAGTGAGTCTCAAGTTTATCTTACCAGATAGAAAAATAGTAGTACAGGGTCATTAAAGAATGCGAAAACAAAATAAGGGTGATTCAAGGACTTAAATAATTATGGGGAACTCGTTTTAAATTTTATAGCTTGTGCCTTCTGGAAATAGCCTGCAATGCACAAATATCGTGGTACTGTCTCTATTGCCCCCTCTTTCTAGCCTTGCCACGATATTTGTGCATTGCAGGCTGTCTCCAGAAGGTACATGCTCTAAGTTTTAAATCAGGTATCATCAGTTTTTTCAAACAGTAGAAATAAGATGAAAAATTCTTAAGGATGACCAGTGCATATTGATTAGTATCTGGAACATGTGATGGTGTCTGAAGTTTTGACTGAACGCAAGATATTTATTATGAAATGGTCAAAATTTTAACATCCCTATACTTTTAGTGCAAGAATTAAATCAATGAATGCTTAATACAGGTCACTACCCGCAAACACAGATAGATGACTTAGAAATAAAGAAATGACACCTCGAAGACAGTATTCAATATCTCTGACACGTGAAGTTAACCTGAAAATTTTATCGTGACATTCTAACCTAGGAGTTACGGGTAACAGCAATTACATGGAATGGCTCCAGATTCGGAACCTCTATGTGCTAGTTTCCCCGAAAATCCTAGAAGTCGATCTTTACATCTGGCGTCTCCAGCAACCATTCCTACTTTAATGGTCTTAAATGAAGATTCTACGAGAAGAAAACCTTTCGGTGATAGATCAAAAGTTGTACAGCTTCTCTTGAATATCTTGGTTGTTTTCAAAATTATTGCAATAAGAAAAAACAGGTTGATTTTTGTTTTGGAGGGGGGGGGGGGATTTTTGAGGTGAATTAGCGATTGCGCGCATTCAACATAAACAGGCCAATTCAATGACCGTGAGATTTAAGATAAGGAAAATAGGTGTTGTCGTATATCATTTGAAAACCCTTTTCACGGACTATACCGTCATATTAAAAATTTTAATGGCAATTTCTGTATATGTAACAGAAAACCTAAAGGACCTAGTAGTAAAACCGGATTAATAAATTAAAAGTTTTTACTGCATGTAAAAGTGTTAAAAATGAGTTTTTTTATACTACGCTCTTAAACCATCCTGTTTCACTGCCGCATCCTGTAATAACACACAATACAAGATTATTATTATTATCGAAAACCCGAATTTCGTGTACAATGTTTGCTTTTCGGATGAGTGCACTATTTCACTTCAGGAGGAGGTTAACTGACAACTATAGATTTTGGAGCGATACAAATCCTCATTTATTTCGAGAAGCTCATACTCAACATCCGGCAAAACTAAACGTTTGGACATGGATTTTGTGAAATCATCTAATTGGACCCCTGTTTATTCCTGAAAATTTAAATTTATCACAATATATTGGAAAATTAAATTAATGCATTGATAATAGAAAAAATAGAAAATGATCCTCTACTACATGAAGAGCAGTTGCATTTCCAACAAGATGGAGCTCCGCTTCACTATGCCGCATCAGTTCGTGAATACCTCGATTTGGAATACTCTGGTCGCTGGATTGGAAAAAGAGCTCCTATAGAATGGCCTGCCCGATCACCTGATTTGGAATTTTTGTGGGAACATGTTAAATCCAAAATTTTTATTACCCAGCCTGAGAATTTTGACGAACTACGCCAACGAATTATAGCGGAGTGTCGTCAGATAACACCGACTATGCTGAACCATGTCAGAGACGGCTTTCAATCAAGGTTGTACTATTGTATGGAAGTCAATAGAAGACACTTTGAACATTTGCTTTAGAGGCATTGTATTGTAATGAAAATTCGTTTTTTTAATACTCTTTTATTATTACATGTACAGAAATTGCAATTTTCCCTATCCCAAGCGCTAATTCACCTCAAAAAATTTCCCCCTCGAAACAAAAATCGACCAGTTTTTTCTTATTGCAATAGTTTTGAAATAAACCAAGATATTCAAGGTGGCTTGTTTGAGATGGAATACCCTGTATAATACTTTTTCGAGCACTTGCTCATTACTCATTAGCTTAGTACAAGGTAAAACAAAACCACTCCTATGCTAAAAGTCTGAAATTTTCGCGTGCCATTGATAAAATACCACTGAAACGCATACATTATTATTATCAATATTAATAGGTAAAGCAAAAACAATATCATTCGGCATGTAAACATACCATCGTCGACCGTCCTTAATTCGCGTTTTGCTCATCCATTCTGTTAATTAGAGCTATAAATAGCGAACGGCGTGGTCGATTGAAAGAATGAAATTTTCCTACATTTTCAAAATTATTAATATATGAAATCATAATTCGCGGACGCGGTTGACCATCTTCACAGGAAGTCCGAGCTGGCGGACGACAATATCAACTTTAAATATCCGTTCTGCTGATTGTAAAGTGTTCGTCTTAGTGAATCTGATAGCTACTTGGTGCTTTCGTGATATTTAAGTTTAGACTGGAGACGCTAATTTTTTTAATTTTCACATTTGGGTATCGATATACGATTTTAAATAGTCTTTGACTGGACGGTATCGGCAATTGGTGACGGTTGCGTTTCAATTTTACCGCGTTTATTGTTTTAAAAGTGCGATTATTGGGACTGTTAGTTAACTGTATAAAGTTTTGTGGTTTGTGAAATTTGAAAACTTGAAAAAGGTAAGTGTAGAAAATAAATATATTAAAATAATAATAATCGTTTATTGTTTAAATGCCAAATACATATATACATAGAATATAAAATACAGAATTAACTAGAACTATATGGCTTACAAAAGGCACTAGTTTGGAGCCATCTGGTGTACACGCCAGATACTGATAAGGCCTCAATATAAAAAGAAGAAATTTGATACTAATAATAAAACAAATAATAAAGTAAACCAAAATCTCACTGAATGAAGCTAACTGTTCGATACAAACTGACCCCATTCCAATCAGAAGGGGTATATTCCAGGGAGACTCTCTTAGCCCGCTGTGGTTCTGCCTTGCCATGAATCCTCTCTCAAACAAACTGAACTCAAATAATTTTGGGTTCAGTCTCAAACACAACAACATACAAGCATTAAAGATAAACCATTTGTTATACATGGATGACTTAAAGTTGATGACAGCTACAAAACAACAGCTGCATGATATGCTTAAAATAGTAGAAGGTTTCGCTAGTGACATCCATATGAAATTTGGCTTAGACAAATGCCGAATCATTAATATAGTTAAAAGCAAAAAACAGCATAATTTGGACTGATTTTAAGTAAAATTAGTCCAAAACCTCGTCCAACACCATGTGTGTATACTGCAGTTAAATACTGATTCCAAAACAACTTACAACAGTAATTGTAATCGTTGTAATAGTATAATTATGAATTTACAATAGTTTTGCTAGTAACAACAGTAATAAAGCCAACAGAAGCACAATACGTGTCTAATGAGAGTAAATCAAATCGGGTTCGGATCCAATTTTTACATTTTTTCAAACTAACAAATAAGAACAACAAAAAAGGCAAAAAATAGCACTGTATCTTTTCTCATAAAATTTTTAATACAAAAGATTAAAAATATCTACTTTACTTGTTGCGGAGTGTAATTGGTTGACCACCACAACATTGAAATATAAAAGAATACTAGTTTCAGGCAAAATCAATTAACATTTCAATGGCTCACTATACGTTTGCTTTACCAACATGTTGAAGTTTATTGCGAAAATTTTCTACCAAAAATAATTATTTTATAAGTTGCGTTACCAGTAAGGAAACTGGGCAAAAGCTTTTCTGTGTTCTGTTAAAAAATATATTTTTAACTGATTGTATTTTTTCAGAATTTATTGTAGTATGGAGCCGAGTAGTCCAACAGCTTTGAACAAATTTTCGGAGTCCGATAAACCGCTGAAATCACCTAAGTCACCTAGTAGACCATTTCGCTTACGTTTTCATCGAATGTTAAGTACAGGTAGTTTAAAGTCGGGTTCTGGATCTTCACCTGCTACACCCAGCCCTTCTAGTATTGATGGAAAACACTATGCTTACGATGCCGAATCAATGGACATGTTAAAAAAGAGGTAAGACCTGAGATGGCAATGATATATTAACTTGTGACCTTATAAATTTAATTTTAAAATTTTGGAAACTGTATGAATAGCTAGTGTTAAAAAACACTAAAGAACCTATGACTAAAAAATAAATTTATTTCTAGAAAATGGTTGTTCGAATACAGTCCTTTTGTATTCGAACAACCAATATGAAAAAAACATATTTGTGAAATTCTTTAAAACATTTTGTTTGATCAACTTTATAATTCATACAGTCATATTTTGTTTTGGGAAGTTCATTTTCAAAACGTACTTCCCAGTCAAAAATTCACCTGTGTTGGATATACAGGCAAGACCACACTTTCCCGACGTCCGATTTTTGAGGTAATATGAACTTTGTAACTATTTACTGAAAGTTTATCTCTATTAAAACTTGAAAGTGCAGTTTTAGTACTTGCCTTGGAAAACATCAAAACAATTGTTTATAATCAGATTCCATTTATCTTTCAATTTAGTCGGTAAGGAAAGACTAGCATATTTGAGTTAACTATAGCCCAGTATTTTGCTTTAGTCTTCGATTGCACACTATACCGGCTCTTTCTTCGTGTACTGTATACACTATAACAATTGTGTGGGCATGAATGCAACTAAAATCCTTTATTTTATTCTACTGTATCAACTTTTCCTGCATACATTTGGTCCAATTCCGCACAAATATTAACCACTGATTATCCAAGGGTTGTATTTCGGCCAATTTTATAAGAATTTAGATATTTTTTTGAGACTACGTATAACATCGACGTAAAGTAAATTATTACGTAGGAGATGTAAGGTCTTTTTGTGGGAAAAATTGATCTCGAAGGATTATGAAGATTAAGAATTTTAGAAGGGATACGAGGCATCCACTGGCGGATCCAGAGCGCGGGAAGGGGGGGGCTAAGGGGCTGATGCCCCCCAAAATCGCCTGAGTAGTATGCTTTTTTAGTGTTTATTGTGCTGAAATCAACCTTCAATCAGTGTTGCCACCATGACTTCTCCAAAAGTTACATCAGCTAGTTTGAAAAGTTACATTATTTAGCTAAAAGTTACACTTTAGATATATTTGTTTAATTCAAGTTTTTAAAATAATTATTTTAAGAATATTATTTAATAAATTCAATATTTATAGTTTTAATTTTTTTATTAAATCATCCTAAAATAATTGAAAAATTATTAATTAAATTTTTGTATGTGAGCCCTAAGACAATTGAACTACAGTAAAGATACCTTAAACCTTCTAATACACAAGGTTGCTGTAAGCACGTTAATACACTCCAAGGGGTTGTGGGAAATTATATGAATCGTGCAATTTTTTCAAAACATTTTAATTCGCTAAGCGCTTTCGACTATTAATAGTCATCATCAGAGCCTAGGTTGGAGCTGTAGTTAGTTCACAATATAAATGTTCAATTTTAAAAACAAAGTAAAGAGTATGATCTGAATACACACTGATCAAAACTTTTGAATATTTTCTGACTATTAATAGTCGAAAGCGCTTAGCGAATTAAAATGTTTTGAAAAATTTGCAGGATTCATATAATTTCCCACAACCCCTTGGAATATCTTAAACCGTTTTTTAATCACAACTCATGGTAATAATTATCAGAAATTAGTAATGATAATAACACTTAAAGAAATAAATTCTAGTAAAAAGAAATAATGATTGTAATCTTAAAATGTTTAACAATAATAATACTCAAAAAATATGCTCTAATCTATACCGATTATGATCATTTGAGTTCCGCATTATTTATTTTTCTAGACTGCAAGATGCGTTTATTGTCGAGATCTGCCATTATTACTAGCTAATTGTGAATATTAAAAATTAGTAGTTTTGTTATGATTTTTAAAATGCTTGAATTATGCTAATAATTTAGACTCAATTCGTGAACTATCCACTATACTCATTAATAAAAGTAAAGGCAGAATCATTTCAAAAGTTACATAAAAATGCTTATAAACTTGTTTTACATACAAGTTACATATAATCATGAAAACTTACGAAAAATGTAAAAAATGTAACCTTGTGGTAACACTGCCTTCAATGTCGTCAAGCCCCCCCCAAAACGAGATCAAGCCCCTCCCAAATGAAAATCCTGGATCCGCCCCTGAGGCATACTTACGCTGCGTCAGTGCCACGGTGTAATATTAGAAGGACCGACTCGTATCGAAAGCTGAGAAATTAATGAGGATTTCATTTAACAACCACCGATGGCACCACCATAATACGTGTACTAATTATTTGATCAAAAAATTTAATAAAATGGAAAATATCTTAAGAATTAAATCTGGGTTAGTTTCTTAGATACATAAATATTATTAAAATTATAAAAGATAAAGAGAACCAGAAAGGTAACTTGACGTCAACACAACAATGAAAAATCATAAAGGCAGACCATATATATTGCTCTTGTTTCTGAAAAACTCAAACTGTTATAAAGAAAAATAAAATAAGGAATTTTTTGTATACAGTATTTGCTACCATTATGTGTGACAATGTGAAAAAAGTACCAGTAGACTGGTAATGACCTTGAATGGGACACATGCTACGCAGCACTATCTAGTGACTAAAGATTTAAATCCTCAATAAAGGAACGCGTTTTTCGTATTGTGGGAATAGGAAGATCTGATCTTACACCCTGGTCAGTGCCAATTAGTAAGGGACGTCGATTTCCCGGATATTTGCGATTTACATTAGACAGGACTGTATCGTCCAGAATTGTGTCACAATTTTTTTCCTAATTGAAAAAACCATTGGAATTCGATCCGGGTCTCTTCCCATTAAACACATCACCACTAAGCCTTATAATGTGGCATTCCCTGCTAATGAGGTGACAAGTATAAATACAGAATGTAGTACAACTTGGATAATAGGCAGATTGATATCCTAGGGATAATCTATACTTTAAAATTCTTTTAAATAAATCTCTGATACTTGATGAGTATTTCGTAATGAGGTCTTGAGATCAGTCTTGATCCTGAGGCCCTTTTAGATTAATCTCTAGTAAAACTTAAGAAACGGGATGATTGAGATCCCGAGTTCGAGCTATATACTGAAATTCTTTTAAATAAGACTTATTCTGAAACAGATGTAGATCCCGAGTTCAGTCACACTTTCAATATTTTGTTGTTTTCATTTGTTCAGGTCTTGTTACCTTAGAATGGATCCAAAGCAAAAGGTGAAAGACCCACAATTTACCTAATAATTTAAATATCTGTGCTAAAATATATTTTTCGTGTCGGGTAAGAATCTCTCGTCGACCATGTTTTTCATTTAGTAGGTTGCATTAACGATGGCTTCATTGCATTTCCTTAAATTGAACGTCAATTTCAGCAGCGAACTTTGCCAACTTTTTCCTAGATTTCAGTGTTCGTGTTTGGACTTACACTCTGCTAAAAGATTAGTTGCCTTATCGAGATTAGGTTAATTTGCCTAGATCCCACTATTGATCTATCGGAACGGTTTGACGTAATTCTAGAACAGAGCCGGTCAAAGAAGTCACACTTGAAGTTTCCTTGTCATTATCATATTAGGCAGAACTATCATCGAAAGAGAGTAGTTTTACAATTAGGTCTTTCATATCTGACGTACGTTAATGATTTTCTCTCAGTAGGTCTTTTTGGATTATCCTTGATATTGTTACAAATTATCCAATCCGTCCCTGGCGAGTAACGTACAACATTTCATTCCAATACGACATCAATTGCTGGGAGAAAAAAAAAAGTACTGGAATCTTCTAATGAGAACAAAAACTTAATCTCGAAATAACTCGACAACTGTAAAGTTAACACTCGAATTTGCTAGAAGAATTCAATGCAGATTTTAAAAGGAGCGGCTCAGGATGGAAGAAGAGTTAGTTATTGCGAAGAGCTTATTTCGTGTTATTATTTTGATATTCGAATCAGGTGTTATGAATATTTGAGGTAAATAAAAGTTTTTAGAAAGTGATGGTGAATATTAGTTTTACAATTTTAATTGAACCCACGGAGTTTATAACAATATACTATAATTAAATTTTGTGGATCTTTCTTAAAGGACGTAATCACATGTAAATCAACCTGTTTGAGATATAACGATTTTGTCAATCGATTTTGAATATTCCATAGTTTTGCATTCACTGTTTCGAAACTTTTTTTTATATCTTTCTGAGTTTGCTCTTTCATATTTCCGTACCTTGTTAAACCTGGTGTTCATTTTTAACACTACTTCTGACACCAAGTGTACAATTATTAGACTTATTTTATTTTATTTTATTTTATATTAATCTAAAGCTACTATCGAATAATAATACAATAAAATAAACACATTTATATAATCAACAACTACTTAATATGTAGAATTTCGGTTGTATTTATATAACAGCGAGATCCTGTGACAATATGCTTTTGCTCTATTCGAAAAGAATGTTTCTTCAGTGTCGTTACATAGGGGCACTTAGGGCACTGGCCCAGGGGCCCCTACCAATTTTTTAAATGTATGGGTCATATTTTTTTTCACTTAAAATTCTTATTTTTGAAATGTTATGTTTATTTGGCTTAACTTATTTATTTTGACGTATTTTATATCAGTAGTAAGTAAAAGTCCATTTATATGTAAATTAAAAAAACATTTGACTGTCAATTTCGAATCCCTTAAGTAGGCTCCCACCAGATTGGTGCCCAGGGAGCCCACCAACTTAAATCCGACCCTGGTGCCTATGTAGAAACTACCGACTGATTATATATGAAAATTCAAAATCACGGCAAAAAACATAATCTCCAGAAATTGTTCATATCTTTGAATAAGTCCTACAATTATTCAACAATATACAAAAGTTTTCCATTATTGTACCTCACAATCAAGCTAATTCGTTTCCTTTTTTCCAATTACTTTATAACGCAACACAAGTACAAGGTGTTAATTAATTTCCCATACATGATAATGATAGCCGATAACATATTAATACTACAAATGGATCTAATTTCTCACCAGCGTAATTATGTTTGTTCAATAACAACATACATTTCATTAACACAGCATTTTTAAAGGATTGTAAGTTGAGCACCAATGACGTTTTGGTTAGACGCTTTATTTTCATATTGTTTGTAAATATTTGGTTGATATTTCTCGTCAATGTTGGCAAATAATCCAACAATTGTAAATAGCTGGTGTATTTTGAAGGAATTATTTTTATTTTTTTATTTGGTACGTCTTATCCAGTAAACAAAATGGAATTCATAGCGTAATAGGAACAACTTAAAAATTATTATAAAATAATTATTCTCTGACATATTTTTTATTTTATTTAAGGTACAATTCTATTGATTATTTTATTGATTATTTTAGGGCATTCTTATCTCTCTCTCTCTCATTTGTATTTTTTTCGATATTATCCACACATTTTTTAACTTTTTTATTTGTTTTATTATTTGGACCACTTTCTATAAGTGTAACTCTAATTCACCCTATATTGCAACCACTCTGTATATGTTTCTGTGTATTGGTCACCCAATATAAATTATTTGTCTATCATTTTCTGAATCACCCTGTACAACTATAACTCAACTCCACACGATGTTACAACCGCCCTGTATAAGTATTAATCCTCTCACCCTATTGACTGTTACTATTTTCTGTTGTCTAAATCACTGTATACTTAAAATTTTATCTCGCTCAATATGCCAAGTATAAGCAACTTCTTATGTTCCAAACTATATAAAATTTTTTAGTTTTAGAGAAAACGGTGTAGATTTATTGAAATTCACTGAAGTGTAGTCCCCCTTAATTACTGTTTTTTCTGATTTTCTGGAAAACCGTAAAACTCAGGTTATAGAACATTGTATGATACCTTTCGGTAATGTTCCGTAATATAATGCAGTTTAAATCATCAAAATTGCCCAAGCCATTTTGTGAATAATAATCGCTGGTCATAAAAAAAAAGATGCCGACGGATTGATAACCTCTTCCTTTTTGGAAGTCGGTTAAAAATAACATTTTTTTTCAAATAAATTGTTTTTTTTGATAGTCATTTTAATATAACTAAGTGATGTCAAACTAGATTCGGCATTTTCGGTTCAAATTTAACGAAGTAGTAAATATTGTAGTATGGGGCAGATCCACAGAGGAGTTTCTGTACAGATGATCTTGTATGAAAAACAAATAGAAATTTATTTCTTTTAAGTTTTCAAAAAGAACTTATAGCATATAAAAACCCAGAGCCACCAATAGAAATTAATATACAGTGTTATTTTTAAGTATGCTACGCATTAATTACATTGGAATCTGATTGCAGAAGTTTAAAAATTCTGGTATTGTAGTACGGCCGATCTTATGGTAATATACAGGGTGATCAGAATGGAGATCTCGGAAACTAGCGGAGATAGAGCAATGATTACATTGGGAAAGATTTGCAGTTTTACTGGCCCAATTTAATGACACTTTCGGATTTTTGAAAAAAGTCATGGCTTACTAGATAATTTGAAAAAACGAAATTCTGTCGATTTAGTCAAATCCCTCTAGCTCCTTTGTTTTTGATTTTATAAAAAAGTCTAAATATCAAAATTGAAGAGAATTCTATCCCGAATTTGATTGTCATGTCCTCGTTTGAGTGACAGCTCTCGTTTTCGAGATATGACACAAACTTATCTTTTTTTGAATGGAAACCATAGATGGCTATGGCCACAAAAAATCGGAAATTTTTAGAGTTTTCAACGATATAATACTCGATATAGCTATTCATAAAAATAACAGAGTTATGGATGCTTTTCTCTCTTATTTTCACTTTTAACGTAGTTAGCCATGAAATAGATTGATTTATTAATAACTATTCCAAAAAACATTGAACGATTTTTTTATTAGGTATATTAGAAATAGCGAAAAAACTAAGTAAGTAGGTACTTACTATAAACTTAAAATTAAAGTACATAATAATGGTTACAATTTATGTTCGAAAAGTTCACCATTGTTATGGTGGTTCCCGGTCTGCTAGCGGCCCTGCAAACCAACCGCGGAAACCACGGTTTTAGGTTGCAGGTGTGGACTATGGTAGGATTTGCCTCAGATCCTAGACTGGTCATTCCCTCCAGGAAGGGACCCCCTCAAACGGCCGTCGTCTACCATCCCACACTACAAGGGTGAATGCGTTCGTACGACCGACCAACGAGGTCCGACCATCCACCCAGGGGTACAATCTAGCTTCTAGCCGCTGCCCGTGCGAGGCCAACCCAGTATGGAGAGCCACCGGTAACCTCACCCAGTGTCACACGCTCGACTCCCTTGACGGGAATCTCCCCCTTTTACTTTTCTGGACGAGCGAACATCCGGCTTTCGAGGTGTAGGCGCCTCTACTTGCGGGACGCTATGGCCCAGTTTTAGGAGTAACAGGCAAGAGGTTGGCAAAGGGCGCTTGTCTCGAATACTAGGTCGCGCCCCATACAGGGCGATGACCTGACATCTCAAGCGACGGTCCCACTGTTACCCGCCAGGTCGTCTCATCGCCACAATCCCGAAGGAAAGCAGGTCTGACGACTACTTGTATTAAAGGTTTAACAAGTGAACCTCGTTCCCTTTCGCTCAATCCCGAAGGAAAGTGTGTCCGGCGAACTACTTGTGTAAAGTTTTGACAAGTTACACTCGAGGGTGGGGGCCCTCTCCTTCCCTAGTTACTAACGGGCACCGCCTTGTCGCCAGAAACAAAGCCTGGAATCGACTGCCGTGACTCCGAAAGTTTTATGGGTTGCCACCGAGAAGTATTTTTGTTAGTCAAAAATTGCATCTTTTTAAGATTGACATTACCGCTTTCCTCACAGACCGCCTATCAATTTCTTCAATTGCTTGTAATACCGCCTCCCTTAGGTCACCAACTGTCTCATACTTTCTTTTGTATACTTTGTTTTTTAGCGCACCCCATAAATAGAAGTCTATAACTGCCAAATCGGGAGACCGGGGTGGTAATTCGCGTGGACCATTTCTTCCTATCCAGTTTGTATAGATATTATTATCTAAGTGTTGTCTTACTAAGAACGAGTTATGAGCAGGTGCTCCATTATGCTGGAACCACTCAATTTCTAAACGAGTTCAAATTCAAATTATGTAACGTGTCTTGAAAAGTAGCGCTCCCCAGTAAGTGGTTCGTCATAGATAAAAGGTCCCAGAATACTAGACCCTATGATACCACACCAAAAATTAAAACCAAATTTTATTTGGGGTCGTCTTTGTTCTACATGGAAAGGGTTTTCTTTAGCCCAGATATGCTCATTGTGTCTATTGAACATACGGCAGTTAGTAAATCTAGTTTCATCTGACCATAACACATTTAATGGAAACTTTTGATTGTCATGGCACATGTCTCTAAACAATGTACAAAACAAAATACGTCGATGTTCGTCACCAGCATGCAAAGTTTGAGAAACTGAAAGTTTGTACGGGTGGAAATTGTGCCTTTCAGTACCTTAACTGCAGTTCGTTGAGATGTGCCAACTTCTGCCGCAATCTCACGAGTTGATGTAGATGGATTTTGATTTACCATTGCCAAACATTTATTTGTGCTGCTTCGTTAATTTGATTAAGTTCCTTTGGTGGTTTAGTAAAAGATCCTTATCTGCGTAAACTATCGTAAAGCCTTTTAAATGTACATAGAGCAGGTTGACGACGATTAAAATATCTATGAAAGTATTTTATCACGAAAACTTGTCAATATCGACTGTTAGTTCAGCACTACTAATGAAATTACTCTCAAATGAGGAAACGTCAAAGTGAAAACAATCTTTTTCATGGTTACCTACGTTAAAAGTGAAAATAAGAGAGAAAAGCATCCATAATTCCGTTATTTTTATGAATGACTATATCGAGTATTATATCGTTGAAAAGCTCCAAAAATATCGGATTTTTTGAGGTCATAGCCAAATATGATTTCCATTCAAAAATAGATAAGTTTGTGTCATATCTCAAAAACGAGAGCTATCACGCAAACGAGGACATGATAATCATATTCGGGATACAATTCCCTTCAATTTTGATATTTACACTTATTTTATAAAATCAAAAACAAATGAGCTAGAGGATTTGACTAAATCGACAGAATTTCGTTTTTTCAAAATATCTAGTAAGCCATGACTTTTTACAAAAATCCGAAAGTGTTAAATTGGGCCAGTAAAACTGCAAATCTTTCCCAATTTAACCATTGCTCTATCTCTGCTAGTTTCCGAGATCCCCATACTGATCATCAAAAAAACTCACCCTGTATAGATTGTTGCTAAATCCTCCGTTTTTCTGGAAATATAATGGATTTTGTTATTTCAAATGGATCACCCTGTATTTTCTATCTGCTTCAAATCTTTTTCAAAAGCTTTGTTCAATTATATCTGTTGAAGTTCTGATTCAAAAACAGTGTTTCAATGTACAGTGCATCCCATTTTGGTTGAAACTGCCAGGATACTCGGTTGTTATTGAAGATAGAGTCTTGCGGTTTTCACATACCTGTTCTACTTTTTTGTGAAACTCAGGATGGCCATATCAGATTTTGCATAAGTGTTTCCATTTATAAGATACAGGGCGATTTTGATGATTTATACTTTTTGGACCCCTTCTATATCTACGAAGTTATTAGAAATACTCTTGTGCTAAGAACTACGTCTAATAGAAAATTTTGCATAGAATCCAGTGGAGTACTCAATGTTTTTTTCCGAGTATGGTTTTGAAGATACTACACAACATTATATATTTTTAAATGGAACACCCTGTATTTTATTATTTCATTGAATTCGTTATTTTTTTCCCTTTAAAATAATGTATAATACAATACACATGGTATTATTAGAAATGCTAAAAAACACTAAAAAGCTGAGTTTTTTGCTAGTAGGCCATGTATTTTCCATTTAAAAGGAGAATCAAACAAATATTTCCATTTGAGATTTTTTATAGGAGTTTATCAGCAAAGAAAAATAATGTTAACAATAATTCAATAATTTAGGTACCTAAAAGCAACTAATAAATAGTTATACATCGTTCATTATGTATAACAAACAGAACAAGTATTACAAATCAAATATCTATCTTAAAATTAATTTTGGACATTATTTATTATCTTATTGATTTAACTGTTCAAATTGTTGTCCATTTTCCCTAATACATAATTGGCAAACCTTTCCATCTCGCATGAATCCATTTAAAATTATTATAGATATCCGCCTTTCGGAACAATATTTTATCTAGTGAGCGCTGGAGAGAAAAACGCAAATCTGATCAAGCTGTCATTGTTAGTAACTATTGTGTTTTATCGTGTTTGAGTTTACAAGATCATTATATAAATAATTATTCGTGAGTTTGCTGGTTGATAATTGATAATGGCTGGAAGAGAATTCGTTTTTCAAAATAACGAAAAATACGATATGATACAATGTTTAAATCAATGTTATGAGAATGTTGAAGAAGCTTTAGAACTATATTTCCACAGGTATAAAGTACGAGTATTTTACCATAAGATATTTCATGAAATCGCGTTTTTAAAACTTTCAGATATCCAGAGAGGCATCAACCTAGTCGAGCAACTTTATTTAGACTAAAGAATAATTTACTAAGTTTTGGTGCATATTCTAAACCTCGATCAAAGGTGTATAACAAAGAAAATCGAGAAATGAATGAAATAAATGTGTTAGCTAGCGTTCATGCCTATCCCCAGACTTCTTGAGGGAAATTAGAAAATTACACTGGAGTTTCTCAATCACGGGTCCAAAGAATTTTACAAAAATATAAATTTAAACCTTACAAAGTCAATATTGCCCAGTACTTATATCCTGGTGATGCAGCAAGACGGTTAAATTTTTGCAATTGGTTTTTAGACCAAACCCGAAGGGACAATGATTTTGTAAGGAAAGTTATTTGGTCAGACGAATCTCATATAAGCAGTGCCGGTATATTTAACAGGCAGAATACAAGATACTGGTATGATGAGAACCTGCACTTAATTTTTGAGCGACAACAGCAGGGTCGATTTGGTTTTAATGTAGCCTGTTTCATACTGGGGACAAAAATAAAGTACCGCTTTTTGAAGGAACCCTTACCGCCAATAGGTACTTGACAATCCTAGAAGACTTATTACACCCGAAATATTGGAAGATGTTCCCCTCGCCTTTTGCAATTCTATACACTTTCAACAAGATGGCGCCGCTGCCCACAATTCTAAATTAATTGGGCGCTTTTTAGAAAATAATTTTCAAGGATGTTGGATAGGAACACATGGACCAATTAGGTGGCCTCAAAGATCACCCGATTTATCTATATTGGACTTCTTTTGTGGGGTTATTTGAAAAATAAAATATATACCAACAGACACAACAGTCGCGAAGAACTTCGTGCCACAACGGAGGCAGCTTTTCGGGATTTACAAAGGCGACCTGTTATAATTTTAGATGGATTCATGCGAGATGGAAAGGTTTGCCAATTATGTGTTAGAGAAAATGGACAACAATTTGAACAGTTAAATCAATAAGGTAATAAATAATGTCCAAAATTAATTTTAAGATAGATATTTGATTTGTAATACTTGTTCTGTATTTCTAATAACTTCGTAGATATAGAAGGGGTCCAAAAAGTATAAATCATCAAAATCGCCCTGTATCTTATAAATGGAAACACTTATGCAAAATCTGATATGGCCATCCTGTTTCACAAAAAAGTAGAACAGGTATGTGAAAACCGCAATACTCTATCTTCAATAACAACCGAGTAACCTGGCAATCTCAACCAAAATGGGATGACTGTACATGTTCGGCAAGAAAGCAATGGATTGAATGTCTTGGAAATGTCAAATTTTATAAAGTATCAAGGCAACCGTTGTTACACATTTATTATTACGAATATTTATGCCATAAATTAACGTCTAAAAATGTGTTAATTGTTTATACTTTTATTGAGATAAATTTATATACACAACGTTCAACTGATTTAAGGGTTTTGTTAACTCTGGCATTTCTTTTACTGTCCTAGGAAGAAACAGAAGAGGTCTAAAGCAAAAATTCGCAAAAGCAAGTCAAAAATGGGAAAACTGTTTACTCGAAAACGAAGAAAAACGTCCATCGATTTATTGATACCTCTGATAAAAGTAACTAGCCATGATGATGGGTATGAAGCTTTTAGATCTTTTATGGCTTGTTGCTTATTTGCAAATTTGGGACTGAGAACTTTAGCCTCTTGGGGGTTTCATATTAATACTTATTGCATGAGACTATGCTTACTAAAAGTCATCGTAATCTGCTTTTTACAACGACATGTTTGCTTGCTTCTACAAATCCTATGCTGGGAAAGAAGTATAACACAGTTCGGTCACATCATTGTTGGTAAAATTGTACCAGGACTATAAACCCGTTGAAAAACATTAGGTATACAAACTGCCAGAGGCGTAGTAACGAGGGAAACGGCGGGAGTAGTTCGCAAATTTGTTTGGAATGAAAAGAGTAGGTTAAAAGTTGTGTACCGACACGGTATTTTATTTTTCTTGCAGCCCCCCAAATTTGAGGTGTATACCTACTTAGTATTCTAATTTTCTTGGCTCCCATTGAAACTGCTGCAGATACGCCCCTGCGAACTGCTATAATTCTTCTTGACATAAGTTGCCAATAAATATAAATTGTAAATCTAACGTCACATGAAAAACGTCTGAAACTGATTAGTGGATATAATTCTGGTGAACTATTTTTAGAGTATAACTAAATTTAATGAAATAAAGGTAAATATGAAAGGAAAATTTTTGAGAAGAACGGACAAAAAATTATACAATTGTCAATATGAGCTAACCCTAAAAAATTGAATTGTTAGAAATTTATGTTTCAATGGAAAACAAATTCTTTTACACATTGCCAAAGTAATAAAGCAGAACACAGGTGTTTACGCTTAAAAACATGATAATGAGCAAAAACTGAATGAACAGAATACAAAAAAAAGAAGAATAAAGAGAAAAACATTTTTAGCTATTTAAGTAAATAAGAAAGAAACGAATATTCGAGGAAAATTAAATCTTTTCCTAATATTTACCAGAAAGTCAGATGGTTTTATAGATAGTATATAACGAGGGAGACCCTGAAATAAAAATATTTTTATTTTTTTAAGCGGAAATCGTACGTTAACGGAAACAAAATCAAGAGATTAGATTTGCACAGAAATGAATTTAGATTTGAAAAATATTTTTTATTTTAAGACAAAATAGTGACATAATTTTTTTCTCGAAGAATGTTCAAATCACAATCCCTAAGGAAGATACTGGTAGAAATACTAAATTGGTAGTATATATAAAAATGCACCTTGGTTCATAGAATAAGTGTACCAAATTTCATAAAGATACGAGGGCTGCCTTTTATATTTCGGGATTAGAGAACAAAAACAAATATTAATTATCAAAAATCGCTTTATTGTTTTTCAAAATATTCCCCATGAAGATCTATACACTTTTGCATGCGTTTAAACCAATTGTCGAAGTACTTTTTCCACTCTGATTGAGGTATCTCCAAAACATGCATTCTAAACGCAGCAACCGCTTCTTCAGGTGTCGATACACGTTGACCTCTTAGTTTGTTTTTTACGTACCGGAATAAAAAGAAGTCATTTGGTGACAAGTCAGGACTATACGGCGGATGACTCATCAAATCGATGTTTTGAGTGGTCAAAAATGCAGTTGTTTGAGCCGATGTGTGAGAGCTCGCATTGTCGTGGTGAAGAGTGATCCGTCTTCGGCAGTTGGTTTTCCTCATTTCTTGGAAGACAACTGGCAAAAAAATGGTTGTGTACCACTCAGAATTGACTGTTTTGCGTTGTTCTAGTGATACCGTTGCGACATGTCCAGTTTTTCCGAAAAAAAAACAGGCGATCATTTGCTTGGAAGTGCTTCGTGCGCGAAGAACTTTTGTTGGATTCGGTTCATCTTGAAATACCCATACAGTCGACTGCTGTTTACTTTCGGGCTCATACGCGTAATTCCACGATTCATCACCTGTCACTATGTCATAAACGTGTTTTGAAGCACCGTAATCGTATTTTTTGAGCTTTTCTTTCGACCAATCGACACGAGCCTTTTTTTGAACGATTGACAAAATGTGTGGGATCCAACGCGAACAAATTTTTTTGACATTCAAATGTTTATGCAATATTGAACGTATGCTGGTCCCACTAATGTAAGGTTGACTCAATCTCACGGTAGGTCACATGAGGATCTTGCAATATCAGTTCGCTCACAGCATCAATGGTTTCGGGAACAACAACTGTTTTTGGACGACCTTCACGAAATTCGTCTTGGAGTGAACTACGACCATCGATAAACAGTGGTCCTTGATGGAGTTTCATCGCCAAAAATTAAATTAAGTTTATCCATGCACTCTTGCTGACTTTATCCACGTCGAAACTTGTAAAAAATAATCGCACGAGAATATTCACGATTTAAATCCATTTTTTTGGCCGAGATGAATCCTTTAAGTTACTGTAAACAACACATAGCGCTCGTATGTCAAAACGTTCTGAGAACGTATAACCTCAAAAATGTCAAACTTTACGATAGAGCTGTCAGTTGTCAGATTGCAACACTAGGGTTGTCCAATCCCGAAATATAAAAGGCAGCCCTCTTATTTATAAATTAATTATTACAACAGAAAAGATGTTTGTTTAAACCCTACACGGTGTATGTCAAAAGTTAAGACGTAGAACGTAATATGTCTTTATGAAGTTTTTATATTAAAATGGCTCTAAGAGTCTCAAAAATATTAGCGTGTCATTTAGGAGCCTCTTGTATAATCTTCATTTCATCTGCAGTGATTTAATTAGGTACTTAAATTCAGTGACTTGTTCTTTAAGTTCCATCTAATAACATTTGTGTTCTTTAATGGTTACAGTGAAATAATGAAATCAATTGTTTCCTGTATGTAGTTGAATTTCTGTCTTTAATTAATCTGATACGGAACCATGGTAGACTGCAATTTTTTTGTATGGAAGTAATATTAATCGCATGCACAATAATATAATAATATTTTCTATAGCAAATTTGCATCTGATTAGTATTTTCGATATAGTCAAATATCTCTACTAAATTTTGATTTAGTTAGAAAATTTCGAAATTACATTTCGTCGTTAAATTTTAAACTGTTCAGTGTAATTATTTAAATAGTTATTTGCATTGTACATCAAAATTCTAAAAATGTAGAATATTTCGTATTTATTCTTGTCAAGAAAATTTGTTATCGCGGCTATACATGCAGTTTCACTAATTTATTATGGAAAAGTAAATAATTCTAATTTAGATCTTTGTAAATATTTAGTAAATCATAAAGTTTATACTCTTGGATAATTTTTGCACTATTGAAATTAGTCATGAGGAATATATTTACTTATTCTATTGCTTCAACATCCATATACATCTTACTTGATCACAATGAAATGTTTTAATCATGGGGCCGTATTTGGGCGCTCAATTTTGATGTGTAATTGTTGTGCATCATCAAGAATCGTAAAAATATGTGATATCTCCTTTTATTTGTTTTTGGTTATATTATTAATTCTAAATAAAAGTTTCTAAAGTCTTGAAAGACAAGTAACATATCTTTGAAGACGCGAGATGTGAGACCGACATCTAGGATTTTCGAGAGAATTAGCACACAGAGGTGTTCCGTGTAATTGCTGTTCTCCCTTAACTCCTAGGACAGAATGTCAGGTTACTTCACCTGTCAGAGATATTGAATACTCTCTTCGAGGTGTCATTCCTTTGTACGCAAGACAATATATATAATCTATATTGTTTCTGGTTAGGGAACCTTCATCAGTTGCGCTTCCCACAATTGAATGTCCTCTCGAACACTTCTTTATGTATTTGATACATTTCGTTAAGTTTGAAGACGCGAGATGAAAGACCGACATAAGGGAGAACAGCAATTACACGGAACGGCTCCAGATTCGGAACCTCTGTGTGCTAATTCTCTCGAAAATCCTAGATGTCAGTGTCGGTTGAGCGAGATTCGTTTCGAATACGATTGCCTTATGGGAGATAGGGGACTAATGATTCTAGTATGATAGAGAAATTTTTCTAGGGAAAATAGATATATATATATATATATATATAGAGTTACGCGTATATTGAACTGTTCTGAGAAAATCAGGGTCTTGATCCCTTTTACGGTTATAGCCTGTCGCAAGGGCTCTTGGTCCTTCCCAATGTTCTTATTCTAGGCTCCACCTACACCGCCCATCCTTGCTTGATTGCTTCGTTTTTAATGATGTTAACCAGGTTGTTGTGTCTGGCAATACGAGGTGCATGAGTTACATAGCAGCTTTGAAGGATGTGACAGTTGGATTCCCTCTTGTCACATCCCCCTCTGCAGCATCTGTGCTCAACATCATTAAAGGGCAGATCTCGGGATGGTAGTAGGTTTCCACGAAGTTGGACGGCCCTGATAAAGGTTTTTGAAGTCCATGTTGTTGGTGAGTTAAGAATCTAATTATTGGATGCGGAAGAGGTCCGTTCCCGGCCCACGAAGATTCTAATCCCGATATTAAAAAGTTATCAGCGTTTTTGGATGTTCCAAAGCTGTTAAAAGCAGCGATTTTAGCGATGGTACTTTCAGTATATTGTTTGGGTATCATGGGAAGGTATTGCTGGATGTTACTAAGCCTTTTTACTAGAATTGCCGGTATTTTGGTAATAAAGGAGAAAATTCCTAGGCTACCGCCCCGCTTCGGAGCATGAATAAGATGAGTACTGGTGGAGAATGGGAGATGCAGGATAGCTTTGGTACAATGACGAATTAGGAGGTCCAATTCTTTAAGAAGTACCCTGGTTATGGAAACGTTCTGTAGAGTACTAATCCATAGAGAAATTAGGAAGTTTGAGAGGATATTAAATTTATGATAGGGTTTGAGAGGAGCCTGAAGGATATTATTAAGTTGGGAAGGACTGTAAAGCAGGGTAGTTTAGCTCCCAAACGGTTATATCGAAGCCCAAGATAACTTATGGAATCCATTCCTACTTGTGGCAGCGGTCGGCCATTTATAAAGAATAGGCTCTTGGTTGTAGAGTGTAATTTTTTCTTACGTGAAACTACACGAAGTGACAGGGCAAGCGATTTCTCGGTGTTGAGAGAGATGCCTGAGTTGTTGAAAAATTCACAAGTAGTTTTTAGTAAGACATTCGATTCTTTAGTGGATCCCGAGATTATTATTAAATCATCGGCGTAAGCTAAAATATTTCGTTCGACGTAGTCAGCACGTGGTGGATGTGGATTCCCGAAGTGTTCTTTTATTACCGTAGATTCCGGTGGTCTATCTTGGTGGATTAATGGGATATTGTCTATTACTTTTTTAGCAAGATCTTTTCTGTTGAATTTGTATAGATTCTGGCATTTTTTGTAATTAAGTGCTCGTTCGTTTGTTTTAATGTTTGGCTCATGTACCTTAGAAGGTATAGCTGAGGTTCGTCTTGGTTTGTTGTTTGTGTGTTTGGTTAGTAACCCCTGTATCCATGTTTCGAACAGCTCTATTTTTTCCTCACAAGTTGCACTAGAATCACTCAGTCTATCGCCAGGTGTCGGTCGCAGATTAATTGGATAGAGTTTGAGGAACTGGCTAAGACTTCTTTGACCGGGTCATTTACGGTATCTATATTTATAGAGGCTTGGGGGTTTGGATAATGTATAGAATTGATGACAGGGGGTGGATGTGGAGGTGGGAAGTCTTCCTGATGACTATTTTTAGGAATACTAGAATTTAGTGTAGGGACAGGTGGGTATAAATTTGGAGTAGTCTCTGAAGGGGAACGTGAATGCGAGGAAGTGATAGGTTCATGTAACGTATCCTGTATATTATTAGGATTATTACCAGGGGAAAAGACAGAGGGGGAAATTGTCAAAATACTTGGATATTCAATGGATAGGAAGGAAGTTTGCTCATTGTTTTGGGATGGGGTTACAGGCGGTTTATGAATCTCATATTTCAACACGATAATACTCGGCCTTATGTTGCTCGAGTGAGTTTAAACCTTCTTGAAGAGACCGATGAGAATCGTTGCCATGGGTAAACTGCTCGGAAATTTACCCCAGGCCACACGGAATTTGGATGTTCTAAGACATGAAATATAGGTAGCTTGGGATAGTATTCCTCAAGAAGAAATAGATCATCTTGCCAAGAACTATTGGAGAGTGCATGGACAAACTCAATAAAAAAATTGAAACTCCTTGGTATATTTTATTCAAACTTTGATCATTTACTCCTTACTATAGCATTTATGTTTTGCCAAAACAATATTAAATTTAAAGATCTTCTTCTGGGTGTTGCGATTTCAGTGTCACAAATCCGTCAAATATTTTAGTATTTTTATTGTTTTTCAGATATGGTGACAGTTCCAGGCCAAGTTCATTAAACTCATATGACAATTTAAGGTAAGATTTGACTGATTTTTCTTGCATGCTATATATTATATACGGAGGTTCTAAAGTAACGGATAACAGGTCAATTTTATATCTGAAACGACACGTTTTGAACAGAATTATTCACCTGCCCCTTCAAATTCCCTAGGGGTAATAATTAACCCTAAAAAAATATGAAAAGGAATAGCGTGTGATATAAGACTTTTTGATTTCTGAACATTGATAATAAGAAAAATCAATCTTCAATTGTTAAGTTTGCAAAATAATTAATGATAACCATAGAAAGATATAAAGTTGGAAGTAATTAACAAAATTTAAAAGAATTATAGTCTAATATGTTTACACTGGGCACCGTTCATTTTTTGACAAAAAATAGGCGATGTTGAAATTCTTTGATAACGTTTAGCAACATCTACGCGCTGATTTTATTATTTTTCTACCTTATTCGATGATCTAAATCTTCAATATTAGTTGGTTACCGTGTAGAATATTGATTTTAAATAGTTAAAAAAAAATCGCCAGAACGGGTAGCCGCTAAGTGTCGCCAGGTCTACCCATCTATCTATGCGGGAAAACTTGATTGAGATAAGCTATTACTGCTGCCTCATAATGTGGTGTAGCTCCATCTTGTTGAAGTCATATATTTCTGTTAATAGTGGTGGGGTTAACAGTATCAAGAAAAAGTTCTTTTATTTATTATGCCAGCCCCTACGTTTATTTTAATAGGATACTAAGTGTGACGTTCGCTCATTCAGTGAGAATTTTAAGTACTTCAATACCGACAATTTTGCTAGTTGACCGTTCCATGTAGTGTAAACGTTGCCTCATCAGAGAAAATAATATTTTTGGTAAAAAGTGAATTTCCTTGCCTTCTGTTCGTAACCTTTTCACAAAATTCTACTCTGCAATTAGGATCATCGTCATTTAGTTCCTGAACCAATTTAATTTTATATGGATGGTGCTTCTCTGTTTCAAAATTCTCAATACAGATGTTTTATTTATAACACTATCAACAGCTACATCTCTTCTAGGTTTCTGTTTGTTTTTCTCAACAACACATTGATATACTCCGAAATACATTTTAAACCCCGATTTGAATCTAATATTGAGATCGTTTCCAAAATTGATTGAATTTCAAACTTTTTTTGGCAAAAAGTATGAAAATTTTTGAAAGTCAACACTACAATCATCCTTTTTTGTTCAAATACGAATGTGAAGAAGTCTCTTGGTGCCTACAGTTTCTGTTGACAATATTTGCTTGTCTTAGCTCCAATAATGAAGCTAATGAATAGTCACAGGACTTTGACGAATTAGGTGTTAGGAGTGCAAGATAAAAGTTAGAAAATGATGTGATCGAATGGTGGGTGGTATTGTAGGTATGGAAAGTTCGGTATCATTTCTTAACTTGCATACCTGTAAAAAACGCTCTGTCTTATATTGGCCATGTCTTATTAGAATGCCTGGAACCAGTTAATATTGAAAATAATATCATTACCTCATTTGAAATATTTTGCCTCAAATTAACCAGTGGATCTTTTTTATTTAAAAACAATTTTAGTATATGACATCAATAATCTGACACATTTCCCAAAACTTTAATTGTTAAACTTTTAAAACATCTGTAATACCATCTGAATACCTTAAAGAAACAAAGTAAACAGTAGTCTTGACTTCAGAAATGCCTTCAAAACAGCCCTGATGGGGTAAGATTTAAGATTATAATTGTACTTGTTTTCATAGTTTCTTTGCCATTGACAACGGGGTCTGACCTAGACCCCGAAACGTTTGGAAACATACAGTAATATTGTCAATTGTGTTGTCATTTCCAAAAAAGTACTTCAACATTGACAAACTATGCCAAGACTTTCCTTCAGGAAACAATTATAATTATAGATCAATTAAAAAAGAGTCCGTCTATACCTCATCAGGATAATAGAAAACTATTTGAGCAGTTGATAGATGGATGGAATAAACAGGTTTCAAATGGGGTAAGGTGTTCCCCAAGGTTTTGTTTTAGGACCCACCTTCTGGAATGTGTGTTCTACGAAGTGGCACACATGAGTGTCAAGAAATGGTACCACAATAGAGTTTGCTGATGACCTGACGTTGTATGTGGAAGGCATAAAAAAGGAACAACTGGTGGGGCATGCAAATTTGGCAATCAAATAAATTCTGAACTAGATTAAAGATATTCTACTGCAATGGGGTCCGTATAAATCCTAAAACTAAAACCTAAATCAATATTGATACGACTACAGTCATGCCGCAAAAAATTTCATACCTAGATATTGATCTTGACCATCAAGAAACTTATGGTATGGCTAAAACAGTTGAAAAAGCGGAATAGAAGGTGACGAGAGTAGCCAGATACTACAAAATACGAACAGGCATAAATACCTCAAAAAAGATTACTATACCTAGTAATTCAATCTACTTTACTATATGGAGTCCTAGTTTTGTACTCGGTAATGAAAGTCGAGAAATACAAAATTATTTGTGGGTAATTTTTCATAAGAACCAACCAATATTCGAATATAAAAAGAATTTTGATTAACCTAAGATTAAAAACTCCTCCAAAAATTAATCGAGACTTGGCAGAAGGGAAACAAAAGATTAACTCCAGAAATAAGACTATGGACAAACAAAAAAAAAGATGCAACACCGATTGTCTTGAAAAGGATTGGAAAGATAAAAAATGGAAACTGTAACAAATGCGAGGTGAAAGGCACAGCTAAGATCATATTTTTTCAACATAAGAAATACGAAAGAACAGAACAGAAATAGAAAACAAGCTCGAAAAGATAGCGTTCCCAAAGAACATAATAAAGGTTATGAATGAAGAACAAAACAATGAAATATGTAATTGAATTGGGATAATAATGAAGATCAAGGAGGCTGAGGAAGAAGAATACCCGAACTAGAGCATAAAGCACAGTGGCACAACTGATGTAAGTTAGGCAGTTCTGACTTGCTTTGGAAAAAAAAAACACTTATTACATGATGTTTCTGCTGACCACCATCAAGGGCCCATAAGTAAATAAAAAAATCGGAAATTGTTAACTTTCAATAGTTTACAAACTGAAGTAACTTATGTTACCCCAGAGAGTTCATTTGTCAATAAAATAATTTTAGAAATATCTCCCTCAGTTACACTCTAATGGGTTTTCACGACAAGACACAAGCAGTCTATGTCATAGAATTGGCATTCCGAACAATTATCTTTTTTTTTGTTATAATAACCATTGAATATTTGAAATATACAGCTTCAGCTTCAAGTGTGGGTGTTATCCCCAAAAATTAACAAGTACAAGATAATATTGACTTAGCTACCCCTTTATCCTCTATTGAATATGCGTGAAATGTGAAAAAACTTAATAGTTTTTCCCATCAATCACATGATTTGAATATGTCAGGTTCAACTTGATTTTTAAAATTATATTTTTTATCATTTATGAATATTGCAGTAACTTATCTTAAATAATTTTCTGTTCATAAGTTGCCCAAAAGCGTTATTTATGGGAACTGACAAAGTTTTTCCAACTGTTTTTGGTAGATCTGCGATATTTTTGGCAGAATAATTCTACCGACATTAAGTGAACGTTCGTTTTATGAATAGTCGAACTATTGGTTTCAATGCGGTCTTCTCTGCATTGTATAACCTCAGTCCTCTTCTAGTTCTTTTAAACCAAACACCTTTTTTTGGGTGACTGTTCGTTATTACAATTGTCGAATGATATGTAAATGTCTGGGTCTTGCCTTGCGAATAGCACGCATCGTTTCAGCTTCATCATAACAGTTTTAATTAATGCATATTTCACACTTAAAACTTTGTTGATAATTAGTTTCGCTTTAGTGGACAAGATCCTTTTTGTTAAATATTTTGTGTTCTTTGTTTGTTGTTTTTAATGAAACCTTTGATTTCTTCATTTTCTTTGGTCCATATGACTTACTCTGTCCAGCTCTGTTAACATTACTTAAAATTGCGCCTGGTTTCTGCCATGAGAACAACATTATCATCAATTCTGAGAAAATTTTTGAATGCCTTATCTAACTGAATGAAAATTTGTCAAGGATTTTGTATTTTTCGAGAAGGAAAAAGTGAATTTCTTCGATTTTTTTTTTAAATTGCTAAATAAGGATGATGGTCCTAAATTTCTATATTTAGTTTGAGGCGAGTGTACAAATTGTATCAAGGAATTTTATAAAGAAAATGATGAAGATTATGTTTTTATTGTTATAACATTTTCTTATGGTCAAACTGAAAATAAAAATATAAAAATAACAGTAACTGAACCTGAACCCTAACCTATGTTGACAGTAACGAAACGGATCTAAGAATAAAGTCTAGATAGTTGTAACAATCGATAGTATATTTGGTTAACAACTTATAGATTATTATTTTATTTAACATCTGAACTATAGAAATTAAGTAGTCAAATTTCTATTAAATTGAGAAATGGCCACTAACAGAACACGGTTATACAATAACCTCTAGAAATACTAACTATAAACCTTATAGGATTAGCCTCAGTTTAAGCAACTCTATAAACGTTTTTTTATGAAATAAAATTGAAAGTGCTTAACTTAAAATGAGATATCCCGTAGATTATGCTAAGGGTAAGAACAAACTATTTTGATTAAGAAAAAATAGCAGTTTGCAATCCTATTGTAAAGTTGACAACAGGGTAATTCGAAAAGATATTACCTACAAATAATTATTTATTATCTATATTATTGCTTTACATATTTCGGATTATTAAGTTGTTGCAGAAAAAACAAAGAACTTATCTTGATATGTAATATTAGAAGCTATAGTGATCGAATCACCCTGTAAAAGTTCAGTACTTACACATATATTAATTTATTATTTTTTAAATGCATACCAGGTGTTCAGAGTATTTGTATTGTAATTATTCTCAAACATATACAAAATTTATTGAGCTGTGATAAATATTGGATATATATTGAATATCTTGAGGTGTCATAGAAAAAAAATTGCTTTTGCATTGTACAACAGAGATAATATTCTTAAAATTGTTGAGAGCCTGTTACCCACACAATTGGTAAATGTAATCACCTTTGTATACATTTAAACACTAAACAAATCTACAACATACTTAGTAAGTTATATCTATTAAACATTTAAAACAATCAACTTTAAACATTTTATAACTAACTTTTATACTTATTCTAATTATTAGTTGATCAAAATAACAATTGTAATAGTGTATGGACTAGCATTATAAAAATATTAATTTCTATATGTAAAATAAATACCGAAAAAATAACATGAGCTTATTAGTACTGCATATAGGAGCTTTTACGGTTTTCTTTGTATAGCAAATCATTTTTAATATTTATATATAGGTATATAGTTCACAGATATGTTCTACAGTTGAATGATGTCAAGAAAAAATGTATAATGTTTCAGTTTTTAAAAATATTTAGATTTATAACAGTATTTTATATTTATCTTATTGTATATCATTTTTAATACATCGTGAAGAAATCAAAATTCTTTTTTTTATAGTACATTTTATAAACGGACGTAGGGTGTTTTAGAAATTATCCCCTTAAAATTGTAAATCTTTTTATAGGCAACCAACATTTTTACAGTTTAGGAGAAATGTTCTGACCATTGTAAATATCATGAGAGAAATTCTGTTTTAAATTCTTTTTATGACATATTAACATTTTATATTCATCCTAGTTTATTTTAAATTATTTTCATAGCCAGTTTACCAAATTATTGAATATTGTAAATGTTATAGGCAACCAACATTTCCCATAACGTCAGGAACTAAAAAATACAATTCTGGCAATTTTTTAATGCCATGTCATTATCTTAATCTAAAATTGAAATGGTATACATTTTTGTATTCTTAATGACTTAGACCGATGTTGAACTCTTATGACGGATCTTTTTTTTTCTTCAACAAATTCTTCATGTCGCATAATTTAACATTGGGGATTTAACAGGAGGTTTACTAGCTTGAAGAGTCGCCAGATGGCGGTGAAGGAAGGAGTAGGTTCTTGTCGTTCTGGTTCTGGTCTGCCGGTAGATTGTGCCAGTGTGACATTCGAAGCAGTTTTTGAGGAGTTGTCCTTTTGGCCGTTGTTGCCGTTGTTGACAGTTGGTGAAGTCATTGTTTTATCTGAAAAAGTATATTAGTTACTTTTTGTACATAAAATAAATCTCATAGTTGTTATTGTAAATTTCCATTAATCAGCTCAAAAATTTGGTATGTAAAACTTATTCAGTGAGATAGGCGTCTTATATTATATTAATATGTGAAGACAAAAACGCACTACCCCTTTTTTGGCCTTGATTTTAAAAGAAGGGAAATGACGCATATCATTCGACACTGTCGACAGGTTCTGTGCCGTAGATGGGCCGAATACATAAAAAAACTTAGCTTATTTCTTTTAAACAAGTAAACTGGAAATATAGTATTGAAAATATATAAATATGGCGCCCTCTATGAACACGTAGCTTAAGCCTTAATCCAATGTTCGAAATTTGACATCTAGGTTAATAAAATAAAACAAATTGTTTTGCAGTTTTATTTGATGTAAGCTAATCTTTTAAATCAATTTTAACGTCATTAAACATATTTGCAAAATCATTCAAAATTGTAAGTTTATTTTTAACGAGATGTGATATCCTGCAAATATTTTTATCTAATAATATAACACATATAGTGTTTATTTGTATACATTTATATTTATTTATAAGGAGTTCAGTTCTAGAAAACGGCTTTAACGATTTTGCCAAAATTTCACAAGTTGGTGCCTAGATATCGATTATTTTGTATGTTCATCTGGGATTTTCTCTCCTCGCAATGCCTCTATTTTTGTGACGTTTCGATTCCTTATCAGGAATCGTTATCGAACAATGTTTGAATGTTTTGCACTATATTTGCTTGACATTTTTTTATAAACTACTTTAGATATCGATTGCTCGGGAAAAAACGTATCACCAAGAAAGAAAGAAAATTGTGACAATTATGATAGCTAATAAAATGTCAAGGTGTTCAATATAGGGTGTTTGGTGACCCACTTGAGTGTGAAGCTGGTCTTGTATAAATTTGTTCTAAATTCATGTGAAGGAATTTTATGGCTACATATTTGATATTTTCCTAGGATGATATTTTTACAGGCGGAGCCTTGAAGTTTTTAAGGTGGAAAAGCGGTTAGGCGATTTTTGAAGGGGTAAAAAGTTATAAGTTTACTTGTTAATTTGAAGCACACATTGAATCTGTCTTGTGTGTCATCATTTAGTGCCAATACATATCGCTATAGTTATACCGAACACTTCAAAAATGTTTTATATATATACATATATATATATATATATATATATATATATATATATATATATATATGTATGTAAAACGCATGGTTTGGGACAGTAAAATTTTATTACAGGAAAAGCTTCTAAAACACATTTTATGTATACCTATATATTTCAATTGTTATATAAACAATTTTTTCTATTAAAAAGTAACTTTCGGTTAAGGAAGGCATTCTTTGAGCCCTCCGTGGAGTTTGAGGACAGTCCCCAAAACATGCCTTTTGCAAACTGGCGGTATACGTAATGATAATTTGGGGACTGTCCCTAAAATATGCATTATTTTAGTATAGTTTGGGGACTCATCAAAATAATGACGATTTCGGCTACAGTTGCATTACTTCCAATCCGATTAAAATTTGCTTGCTTAACATGAAGTATAATTTTTAGACCTAATTAGGAGCAAAAACAAGTTTATTATTTCGTATTACATTGAATTTGCAAAAAAAACTATTTTGTTTAAATTGTCGCTGTATAGACTAATTCTTATTATTAAGCGTTATCGAGGTGAAAAGCTCTGCAATGATACTACTAAATAGGAATGTGAGTCTTATAGTATCTATATGCCTAAAGGGTTTAAATTAATAGTACAATAATAAAAATTTACTGTTAATTTCAAGGGGATAATGATATTGGTACTAGGTACTCGATTTCTCACACAAAAATGCCATAGAAGACAGCAGTCTTGTCCATACCTATTCAGTTGTATTTTACATCCTCAAGACTTCACTAATATACATTTTGGTGTTTATAGCGTCATCAACAATTTTATGCTTAAGCCGTTTCTTAGGAACATTTCTTATTTTAACTTCAGACAGAACCTAAGGTTGTCATGCATCTATTTAATAAAATATCACAGCTACTAAAAAGAAAAAAAACGTAGTGTTTCATTTTCTTATTGCTTGCAATATCCTCATAAGAAATATTCTGGGTTAGGCCTAGTGACATGACCATGCAAACTACAAAAATCTTGGAGTTATTTTTCCGTTGAAAGTTTGCAGACGAACCATTTAACATTTATTTTATTATAACATGCTGATTCATTGGGTTGCTACCATATTTGCCATCCTCATATCTGGATAGCTCACCAAGAAAATGAAACATTCGAGTCTTTAGAAATTTTAAGCCACATTGGATATTAATAGTATGTCTAAAGAGGAAAGGCCCTACTAGATTATATTTGTAACGTTCAATCTATATAGCTATTTTAAAATAAAATTGATTATGAGATTAAACAGTAAAACAAAAGTAAAATTTAAAATTGAAATAACCCCCCTACGCAAGAACCCCTATTAATATACCTAGTGATGTAAATAAGTATAATTAGTTAAATTGTACATATGAACTGCAGTAATTCGATATTGTTCCACTTTTATACGAGGCGTTCGCTAATATTGTGGCTATGCTGGAATATATTTTTAAACTCTGCTGTTAGGAGAGGATGAGGTGTAGTGAGAGATTGAAAAAAGTGGATTACTCAATTTCAGTATGACTTATGTATACTATTATTATATATTGTTATTCGAAAATTTGTCACTGTTAAATATCAGAGGTGTCTGATGCCATAGCAAGATTTAGTGGGGGGATAACTCTTGCTACCCTTTATACTACCAAGAGCCAGAATGACTTTGATGAACTCTGTTTATCGTGCCAGTTATCATCAGTCCCATTTTGAAATGGTTAACTAACCATGGATAAACTGATTTTTCAATGGAACCCAATAATTCGTTTAATTTCCTTTCATCTAATATTTTTATATATTTCTAACAGTTCCTTAAGAGTTCGAGAAATAATGATAATTTTTGATTATCGTGTGTTTTCTTATTATTCATGAAATATTTTTGGTCATGAAAGCCATAGAGTTTAAATTCGCATGTCAACTAATGTGGCAATTCATACCCTTTCCAAAGATATCAGATGTGTTCGTAGTAATATTTCCCATCAGATGACATGCGTAATTAGAATATCTATTAAAAACTAGTTGCTCAATTATTTCAAATACCTTTAAAAACGCTAATAACATTAAATAATTTGATAATATATTAATATAATTTTAATACTAAAAACACGACACATAATAAGGGACACATTTTTTGTAACAAAACTAATAAAAAATCCTTCACCATGACTACTTATTTCACTGACCATTTTATGCAGTTACTCAATTTGCTGTTTCTCATAATATATTTTTTTCCATTTTTGATACAAACAACAACAAAAAAATAACATCATACAGTTTTTATAACACAAAAATTAGTCTTAATAAAAAATCACGTTTGTACTCCTAATTAAAAAATAAGTTGAAACAAATATAATGAAAATCCCATAGAAGGATAATCCTTCTGCGTAGGTAAATGACCTTGCGACTTTCAGCTTACAAATAAACTAAGTTTAAAATAACAAACTAATTTACAGGCTTTAGGATAAGAATGAAACACAACAACTTAAAAAAAAGAAAGTAACAGAAAAAATTGAGTAATTAACATGTTTTATTATAAAGACGATTTTATTAACATGTTAAAAGCTGTATATATTTTTAATATTTAATATTCATGCATTTGTACCCTTTGAATTGACTGTATCCACTGTTTGGATTTCTTTTTAAATAATGAAAGTGAATTTAACCCTTTAATCTCATCAGACAGAAAGTTGAATATTTTAGGACCAAAAACATCTTTGAGCTATAGTTTTTTTTGCTTTGGGTACTATGAAAATATTATTTAAATGTTGAACTAAATCATCTCATTATACATGGCAAAGACAATTTTTACATACAACCAAGCAAAACTGATTCATTTAGTTTTTAACTTTTTTCATCTAAAATGGTAATCTTTAAAAAATGACATTGGGTTGAAAACTTTTTTTCATTAAATCTCTTAAACTAAGCTATGGCTTAGTTTATATAATAAATATGTTTTAAGTAAATTTTAACATTATGTATTTTAACCTTGACAAATCTTACATTACATCATTCATCCAATATTCTTAAAATACAGAAAAACATTTTCTTTTACATATTAATATATAGATTAAATATACGATTTAAGTAACAAATTCAATTTTTAACGCAACGAATGCTAAATTAAATTATATTTTTTCAACATTTTTTATTAGGTAATTATTTTTTGATACTATCTTCTGGACATTATACAATCCATCGAACGGAAGGCAATAAATATATGGCTTCAGGCCGAGAAACTTCATCAGTTGCGCTTCCCTCAACATATTAAAATCTTCAATAATTATTAATGTTTTTTCATACATATAACCAAGCTTAACCATTTAACGCACAATGAAAATCGGTATTAGGAGTGTTAAAGAAAACTAAAAAGAAAAAAAAGTGATGCCATGTGTAATGCTTTTTTTACCCTTTGATTCCTATGATAGAAGTCACACGAAACAAATTTATATGTTAACTAAAACCCACAAAACGATTATGTGACAATACATTATTTCTAGTCGATAGTCTTCAAAATGTTACGCTTCCCTCGGCGATTAAAATCTCAAATAATTATTTATGTATTGCATTTAAGGCTGAATTTCACATTTTAACTCAAATTGAACATGTAGTAGTTTCAAGGAAAACTAGTCCACAGTGATTCTAAATTGAGAGCCGTGCTGTATTTAAAACTCCGTTACCCTTTCCTGGGATAGTAAGCACAAGAAACAAATAACAAATAGATTAATTGTTAATCTATTGGCTAGTTTTCCCTGAAGCTCCAAAATGTCGATTTTCATTTTACGTTAACATGTTAAGTTCGGGTATTTGTGCGAAATGCATAAACAATTATTCGATCTATCAATCACATGAAAGTTCTCGACTGTAAACAATATATTGTCTTGCCTTCGATGGATTAAAAACTCTCGAAAAGATAATATAATAATTGCTAAACTCCTAGATGAAGATATTCATTATTCCTTAACAAAATCTAAGACAAAACATTGTGTTTTGTATTTAAATTAAAATGCTCTCTAGCATAAATCAGATTTTAATTTTCTCTGCATACCCCTAAATGTTTTACAAAACTAAATAAATTAAAGTTTTCTTGTAATACACAACTTTTTGTGTTATGTTATGAAATATATTTGAACAATAGTAAATAGGTTTCCGCATCATAAATTCATTCTATTAATAATTACATTTCTTTGATTGTTTCTTATGTAGAAAAAATTATTTTATGAGTGCTTTGAATCTCTGAAATGTATTAATCCTCAATACCCATCTGATCTTTTGCATACACAGAAATTATCCTTCAAAGTGACAAATTTCATTGTCGCATAGATAAGTTTAGGTACATTTTTTTACACAAATTTACTGTAGTAATTGTTTATTAAAGATGACACACTTCGCCTTCGCCCGGTTTGTTAGTTCACCGAATCTTTAAACTACTGGAATATAAAAAATGTGCCAATATTTCCGTGGTGTGTTTGACCTCTGCTTTGTTATACCGACATTTCCCTGAAAGACGATTATTCGAAAATCGTCTACGGGCCACTGTGATGAAAAAGCATTCGACATTCCAGGCCATAATAAATACCAAATTTTTAACATTAGATATTATGAAGTTGTATTCTTAAATGTTTGAATTTGATTGTTTGAAATTTAATAAATATTAGATTAATATAATAAGTCGCTTTGTAATAGAATCGTGTTAGACAATTCATGGCAAATTAGGAATTTCTTTGGGTTTTTTGTTATTTTAGTCCGACAATTAAGATACATATAATTACAGAACATTTCAAAATTGTATGAAAATAAACTATAAGTGGGAATATCAAAACGGTGATATATTATTCATAGTGTTAATGAAATTTAAGGATATTTGTAATTTTACATTGTTAATTTAAAGCAGTTGAATGGGACATCTTCTTTTCTTTTTGGGGATTATGAGCAAAGATTTATTTATTTAATTTCGCCAAATTGGCTATTGATTCTGTAAAATTTAATATGAAAAATGCTTTTCAGGAATATGTAACTTATCTCTAAATTGGAAAACTTGAAAACTATATCAAAAATACGCCTTTGATGTAGTTGGCTATAAAATCAGTAGGAACATAACCCGGACGTATATTATTAAATTAGTAGGTGTGTACTGGTATTTCAAATTTTTTATTGAATGTTATTTCTTGTGTTTGAAGTGGAATTACATAAAAGTTATAATCAAGTTGGATTTTTTTCTCACTATATTATGTATAAATTTTCCTGATTAAAAATTGTTTATTATACATATTTACAAATGAAGAAATGTAGTTCTAATGGAATTTTAGATAATGTAAGGTTTAAAACTTTGTAAAATTTTATTATTATATATATTTTATATACTACTATATACTTTTATAGTGCTTAAATTATCATTAACTAATATTGATACCTCTGGATTTTCTTACGATTTTCACATATTGCTGAGAACATACATAAAGCACATGAAAAGGGTTCAAAAATTAATTTCTCCTTGTTACTTTTTTAAATTGAACAAGACAGCAATACAGATTTTCAGTACGACGTTTCGTGTTATCAGAACAATCAACAATTGGTTAAATACCATACTATTTGTTTTTATTTTTAAATTTAAATCCAGTTTGAAATATAAAATTATGCAGAAAAATCTCCATGTTTCGATACTGAACGCCTGAAGAACAATTATTATCACAGTTGTAAAGGAAACACTAATTAAAAATATTAACAGCAGTATGTACTGAATTAGTTACAAAAACAGTTCAACAAATAAATATCATATTTTAAGGATAGGTTAGATCGTCTAATTGTGCAAGCCAAAACAATACTGGTATGCCCTAGTAAATTTGTTTGAACTGCTTCTAAAATCTGTTACGACTCTGAAGTGGATTCATATATTTTTGAGGTACTCCCATAAATAAAGATCTAGATAAGTTAGGTCCGACGTACTTGCAAGCCAGGAAACATCTGAATATATACAGGTCCAACCCAAACGAAATCGGCTTGAAAATTCCTGAAAAACTCTGAGCAGGAGTCCCTCCCGTCTTATTAAAAAGTTATTGATTTGTGCGAATTTATTTTCGAACCATTCTTCCAAAGTATCGTTGTGTCCAAGCAATGCCCAGAAGTTTTGTGCAAATAGGGATTTTGTCGACGAATAATATCTAATCATTTTCATACGAATTGAAAGACTGTGTAACTAATTAAATTTTGTATTGTGACTAAAGTAAATTGTCAATAAAAACAATTTTTTTTTCAAATTCATCATTTATTATATTGCGACTTTATTTTATACAGTTTAATGGCAAATATTTATGTTGGATTTTTTTTTGAACTTTGAGCAGTGATCTATATTAGATATTTTAAAGTTCAGATATATTTTAAATTTAGAAATAAGCGTTTAAACTTTAAACCACATCGTGACTCTTTAAGTTTATCAAAATTTTCTGTTGAATAATTCAATTTTTGCATAATTTGTCCTATGTTAGTAATTAAGTCAAAATTGAGTTTTTTGTAGTGAATATTGATGCTTTAAAATCATAAACATTGTCACTAACAATGTAAAAACACAGATTTGCACCCTAACACCAAACCTTTGTTTAAACACTGAACACCCGCCGTTTCAACAACTCTAAGTTGTCATCATCAAGGAGTAAACCAACCGTTGGGTGTTTAAATAAAGGTTTGGTGTTAGGGTGTAAAACTGTGACATTTGTGACACATTAAAGGTTCCACAGAATTTCCAGTTTCACTAACAGGTTACTAACTGGATTGAGTGATTATATGCAAGAATGGCACAAATCAGTATACTGTATCAATAATATATTGTCTTGCGTTCAATGGAATGAAAAATGTCAACAGTTAGTATCGTCATTTCTTTGACAGGTTTCAGTAAACCGCTACGACGTGTGTTTTATATCCTAGGAATTACAGGGAAACGGCGTAACACACAGTATGACTCCCGATTTGGAGACTCTGTGAGATCAATTTTCCTGACACTCCTGGGTGTAGGAATACATTTAGCGATAAAATAAATAAATTAAGTTATATGTTCTATATACATAAATAAGTATTTGAAAATTCAATCAGTTGAGGGGAGCACAACTGATGAAAGTTCTCTAATAGAAACAATATATTGTCTTGCTTTCAATGGATTGAAAAATCTCGAAAATTTCGTCTTGTATCAATAATCGCCATAGGGCTGTTTGTAAAAGTTTCATTTACAAGTGTAAGTTGTTAAGTTGAGATAGAATGTAATCTTTATAACAATAAATTGATGGTAGTTTTATGTGTAAACGTGAAGTTATGAAGAGACCGAATTTTGAAACAACTTTTTATTTTAATTCTGTACCAATGTCTACCACAATTGAGTTGGGTATTCCACGATAAAAAATATAATAAACAAAATTATTTGCTATCTCTGTAATTGCAAGGAAAGTTACTATGCATGTTAGCCTAAAAGCTTAAAATAATAATTAGAAATTTTGTACCTACTAGATTTTTTGATAGTGGACGTATCCAGATCTATCCTTCCGAAAACATTTTCTGTTGTGAACATTCATATTCATAGAGTGCCGTATTGGGACTGCTGATATATTCAACTTGAACATAATTTCGAATGGAGTTTTTTAAATGTCCTATAGCATTTTAATAATATGTAAAGTTTGAGTAAGCTTTGTGAATAAGGTCAATAATATCTAATGTCGCATGAATTTGTTACTTGAAGAATTTCATTTTATTTAATTCATAAACTAATGAGAAATATTAGAAATTTTAGGATATTGGATAAAGGTATAATATTGCTTGTAAAAATTATTTTCATAGTTGTTATCACCAATATCAGACGATATCCGAATTCTTTCTTCTTCGTTTTCGCTTACTCTTTTCTCCTCAAGGGTCCTTAAAGGTACATGTTCTATATAAAATGATATTGTGGTTAACTTTCTGCTTATATAAAAATTTTGACATTAAAGCATAAAAAATTAGACATATTTTTCTCAAGTTGTAAAATAAAAGAATTTTATGAATTTTTTTAAATATTGTAATTAGATATCCCGTACCTTAGTCAACGATAGCCTGAAATCTCTAAGCCAATAAGACAATTCAGAACGTTATGAAACTAAAAGAGTTAAGTTTTGATTTAGGCTATTGATAAACAAAACGTGTTCATGTATTGTGCGAAACTGTTATATATCTTTAAACAAACTCCTCGTTGTAATCGATGCGGGATCTTGAGAATCCAGAATCAATTAGGATTTTTAATTTTAGTTCAGGAAAAGTAATATACATACTAAGTTATATCTTGTGGTCCTATGATAGTTCATTTACGAATTGTGAAGGTTGTAATAAGCACAATATGTACTCATCAATGTGATAATGAAAAACCATCATGAAGTGGCAAAGAGATGTGTACAGACTAGATTTTGAAGTAAATTTTGGTGTGGGGTCGTTGGTAATTTAATATAACTTACTTCAGACATAGAATTTCAGATACATTTATAGATAGTATTACCGGAAATACACTTGCCAAGTTGTACGAAAAACAGTCACCAATTGTCAAAGTTGTCTCTATGTAAATTTGCAATTCTGTAAATTAATATCTAATGACGAAGCACTTAAGCACTTAATTAGATTTTAAACTATTGCATGAATGGGGATATTTTTTATTAATCCTGATTTGTTGAGAAGTCTTTATTTAGGTTCATACTCTAATGAAAATGCGTTTAACATAAATCCTTTTCTCCTTATTTACGTTCATGTTTTATTGAAAATTCAATGCGTTAATACATTATTTTCTTATTAATGTTACTTTGCGACAAATAAATCATGGCCTACTTAGAAAAATTAAGGCCTAACTTCACGAAGTGGGATATTTTGTTGATACTCAAATGTTTTATAGACTTGTGGTGTATTAATAGGCAGGAAAGAAGAATTGAACTAGTTTGCGGAATGACAAAAGACTTTTGAGACATGTGATAAATGCCATCTTATTCGATTAAAAAAGAGTCCAAATAATGTCACATCTTGACAGCTATAAAATTAACCGTTTCAGATTTACCGGCGAAAAACGATTGTAAATCTAAAGCCAGATGTCAAATGCACTAGGTTTTCTCTAAACCTTTCTCTATATTACCTTTGCGGTAGGTGTAATAGGAGTAAAGACCCTTGTATACAGAAGCGAATTTCGGACACAATCTATATTTAATTACATATAAGCAGCTCGATTGTTTGAAACATTACTTAGTAATTGATAATTATATTGGTAAAGTAGAATAATTTACTTGCTTTTAAAGAGTTTATCTGGCCATTTTTCTTAGCATTTTACATTACATTGCAAATATTTGAAAATGATAAGGTAAAAATAATTATTGAAATAAAATATAAACTAAATTTTATTTGCATTTGTACCGTCCAAATGACCAATTTTTATTTACTCCCCACTCAGCAAATGTTGAACACATTATCAATGTCAAAATGTGAAATTTGGGTATTTATTATTCCAGCAAAGTACCTAACAATGATACTTAATATTATGCTACCTACCTTACCAAGCATTAAACCATCATACAATGTAAAGTGACAGGACATGGATGAATTACACCTCAGATAGTTGCACAATAATGAACAAGACCCAAAAATTATATGTATGTTTTAGACAAATATTGATTAATAATGATTATTTCTAAAGGTAAATATTCTGTATAAAATATGTCCATATCTAAATGTTATTAAATATATCCAAAACGTCAATTGATTCGGTAGTTTCACGAGGATAAAATTATAGCTATATTATATTTCTGACAGAACAGAAATTGTGTCAAATACTACCGATTAAATATTTATAGCATGCTTCTCTTATCAAATATATTATAATTTATTTAAATATAGTGATTTCAATTAAAACTTGTTTTTCTTGGAGATAGATCATTTTACTCGTTTTGTGAAGTTTATTTTTAACATCCTCTATTTTTTTAACGTTTTCTTGAGAAATAACACCACAGGGTGATTTTGATCAAAAGACCCTAATTAGTTTATAATAAGCTAATGCGAAGATATTACCCACATTATTTACTTCCCACAAATGTATAATGGGAGACAATTATGAATGTAGTTTTTAGCCTGAATCTCTTTTGCCTAGTAATGTTTGTGATCCAGATAAGAAATCTTGGGTTGCTTTAAAGTTTTTAATAATTTGCCGTCAACGACAGCCCTTCTAAGCTCTTCCCTGGTCTTAACCAGTTTCACACATGGGATCCTCAACACCCTCCGAAAGTCCAAATCTGAGAACCCTAATTGTTGTGTACTTTTTATATTCAGCTTTTATCTTTACTAATAAAAACTTTTACTAAACATTAAATTGTTGTACACCATGCGATGAAAATATTTATCACAATTTGATGAGTTTTGTAAGGATGTATTACATGTTCCACAGTGATGTTTTAGAAGTTCCATGTATCAGTCTGAATATTATCATTGTCTATGTACAATGTACACATCCATTTATACTGTATAATCTTACTAATGAGAAGTGATGTTTTATTTCGAGAAACAAAATATAAAAAATCCGGTATTCCCGGATATGGTAAATAATAATTTACAATTATTAAAAATAATTCGTTTATTCCATTCGTCTATGACAATAAAAAAGCTTGCACATCAAAATAAACTATTCCATTCAATGCCCATCCCTAGTATATAGTGTTGAGTTCGTTACCAAATTATAGTTACACTCGTCAACAAACTTGCTAATAAGTTGAACTATATACTGGAGGAAGATAGGTAAATGTAGTCTGCTTACAACTGAAATATCTATAGCTGTTTGGACGATTCTTTTGGGAATATTTTTACATTAGTACATTAAAAAACAAATAAAAGGTATTTCAGTTTTTTATTAACCTATGAGGTGCAGTCATATGCTTAGAGATATATAACATATGCTTAGAGATATATAATCATTTTTGAATGGACTTTTAAAACCTTCATGCAGTTTAGAGTATTAAAATACTCTAGATATGTTACACGGGAGCTTTTTTATACTACATGTCTTACAGTATCATACTATATGTCTAATATGTATAGGTTTGAGAGTTAATAGTGTTTTCAATTTTAACTCTTTAACATTCAGTGTCGAACGAATTAAAATACTATCTGAAAGTATCAATCGTCTTGATCCTGAGTAGTATTATTAAACCACAAAAAATATTTATTATTTATTAAACTTTAATTAAATTAAGATTAAAATTTAAAATGATATGAAACTGATTTTACTAGAGTGTTTCTTCGCGCATGACATCAATGCAATGCTTGAAGACGTCGTGAAACATTGGTATGCTGCTAATAACATTAACAACTATTCTTCTATTCTTCTTCGACTATAAATTGTTTTTGAAAGTTTTTCCCAAGTGTCGCCTATGGGCTTCAT
This sequence comes from Octodonta nipae, assembly GCA_034190945.1. Taxonomy (NCBI): domain Eukaryota; kingdom Metazoa; phylum Arthropoda; class Insecta; order Coleoptera; family Chrysomelidae; genus Octodonta; species Octodonta nipae. The sequence continues at coordinate 122,144,021 of CM067220.1, read as the reverse complement.
ATCCGGGGATAATGCAGCCAATATGAATGATTCATTCGATTTTAAGGCAGTCAATAAGTGCATTTGTAAAATGCGCGCTGGAACATTATTGTCAATGAAAACAACAGCTTTCTGTAGTCGAAGATAACATCTCTAACCCTCCAGACTGAATTCAGCATATAAATTATCACTTGGAAGTAACCACGCGCCAAGCATGCCCTTTGTTTGTAGCTACACACAAATTATGCTACAACAGATATTGCTTGAATTTGTTAGAAAGCATAGTACTCTATTCAAAAACCTTCATATAATTGTATGTCGTTGTCACCCAATTTCAAAAATTCGTGCAGACACAGTAGTGAACTCTTATATTGCAAATTAAATAAGTTTGATTTATTTTTTAACGTCAATTTTATTTTCAAAATAAAACAAACTTAACTAGAGCAAATTATTAGGAAAAGTATTGCACCGTGTTGGATTACAAAAACGAGTGGACATCAAAGTCAGGTAGAGACATTCCAAGTCCAATATTCGTCATGTAGAATCATAGGAGAATGTTTTAGATAGGATTCCATGAATTAAAGACATTTGGTTAGTTGAGATGAATATATGATTGATATATATTCAATCGAATTTCTGTCATTCTTTTTTAAAATGTATTACAACAAAACTAGAAGGCAGGCAGAATAGACATTCAAGAATCCCATAGAGACCTCGTAACCTTTAAAACAACTAACTGTTAAGTATGGTAAATCAAAACCAAATTACCAGTCCAATGTTTTTTAGCCACTTCCAAATTTTAAGACTACCAATAATCTAAACATATTTAAATCAACGTGTGAGACCAAATGTTAATCCTTCAATTAATAGACCAACAAAATTTCGAAATTACACTAAGTAAAAACACTTCAACATTTCCAAGTCAGCCGATAAATGTTCATATTGTTCAAATTCACAGAAATTTTGCGGCATCCTTCCGACTACATACAAGTTTACTGAAAATGTTATATACATATATATTAATATTTAAACTATTGCATTTAGCTAATAGTACTACTAAATTTTTAGTTAAAGAAGTTCATTATGCAGATATTTCAGATTATATCACTGATTTAAGAACAATAATAGCTTTTAAAATTTCTTTAGCTATTCTGCCACATGTTTGAAATAAAAATTATGGCAAAACCGAGTATTATATTTGAATTATAGTGGTTCATGCATTCCTCTACCCAACATAGAATATCCACTAACGCGAATGATACATCATAATATCGTTACTTTTTTTTTTTAATTAACATTCGCATAGGTGAAAATCAGCTGTCTACAAGATCATACTTATTCTCAGTTATAAGAAATGGATTGTAAAAATTTAATTCTTCTTATGAAATTAAGTATATCATGTATGATTTTCAAAATCATTCACCAAACTTGAAATATACTTTGTTATGGGTATCCACAAAACTATTCATTCCCTTAAAATTGAAAGAGTTTTGGTCCTACAAACCAAATATTTAATAATATTGAAAAAAACATAATATAATTTTACGGAACACCACATACTACATATGACAATAGTACCGAATTCAGATCTCAACCCTTAGTAAAGCATCAAACGTCATATATCTCCCTAAACTATTTACACCACCCCAAACGTAGGTAACGTTTAATTGATCAATTGGTTCAAATTACCAGGCTAGTGTTATTAAGAAAGTTCTAAATTTTGACACCCAACAATCGAACCAAATTTGATTCACCTTGTTACGTCAAAGTTTAATTATTCTTTAATGGAGTCATGAAATTTCAAAACTACAATAATAACACTTTAACATTGCCAAATCTGCAGATAAATAATTCAATTAAGACTTAATTACAGAACTTTCCCAAGAAGAAACCGTTCCGACCCCAAATAAAAATAGTCTGGAATATTTCATAATATGATTGTTAAATTTTACCAAGCTCCACAACACCCTGAAAATAGTTATCTAAAATATTACTTTTATTTAAGAATACCACCGGACTTTATTTATTTGAAGAATTTCTCTAGCCTGCATAGAATATAGAAAAATGTGAGTGATGCATGTTCAATTACAAGTCTAAGATTTTGCAGTTTAAATTATTAATCAATATAAGCCTAGAGCAATATCACCCGTGGACGAGATTATACTTATTATCAGTTTAAAGAAATGAATTGTAAAAATGTAATTCTTCTTGTAAAATTAAACATATCTTATATGACTTCCACAAACATCCCCTAAAAATAAAATATAGGTACCCACAAAACTACTTTATTTCCCTTGTATTCAAAGAATTTAGGTTCTGTAAACGACATTTTAAGAATTCCGTAAAAAGATTTATTTACGGTACACTATATGTGAACATATTACCAAATTCAAATCTCAACCCTTAGTAATGTTTTCAATCTTTATAGATACATATGCAATTTAGATAGATAATAGTCATTTGTGACAGCTTCAAACTTCATATATCCCCACCAAACTGCATCTTAGGTAACGTTTAATTAATAAGTTAATTCAAATTAGGAAGCCAATGTTTTATAGAAAATTCTGAATTTTAATCAACCGATGAAACAAAAGTTTAATTTTATTCTACCTAAATAGACTAACACAATTTCAAAACTACAATACTTCAACATTTCCAAGTTTACCGATAAATGCTCAATTAAGACCTATTTACCGCTTTTTCAATAGTTTTAATTAAGAATACCACTATATTTTTTATTTGAAGAATTTCGTCAAACAAATATTTCATATACCACCATTTGATGCAAAAATGCAACAAATTTCTTTTGTCAATTTTGATATGTTTCACATAAAAATTTCTGCAAAAACGGAAACTCCCATTATGATTATAAAGGTTCAAGTAATTCCTCTACCCAGCGTATGATATTATATAACGTGATAGGAACATCCTTATATTGCTAGCGAGAGTTTTTACCGTTTAAAGTATTAATCAGCTTCGAAAGTGAAATATTTCTATGAATTAATATACCAACACTTAAAAACAGCCATCGGTAATTCTTACACTCAGCCGAAATAAATGTATTCCAAGAATTTAATTCTTCTTGTGACTACCGACAAGTTATACGTACGATTTCCAATATCAACCACTGAATCCTTATATACTGAAATAATTTCAGTTTAATACATTTTTAGACAGTTCCAAAAATCTATAAATTTACAGTATACCACCCATAAAATGTGTCAATACTCAATTCATGTCTTAACCATTAGCCGAGTATCAAACTCCCTAATAATAATAATCATTATTAACAGTGCAACTCAGACCGATTAGTCATGTCTTAAAACTCCAAACTTCATATATCGCCACTAAATAATTCATCTACTGTAGTCTTACGTATTTATTTAATCGAAAAAACAAATCCAATTATATTATATGTACCCTTGGATCATTTAACGATAATATCCTAAATAAATATGTCACCAACAAGAACTATACAAAAACATAAAAAATTCGAAGCATGCAATGTAAAAAAATGACTGTCCTAAACTATGTTTTAGACACAAATCCTATATATAAACTCATTTATATATAAACCTTTCAACATAATTTGGGGACAGTTTATATATCGCAATATACCCAAAATGTGTACCATGACACCATCTATTGGAATCTATAGAAATTCACTTTGGGCTCAAAATATGCTGTACATATAAATTTCAAAATGTCCCCAAAGCATGCCTTTTACACAAACATAGTTTGGGACCAGTCCTCAAAACATGCAGATGTCCCCAATGTATGCCTTGGTTAAAAAAAGTGTCTCCATAGTATGCGTCCTGCATATATATATATATATATATATATATATATATATATATATATATATATATACATATATATTTGTTTTTAAGTTTTCGCGGGCACTAAATGTTTTAGGTGGTTTCCGGGAATTCATCCGCGTAATTGATAACTGATCCCTGCCGGGATCGATGGTAAAATGACGACGTTTCGGCAGAGTCACATCTGCCCTCTTCAGGTCGGTTCGCATAATTCTCGTAGCCTTCTGCTTTCGCTTCTAGTTACTCGAATATTAAGTAGTATTCGAGAGGGGCAGATGTGACTCTGCCGAAACGTCGTCATTTTACCATCGATCCCGGCAGGGATCAGTTATCAACTACGCGGATGAATTCCCGGAAACCACCTAAAACATTTAGTGCCCGCGAAAACTTAAAAACAAATATATATATATATATATAGCCCATCATCAGTTGCATATATTCAGATATAAATTGGTTGATATATAAGGCACTGTAGATTATAATTATACAGGGTGGTTCCAGATATGTTAGAAACCAAATGTTTTATTGGGTGGCCCATAAGCAGTTGTATAACAGAGCGTTTAAAATATAGACTGTAGTGCAATTATAGTTATAGGGATGCATATACAGAGTGGTTGAGTAGATTTATAGTTATGTAATGTGATATAAAAAATGTTGGAACAAAAATGGTACATTTCGTAGCCCATAACCAGTTGCATATATAGGATAGATTCAGTATAGGGTGAGAGACATTATAGTTATACAGGGTGATTATAAAAAATGTTAGAAAAGAAATGATTTAGAGGCTAGCTTACAAAGAGCTGTATATATATTATCCCAAAATTATTTTTTAAAGTATGTAAAAAATGGCTGCATAATTGCTTTTAGATTTGTAAAACAGTTGATTTACTTACTTAGCACTCATCTTACGATTTAGGGTAAGAAATTGAGTTCTTCATTCTAAATCATATCTTTGCTAATGCCAATAATTTTTTGAACGTGCTACACATCGGTGAATGTTACGATAACTGCCAACAATGAACGGTTGACCTAATAAAAGCACCCACATATTAATTTTTATTGCAATCAAACTTAAAAATCAGAGAAGCAGTTTTTATTTCACAAGCCATTTAGAATTCCATTATGGGCTTAATTGGACAAGTTCGTAATAAACGAACATTTAATCGGACGATGGCTTGTTGCACAATAGCGTTTTAAAAAATGCGCTGATTAAATAGTAAAAGTAAGTGAACAAATAATTAGTATAAAAATAAAAGTATGTCGCTATGAAATTCAGCCATTTCTTTAATTTTATTCTCTAATTGGGAAAGGTGGAGGTTAATATATTTTTTACTGCCTGTCGTCTCAAAATTTAAAAAAAGATGTAGCTGGAGTTTGGAACTGGTTGCTTCCAACTTCTTTCACTAGTTAACAGCGTAATTCGTCAAGTGCGATGTTTGTTCTAATCTAGATAAGCATAATATACAGGGTATTCCATCTCAAACGAGCCACCTTGAATATCTTGGTTATTTTCAAAACTATTGCAATAAGAAAAAACAGGTCGAATTTTATTTCGAGGGAGAAATTTTTTGAGGTTAATTAGTTAGTTAATTTTACGGACTATATTAAAAAAACGAATTTACATTACAATACATTGCCTCTGAAGCAAATGTTCAAAGTGTCTTCCATTAACTTCCATACAATAGTACAACCTTGACTGAAAGCCGTCTCTGACATGGTTCAGCATAGTCTGTGTTATCTGACGACACTCCGCTATAATTAGTTGGCGTAGTTCGTCCAAATTCTCAGACTGAGTCAAATTTTGGATTTAACATGTCCCCACAAACAAAAATCCAAAGGGTTTAGATCAGGTGTTCGGGCAGGCCATTATACAGGGTCTCTTTCGTCCAATCCAGCGACCAGGGTATTCCAAATCGAGGTATTGACGAACTGGTGCGGCGTAGTGAGGAGGAGCTCCATCTTGGAAATGCAATTGCTCTTCATGTAGTAGAAAATCATTTTCTAATTTTTCTATTATCAATGCATTAATTTCTTTTTCCAATATATTGTGATAAAAATTACCAGGAATAAACCGGAGTCCAATTAGATGATTTCCCAAAAATCACTGCCTAAACGTTTAGTTTTACCGGATGTTGACTATGAGCTTCTTGAACTAAATGAGGATTTGTATCGCTCCAAAATCTACAGTTATGTCGGTTAACTTCCCCATGAAGTGAAATAATGCACTCATCCGAAAAGCAAACATTGTAGAAATAATTCGGGTTTTCGGGATCCCAATCATCCTCATTCAATTCATGAAGTAATTTAAGATGGAATTTGCACTTATACAAAATTCTAAAACGTTAGTTTTTCTAATACCGGAAGTTGCAGAGATTTTGCTGCACAGACTGCGTGTTTGGTATAAGTTGGACATGGCTCAATGTAACCACAGCTACTCCTTCATCATTTGCAATTCCAATGGGACCTCTTTTTTTATTCATTACTGAGCCCGTCTTAACAAATTTTAAAAACAACTCCAATACGTATTTATGACGAACATTACGTTCGGAATGGTTTTGGTTAAAAACCCTTGCAGCAGATCGAGCACAATTTTGATTTTGGGAATAAAGACTTACCAGCTCAACACGTTTTGGCAATGTATATACCATAATTATCTTTTAAATTTTCAACAAATCAGTGCGACAGTGGAACAGGGTGGTTTAAGAGCGTACTATAAAATAACTCCTTTTTAATACTTTTCCATGGAGTAAAAACTTTTAATTTAATAATCCGGTTTTACTACTTGGTCCGTGGACACTTTGCACATTTGCTTTAGAGGCATTGTATTGTACTGTAAATTCGTTTTTTTATACTCTTTGAGAAGGAATACCCTGTATATATTTATTACCATGAAAAATGAACAATGAAAATTTAGTCGACGGGTTATTTTAGAAATTTAAAGAGCTTACAATATTAGAAGAAAAATGGCACCCTGATAAATTACAAATGGCAAAATGTTAAAAAAATTCAAAAGGAACAATTTGAACAACTAATGCATTAGTAATACAAGATAATAAAACAGTTAATCAGAAAATACAGATTATGGAATATTGTGGATAAATGATAAAATTGAAATTCTAAAAAGTTCAATGGTTAGTCTCGAAAATAAAGTGAAACATGATTTCAATTTAAACGAAAATACAACAAGACTTACAGAGACATATCAGGAGTACTGTATGTACTAAAAGTTCCTTTAACAAACCGTTAGCCGATGCACAAATGCCAATTGAGAGGAGTGGCTACAATTAACGGTTGAGATAGCCAGGAAACGTCAACATTTGTATTAATTTTTCTAAGAGGTCCAGTGTTACAACTTCTCCGGTGCATTCTTGTCAGGGAATTATGACAAGATTATTGCAGTCGTGGATTAAAGATGTAACAGCCAATCACTGAGCCAAGTATACCAGGTGCAACTGAGTGGGAAAACACAAAAATCTGATGACAGGCCACAATAATTCGGAGCAGACGTTAGCGTACCCAGAACTACCAGAAAACCTTAACGACCAATTGGCTAAACAAAGTTTTATAAATGGTAATAAAGATGTCGAGATTCAATGAAATTTGAGACATAGTTGTATAAGGAATAGCAATGAAGTTCTGTGACGTATTTTGGAAGCTATCTTGACCATGTCCAATTCAAGGGAAACAGGCGATAAAGCAAAAACGAATCACTAGTGGCCTATGCTGTCACTGTAAACGTACGGGGTATTACCGACGTGACTGCAGAGCGGGTTACCAGACAGATCACCAGTCAGAGATGGCCAACCCGACTATACCACCACCAGCAACAGGCAGCGAATCATGATAAAGTTTAGCAATTGAGTTATCCAGACCAGTCGTCAGAACAGTACCCATCCGACAGGTTCGGGTACAGGTGAATGAAGACTGGACAAGAGTCAATCCTATCACCCAGGGACAAGATGGAACGAGGTGGCTAAATACTCGCGCGACCTAAATGTTTTGTGGGCTCAACGGAAATCCTTAGAGGTAGATTATAAAATGTTGAAGTGAAACTGGGAAAGCCATGATGGCAGAGAAATGAAGTCTTCACTGGTAGTCCCAAGAAAAAGAAAAAGATTTAGTAATAATAGGTAAAATTCGCCAACGATATTATTGGGTAAATTACTTCGAATATATTAAAGCCTGGTGCCGGAAATATGCTACCTGTGCTGCCAGTAAGGGACCATAACCAAGGAAGTGGGAATGGTCGAGTTTTATAAAATTTCTTGCCCAAAATTCGTTCATTTACGCTATGCACTCCTAATTAGGGAACCAAACTCTGTACTGACACAAACAAATAGTTATCTAAAACCTAATGTTCCAAGGCCAAACGTGGTTTATTTTCATAGCTTTTGTCACTTTGATTATATGTTTCACTATTTAATAATTTTATCAATACAAATAAAACTTTCTTAAATCCACGTGGTAATTGGAAAACTAAATAAATAAGTGAATTGCTATATCTCAACTATAACTTATCACAAAGATAATCATATGAGTGTTAGATCGTACTTCATTCACTACATGTGAAGGTTTATCTATTAAATGGGAACAAATAACAATTACATAAAGCTATTTTAAACATGAAATAAGATTCCAAAATCGTAGTTTACTTAACAGTAGCCCCCATTAAACAGTGTTAGGATAGAGACCTGCCCAAAATTCATAGGTATATCGTGCAACATTTTTTTTTGGAAATTAAGCGGAAACTTGACAGGTGATTAATTTTTACAGTTCTGAAGACTTATGTCAAAAAAGAAAAGAGTCTATCCGTGGGACACTGATGAATAGAAAAGTATTGTGGAATCTAAGAGTGACGTCATAACATAACCGTGGTATAACGATTATGAGTACGAACATTTCTAAAGTGACGTCACTTTTCGATTCTGTAATCTATATATATATAAATAGGGAAAGAAAAAACGATTAGGTACTATGTTCTCTTCTATCTCTCAACCGATTTGCTCCATTTTTGTTTTGTTTAGTAACTACTGACGACCTTCAGTGCAGAATGTTAATATTAATATATAATATTGGTTCATTCATTAAATAAAATATAATAAAAATTCATTATTTACGTCCATATTGTCAACGCCAAACAACTGGCAGTGCCGCCTGGTGCCTATTTGTTCTGTGGTGCCGCCGCCGCCAGACGGTCAAAACTCAAAACAATGAGTAATTGTATATGAAGGGAGCGATCGTTAGATATATTCTTAGAGCATGTACTTCTGGAAGTGGTATGCAAGCGTTGTTATTGTTTAGTGGTAAAATAGTCAATGTAGTAGATCAGTACTGATTTTTCGGACGCGTTGCGGTAACTTTCATATTAAATATTCTGTGAATTTAATTATTTGTTTAATATATTATTATCACAACCTTCCCGAAGGTGTTGTGTAAAAAATTGTCAGAGAGCGGTCAATAGAGAATGTATTAAATATTTAAGTTCTCCCAGGGTTGTCTGTCCTCTATTTTCTTTAATATTCCTGAACTTGATTGAAACCGCAAATGACGAAAACTTTTAGGTTGCAAAGAATAATCTTCCAATTATGATATTGAATATTTTGCCCGGAGCGCTTCTTGCCAAAAATTTGAGGGGTCATTCAGTTGTCAAGAATATTTCGAATAACTATATTTGATTACATTCTTATTATTTCAATAGATTTGTCAATATGAGTGAACAATTTTGGTCATCACATCTACATCTACGATTTCTCCATAACTCTGTTTCTTACAAAAATATCCTTATTAAAATTTAATGAAATAGGGTCGAATTTCGACCACTGGGCGACCACTTGTTAGAATAATTTTCTTTGGATCGGAGTCTCATTGCAGGTTAGGTTAGTCATGACGCCCTGAAATTTCTTCTCACGTCATTGGCGGCCTAATAGGTGGCCCATAGGGGTCATGACCCCCCAAATTGACAATTCTGTTGGAATAATAAAATTACGAAAATTAAATCAAAAGTAAGTAAGTAATTTCTGAAAGATTTTTAAGGAGATCTTTGATTATCTTGCCTGCAATAAAATATTCAAAAATAGATATTTATAATTTTTTTTAATTACAATTTATTACAGACCTTAAATCAGTTACAAAGGAACTGGCACCAAGGCAGTCATTTTTATGGTTATTACAACAGAATTGCTTAATTACTTTAACATCAGAAGCTTAACATAAAATACAATAAAAGATTAGTCTCTGGTTTTTTAAAATGTTTTGAGATTACGTAGTATAATCTTCTCATTTCCTTGAAATATATTGATATCGATTTTATTGTATATATCTATACTTTTGTAAATGGAAGAATTCTGGGACTTTTTTGTTCGGTAATAGTTATTTCCTATCTGCTCTCTTGTTCTTAAATTACAATAATGTTGATCTTTATTTAACTGTAATTTCTCTTTAATTTTAATTAAGTTATTCTGCCTCTTATATATCAGCTTTATTTGTTCAAATTTTTTTAATTGTTTTATTCTTAAGAAATGATAGTCTCTGTATAATATTTCACTAGCAATATTATAATCAATTGGAAATCTAGTTTTTATACTCTTATTCTGAAGTCTTTGTAATTTATTTAATAAGTCTTGACTAGTATTGCCATAGCATGGTAATAAATATCTCAGATGAGTTTCTACAAAACTATTATAATATAAGTATTTAGTATTTTTATTTAGCATATGTTTATTTCTACTTATTGCTCCGAGCATTGGAGCTACTTTACCCACTATGTTATCTATATGTACATTCCAATTTAGTTTATCTGTAATTATTAAGCCTAAATATTTATATTGCTGTACCTTTTTGAAAGTGTTGTCATTTAGTTTAATCATTGGATTAATATATTTTTTTCCAATCTGATTAATAACCATACACACAGTTTTTTCTACATTAATGGTCAATTTGTTGTAGCATATCCAATCAAATTATTGATTAAGATCATTATTTACTGTTATATGTAGGCTTGCCACAATTAGTACAGTATCATCACAAAATTTGTAATATTTTGCCTGTATTCTAGCATATTTCAGACTATGTACATATAGTAGGTATTGTAGTCGTCCTAATACTGATCCCTGTGAAAAATGCGCAACCGAAATAGTTAGTAGTCGTAAGGGTGGACATAAAACATAAAAAACTCACAATTATTATAATAATGTAATTTCATTAGATTAATGATGCAATTAGGCCAAACAGTTGAAATATTTTAATAAGACATTACACAATTACATTTTAGCTAATTTTATTTTTACCTACAATCCTAATAAACGACTGCAAAGAATCCACGTATGTTTCCTGCATATCGCAACGGATTCTCATTGAAACCATTCAAAAGTTTATATCATCATCTCTCACGGAATTATTCGTATTTATGCAATCGCATTACACACCATAAAGTTTACGAGCATATCCGCATTTTTCTGTGTCAACAGCTTGATAACGGAGCGCACCGTATTATTTGAGAGATATAAAGAGGACCATAAAGTGTTGCACAAGTTCAAGTGCTCTTTAACAAAGAGCGCGAGCAACCTATTTTGAATGGGAGTTCGTTTTCTCTTGAAGGAGAAAATGCTAAACCGTTGCTTAATTTAAAATTTTATTACCTACACGTTTGTTCGCTTAGCGTTTGCCACAATTGTTGAATGCAGACAATTGAATGTTTGGCGCTTAATAACATACTAGAAAAAATAACACCATAAAATTAAAAATTGAAGTAGGCCCGACACGAAACGAAAAATTAAAAAATACTCATATTCCGGATTTAGTACAATTTCATATTTGCGTACCAGCCAAATACTGGAGCATTTTCAGTGTTTAGGTGCTCTACGGATCCACACAAAAATTACATTATATTCGGTCCAGCTGTGTGGATGTATCGCCACCTATCGGGCCCAATTGTGAATCTAAACTGTCGAGAAACACCCTCAAAAGCACACACAAAAAAGTTTGTTAAAATCAGTCCAGCCATTTATGAGTACAGATGGCTGCGCTCCTTACCTGGTCCAGTTATGAGTTTAAACCATCCAGGAACCTACTCAAACCCACACAAAATTCATTAAAATCAGCCCAGTAGTTTAAGAACAGTAAAAATTGTAGTAAGACCCTTTTATCAAGCAAAAAATGAGCTGATGATCTTCAAATGCATGTGCAAAAAACTGCATCAAATTCGGTTTATTCATTTAGGAACTACGATGCCACAGACAGACACACATGTCCACAGATACTCACCTTAAATTTATAACAACACCCGTCTTTTTGCTTCTGATGTTAAAATGTGTCCATAAGAATTGTGAAATAACCTAAATGATTAGCCAGTACTTACAATAAAATATTTTTAAAAACTGTTACCTGACTACAAAATAGAACTAAGAACTAGATCGAATTCGGGGTCTTAATCTGCTACTTCCCACGTCTCACGTCTTATCTGAGTGAGAATCTCCTCTGCTTCGTTTATTGATAGTTGTAACTACAGAGCCCGTCGTGACTGGTGTTTTATTTGTTTAGTCTGGCTATTACGGAGCTCCATGCTGTAGGAAGGCGAGTTTTATCATCGCGTCGGATGAGACAGAACGGTCGTTTCTCTATTTCTATAGCCTCTTAAATAGTGGCTGCCCTAAGGGAATTGAGGGATATGATAGTCCTATTCTCCTCGAAAAGGTAATAAAACGTCCTGTTTGAATATGTATATTGATGTGCGAAAGTTGAAGTCGGATCTTTTTTAGGAACTGACAGAGGGTGCTCATATACTTGATGGTTGATGCACCTGTTGGTATGACCAATGTTGCTTTGTGGTTAATCCCTACATCGAATTTAATAAACGCCACGATTCTCGTTAGGTACATTTTCTTTTGGGTTTCCGGTTAGTTTGGCTATAGTTTAATTGGTATTGAAGACTGCTCTTATTTGGTGTCGGTTTAGAATCCGTGCTATTTTCTAAGTGATTCCTCGAATGTATGGAAGGAAGGTTTTCCGGTGTCGTTGGTCTGATTCTGACGGAGTTGGTATATTCAGGGGTTGTGCAGATTGACAAATTATACGCGCAATATGGTCCGGATAATAACCGTTATGTCTAATAAAGAATTTGTTGAAAATTATTAAGTTCGTTTTGTCTATTGTCAATATCATTACAGAACTCAACTGGGTACGATAATGCTATGATTGGAAATTTAAGTATCGATTGGTATGTGTTGGTTTCCTATAGGTTTATGAGAAGCTATCATTATTAGTTCTGGTTATGAGGGCATCAAGAAACGGGACCTGATTTCCATTATAATCTGAATGCTAGCCAAGCGAAGCCAACAGGCAGGTTTTAAAGCAGACGAGTTTGGGGTCTGGGTTTCGATTTGTGTCATGAAAGTGTTAGCAAGCACAGGAGAAAGAGGTGACCTTCACGGACTTGTTTGAACAAGGTGTTTTAAAATGAAAAATGCGTATCAGAAGAACAATATGTACAAGTTTGATGTAGGAATAGATATTGTGTTTTGATTTTAGAATATTTAATGTTTCTGGGGAAAAGAGATACACAGCTAACTAACATATTATTTTCTGAAATTCTGTAATGCCTAACATATCTAAGAAGGAAGAAGAGTTCTTTACACAAGACCTAAGTACTTGGCTAATTCTTGCGTCGGAGATTGTACTGAACTGACAATTTGCTTAGGACAAATGACCGGGTTATGAATAAATTTTCATGAGGACTGATGATATTTTTGACGTTAAGAGGAAGATGGGGAATGTCGATGCTTTTCTTGGTCTTTTTCTCTAAGTAATTAGTAGGATTATTATTAATTATTTCGTAGTCTGGAGTGTGGAATATAGAAATCATCTAGTAGACATACAAATCCTTGCTCACTGCATGTTGTCTACATTTTTTTCACAAGACTTTTACCTCTTCAATATAACTAGATTTTAATAGAGTGTATGAGTCATATCGTAAGTACAAGGTACAGCTTAGTGAACCTTAACTGACACACTCAAATTTTCATTAACTTCTCACGAGTGGCTACACATTTTACTTACCAGAAGGTATTACGAACAAAAATATTCCAATTGTGCTGGCAGGCCGGTCATGTGCGATGGAGGGAGGAAAGACTACCCAAATTGTCTGTGATCCCTAGGGCAGAAATCACACAAACGAAGTCGAGGGAAGTGCAACTCATGCGTTCAATGGATTTTAAGATCTCGATAATATAGTATGATTATTGCTTTGCCAGATTTTAGTTAACCTACGATTTCTTTGTCTGATTTCTACTCTGGGAACACAGGGAAACTACATCTCCCGATTTCAGGTCTGGATAAGCTACTTTTTCCCTGAATCTCGTAGATTACGACACTCATTTCTCGATGGAATGTTAAATTCAATTCTATCTAAGTGCTAAATACATAAACAATTATTCGAGATTTCAATCATTTGAGGGAAGCGCAACCAATGAAGGTTCTCGACAAGAAATAAAATATTGTCTTGTGTTCAATGGATTGTAAAATCTCGAAAAGTATCTAGTATCTAGTAAGTTTGATATTAAAAGTAAATTTTGCAATACAGGAAAGTTCGAGAGTTCCTTGGACAACTTTTTGTTAAATGTCTAATACATTATTGTTTTTTTTTGAATACCAAAAGTGTTTGAAACAATTCGATAATCTGTCTTCCTCAAACTGACCAACAGACGTGTCATGTGAACCAAAGACCTCTGGACAAGTGTTACGTAACAGTAAACGAAAATAAAGTTGGAATACGAAAACAGGCATTTGGTGAATCATTATTCGAAAGATTTACGCCGCCCGGTTCACATAAATTTCACGGATGAGATATGCATATGAAGAAACGTGAATGTGTGTATGTTCAGCGTGTACTGTTGTTTGCTTTTGTATAACAATGTGATTTATGTGTTCATGAAAGTCGAAATCGATTTGTACGCAACGCGATATTTTCGGTGTAATTTTGAATACAGATTGCCTAGAATAAATTATTACTCGAAGAGTGCTACTTAGGGGCCAGAGGACTGAAGTGAATTAAAAGGAAAATAGATTATGAAAATTCATTACTGACCTTTATTAATAAATGATTATTTACTCTAATGTTTGTTTAATGAAAAATAGATATTTTCTAGGATTGTTTTTCTACCTGTTTTTTTATTATCTCAGTGAGCCATGGGCGGATCCAAGGAGGTGGCGATGGGGGTGATTGCCGCCACCGAGAGCCTCAAAGTTATTAAATTTAATAACAAAACGAGGTAATCTTAACCCCAGGAGCCTAGAAAATGGTGACTTCTATGGGTTTAAACCACATAACGACTATTTTAAATGTAATAAACCAAGAAATATCAGTTTAAAATTATATTTGGGTAAATTTGGTACAGGATCGCCCCCCCCCCTTTGAAGGACGAAGTCGTCCCCCTTGAGACACGTGACTGGATCCACGAAGGGGTCGAGGTCGGATTTTGACCAATCTCAATGTTTGTGTGATTTGTTTCGGATATTTGGCTTTGAAAATAAATGTATGTCAGAATAGTAATAGAGAGGTTGGTTATTTACTTCTTCATTGTTTTCTTATTTTATAATCTAAATGAAAAATAATATATATTTAAAGAAGAACCGACCTCAACTGGCGTTTTTGTGTGATTTAAGCTACAATTCTATTTATTAATTTAGCGTATTCTTAACTCTCTCTAATTTATATTTTCCACATATTATATAACTTTTTTATTCATGTTATTATTTGAATCACTTTCTATAAGTGTGACTCTAATTCACCCTAAATTGTAACCATGCATATGTTTGTGTGCATTGGTCACCCAATACAAATTATTTCCGAACCACCCTATACAACTAAAATTTAACTCCACACGATGTTGCAACTGCCCTGTATATGTGTTAATCCTCTCCACCCTATTGACAGTTTCTATTATTCTATTGTTTAAATCACATTGTATACCTATAATTTTACTTCGCCCCACATGTCAAGTATAAGCAACTACTTATGTTTCACACTGTATAACATTTTTTAACCACCCTGTATAGCTATAATTCCACTCCACCTTATATTTCAATCATCCTGTATATGCAACTTATAACTCGAATATCCTTAATGGATATGCTTATTTAACAATTTTTTTAACGACTTTTGATCCGCTCTGTATAACAATAGTTTTACTACTTCTTTACTCTTATTTCAATCACCTAGAGAAAAATCACATTTTTGCATTTGTTATATTCAAAGGTAAGATTTGAAATCCTAATTTGATTTGAATAATTCATTTTTAAAAAAGAACCGATTTTAGATAAATCAAAATACTATAAATAAAATTTAAAAGAAACAAAAACCGACTTCAAAAAAGGAAATGAACTAAAAATTTTTTTTTTTGCTGAAACAATTAAATATTTTTTCTGAAGTCGTTGTCAAGTTGAACAGGAAAGTTGCAAAGTAGGACTCATAAATGTACTTACTAAATTATTTTCACTTTAACATTATAATACAAAATAAAAATTGGTTTCACTTACTTAATAACAGTTTTTTGCAAATTTTTGGAAAACGATAAGTTTCAGGTTAGAGAAAATTATAAGGTACTCCTTGGTGATATTCTTTAATACAGTGCAGTTTAAATTATGGCAATAGATTCGTATTCATGTAATCGATGAACATACATAAAAGAGATTCGGACGAATTGATAAGCTCCTCCTTTTTTGAAGTAATTTAAAACCAATAAAACTCTAATTTTATTAACTGATTTCAAAAAAGGAGATGGTAATCATATAGCCGACATTTTTTAAAGTATGTTCAACAAGTACTCTAAAACGGCTTAATTGATTTGGATATTTCAAACTAATATCTATTAAGGAATGTCTCGAAGAGGTACTATTTAATTTTTTATATGAGACTTAGTGTCTTCCTATACTGTATTGATTTCTCTGAAACTTTGGATAATTTAAACTGTAGATACGGAGTTATAATTTTCTAGAACGGACATATATCATTATTTAGCAAATCGAAAACGAGGTGTGACATAAACTATCTTCACAAATAAAAAATTTAAATGTCAATATATATAAACAAACATGGAAAACGAGGTCTGATTTATACCTTGAAACGTTTGGACTTTTGAAATACACAAACTTTCAAGTGTATGGGTAGTTATTCACAAAGAATAAGAAAACATATTGGTGTGTTCCCGCAATTTGTTTAGTGTATTGTTTAAATTTGATTGAATTACTTCATTTATTTTTAAACTTCTGCACCTTTTCCAAAACCTTCCGTCGCGCTAATGCTAATTTTAAGTGCTTTTTGCGTGTAAAATAAAGACCGTATTCGTGATTCCTGTATTGTATTCCGAGCTATTCGGACGCTTTTGATACCGTCTTAAGACGGCCGCTTTTTTTTGTTATTGTGTTACGATTCGGCGAGTCATTAGTTCCGGTCGTAACAACGGCTAAACCGCTTTCATTTTGTTTCTTTTGTGTTTACAAAAGCGCATCATTTGTACCTAAACCCGCATTTTTTGTTTGCTCAATCAATGAACATTACGTCACTATTTTTGTGTTACGTGTTGTCCAGACGAAGCTCTAAAAACAGTTCCTGCCGCTGCGAGGCTAGCCTCTGAAGAAAGAAGAACTAAGAAAACACTACCTGCAGAGCTTCGACGTAAAAGGTCAGTGATTAACTTTTATTTGGTGATTCATTTACGCGACGGCACTTGTTTCATTGATTGTTCCGCTAAAGGTCCTTCGTCAATTATATACTTGCATTGAACCAGCATTGAACTAAAACCGCAACATCTAATTCATACATTTTTTGGATATTATATGTAATGTGTCATCGAAGACATTACACATATATAAACAAATTATGTTAATCCGGTATTTGCAATTGTTTTCACTTCTACCTATTTGAAGTAGGTTCATTAAAAAAAAATTATGACTTTGATGTGTAACTGTTCTATTAATTCATATTTTTAATAACACACAATAAATATATCATATACTTATTTGATATGACAGTTATTATGTAATCACCAAAATGTGCGGTGTACCAAAAACATATTTTAATCACTGGTGTGTTAAATAGGCGGATATGTTGGCCAAAAGTTATTCGTTCTATTAACCCAATTTGATAAGTTGTATCCGGAATATGACGTACAAATTTTGTTATCAGTTTATATTATTTTTATAAATTGAAGTAAAACCACCTTGTAATTATAATTTCGGTTACGATTTTGATATATTTAATATAAGTAATGGAATTCTACTTAATTTGCATATGTATGTTCTGTCTAATGTATAAGAAATGAATGGAACCATTTTTTAGAAAAGGTCTACAAAAAAAATGTTTTTACATTTTTTAGATATTATTTTTTCTTATTGAATTAATTTATCTACAATGCCCATATCTAAAATAACAACTTCTAAAATATGCTTCTTATCTCTACTGAGAATGCAGTTCTTTTCGGTTTCCGAATTCCGAATGGTGGCCAACAGAAATGAAATTACATACATAGCAAAATCATTTTCAAAGTTCTTAGCTAATTATCATCAATCCATATATATATTGGTCTAATAATGGATATAGACCTTCAGTGAGTGGTTCCACGTATTTTGCCAGTGCTGTCTGTATCCAATCCGTTTTTTTGTACAGTCGTTTTTGTTAATATTATAGTTTTAGCGCCGCGAGTTAAAGTAGGAAGAATGAGTTGATTGATTTGTTTTAGATTTCCAGACATGGTCCGTATCAGTCCGATTCGTCTAAGTAAATTCCTTGATTTAGATGGCGTCAGTATTAGACACCTTCACTGAGTACGAAGTTAGTCATTAGTTGGGTTTTTGACTCCCTGATTTGCCATCGCCCTCTACAATAAGGCCTAAACTATCTATTGTTATATATTTAAACACATACTGTAGTAAGTTACTGAACTTCTTAATATGAAATCTATAATATAAGTAGGTTTCAATATCAGGTTATACAGATGCTCTATTCTACTGTCCGACACTGACCTTGGCATCTCGTAGTGAGTAATACTGTCGAAAGATTTTCTTATAAAGAGCTATACGCTACATATAGAGAGGGAGCTATTCAAGACTCGAATTCAACTGAATGAAAAACAGGCCATCTCCTTCGAATTATATATATAACTTAGTTTTTACTCGAGGCTTCGCTCGTGTTGAAGCCCTTAAATAAATTTGAAAAAACATTCTATTCCAATAGAACTGAATGAAGGTGATTCAGTATTTTAAATACTACTACTAAATACAAAGAAGTTTCAATAACTGAAAACATGTTTTACTGAACTAATTTACTACAACAAATGTTAAAGAAGAACAGAGTAAAAATTAAAAGTAGCGAGTAATAACAAAAAACAAAAAACTGGCACCTAACCTCAAAAATTTAAATAGTTTTACTATGGCTTATAAGTGACAGAAGAAAATAACATTATCAATAGAAAAATTCTTATCAGCTGAAGCTAGAGCTATATTAATTTGACCGTCGGAAATACAGCACCGAGGGTTTGAACTTTATTGGCGTTAAAGTTCCTAGATTTTCAAATTTTGTGACAAACAATCAGTCTGCCAAAATAATTTTTTTATCCTCCGTAATTTTTTTAAAGGTATCCTATGTCCTTTTTAATACCTCTAAGAAAAAGATAATCGGTTGAGTAGTTTTGTCGTGAAAGCGTAACAAACAAACGTACATTTATAATATTAGTAGGAATAGATAGATAGGGTTTACCTTTTTTTTTATAAAAGACGGGTTTTTGATTTGAATATGACATTCTATAGATTCTAGTCACTTTGAGGAAAGAAGTGAGAGATTTGTGAGAGCATTATTATAATCACACTTTAGACCCTTTGTTTAAGAGGCAATTTTTATGATGATATTTCAACGCCCCGTTTGACATTATCGAATTTTAAGTTTGTTAAACCGTATGTCTTTCTATTATCTAAGTAAAACAATTAAGCTACAAAATCAGTTATATCTTGCAAATTATACTACTAGTACCAATAAATTTTACCATTTCGACACTTGGTTCTGAGGTTTAATTTGAAAAACAAATTTGTGATTCCATGTCAGTACTTGGCCAACGATTTTTCGATTAATCAGTAGTAACTATCAACTAATCTGCACTGTAGTCTCTATAGTGATAGTACCTAAAGATAGAGTACCTATGTGAGGTACGGGCGCCTGTATAAGGAGAGAATGGAAACCGAGTAGACGCATGTGTCTCTTTCTAGAGCTGTCACTTGATTGACGCAAACAAGTACCAATCAGAAGCGAGCTTAGACAGAGTTAGATATGTCCACTTTTTTCTGTTTCTGGCACAAACATTTGACTACTTTCTTATATAATGTTCCCAACTGATTTTTCGAAAAATAAATATAAGACAAAACATGAAAAGTAAATGCAAGGGTTTTAATTTAAATTGTAGCATAAATAAATAGCCCGAGTAAGCATCTGCCTGCCCAGACAGCATACAATTCAAAAACCATAAAAATATAATACATATGCACTTTTGTTAATATTAATGCGTATGATCATTGAAAACATTTGACACCACATGTGTGTATAAAATTGAAATTATTCTAATCATGGCATGACATTAAAAATCTCTGACGAATCACTTGGAAATTGTAACTGAAGACTAAATTAACACGGGACTACACCCATAATGCAGCGGTGTTATTCCATTCCATTAAAATTAGAACGATATAATACGTAGGCGTATACACTAATCAAATCTGGCCCAAATTTGTCACAGTCGGGCTTGAGACATGAATTTAAATAGGATGAAGGTTTCAACATTTCAATCGATTTATGATTAAACAGTAATGGGAGGACAGAAAGTTTCTAAAACAAATCAGAAAATGGCGTTGCTCAGGCGTGTGTTACGAAGTTGACATTTGCCGTGATTTATAATTTTTGAAATTTTCATAAACGTACATTATTAAAGGACACTGCTACTGAGAAAATTTTATAGTACCGTTAAGCATTCGAAAGCCGGAGACATAATCCTCAAAAATCGTCTCTGTAACAGTAATGTAACGATACATTTGGATTTGCTCTCGTTGAACTGGTGTATTGTAGTTTTGTACATATTCACAAAATAGTTTTTCCAGGCTTACTGCCCGTTTTCTTTTATATTTTCTACCTATCGTTAAATCTGCTGCTGACAATCAAGGTGATTTTCCTTGTGGCTTGTCAGTGGCTAAGCCATAGCCTGCAGGTTTTTTTATCTATTATCTGAGAAGGCATGACTTCGAACAGTTTTCTTCTAAGTTCGGGCTTCCATGCTTTAATAAGATTGAAACATTGGTTTGTTCAGTTGAAGTTGTTATGGTGTTTTTGTAATTCAATTGCTTCTCCATACATACGTGGTAGTAAGCCAATGTTGCTAAAACATGCGTATTTTCAAAATGAATGTTGTGATTCTCTATAAGGCCAGTGTGAATTTCCTCGTCTGTACTCTGTGACCGTCTCTTCTGTCTATGGCAAATTTTAGGCGCTGTTCTATCGTTCGCGTTGGTTTGACATCTGTCTTCATATTGTGTTTTTTAAATGCGAGGGGTCAAATCCTGTACATAGGGCGGTGAAACTATTATTTTTAAAGATTCTGTTATTTCGTCATTTTTGGTCTCTGATTTTCGTGTAGTTCGTCTGGTCTAGTGTTCTGCGTACCGGGTGTTTGTAAGACCTAAGTGAAGGTGGTCTATTTCATTTTGTAGGAGTTCAGGCCACGTCAGGCTCACATAAACTTATTTCTCTCTCTGTTAAAGGTTTTATCAGTGAGTGTAGATTTATGATATAAACGATGCCCTAATTTTCCATCGTCTTCTTCTCAACTAAAACATCCAGGCAGGGCGGATCCAGGATTGTCATTTGGGGGGAAGGCTTGATCTCTTTTGGGGGGGCTTGATCTCTTTAGGGGGGGCTTGATCTCATTAGGGGGGGGTCTTGATCACTTTTGGGGGGAGGGGGCTTGACGTCACTGAAGGTTGATTTTAGCACAATAAAAACTAAAAAAGCATTTCACTCAGATGACTTAGGGGGAGGGGTTTGAGCCCCTAAGCCCACCCCCTGAATCCGCTAGTGCATCCAGAAATGCAAGTTTC
The DNA here is from genome assembly GCA_034190945.1 of Octodonta nipae. Lineage (NCBI taxonomy): Eukaryota > Metazoa > Arthropoda > Insecta > Coleoptera > Chrysomelidae > Octodonta > Octodonta nipae. The sequence continues at coordinate 122,122,098 of CM067220.1, read as the reverse complement.
GATCCTTCTCAGTGTTTATACTGAACTGTATGTATATTGGAATTAATCGAGTTTAGGGACTTTAAGCAACATTCCAAATGCTCCACTCCTTGTCTCCATACGACAAAACAAAGTATTATACATGTAGTCAATAAATACGATTCTTGATCATTATTTGAACATTATTTTCTATTTTCTGAATTGTAAATAACAACGAAAAAAATTTATACTTAAAAAATAACCGACTTCAACTGGCTTAAAATAAAAACCGTTATAAACTGTGGGCAATCAATCACTAATTTCTGACATATATACTTTTTTATCTGATTTAATGTAAAATTCTATTGATTATTTTAGCGTATTCTTATCTCTCTCCCTCTATCTATCTCTTTCCCGCACTCTCTCTTTCTCACCCCCCCTCTCTTCTCTAATTTGTATTTTGTTCTATATTTTCCACATAGTTTTTAACTTTTTTATTTGTTTGATTAATTGGACCACTTTCTATAAATGTAACTCGAATTCACCGTATATTGCACCCTGTATATCTTTCTGTGTATGGTCACTCAATATAAATTAATTGTCTATCATTTTCTGCAGCACCCTGGACAACTATAAATTAAATCCACACGATGTTGCAACCGTCCTGTGTATAAGTATTAATCCTCTCCACTCTATTGACTAATTCTATTTTTTATTGTTTAAATCAACCTGTATACTTATAATTTTACCTCGCCCCATATGTCCAGTATAAGCAACTACTTGTGTTCCACACTGTATAACATTTTTTAATCACCTTATATTTTATATTTTGCTTCTAACATTTTTTGAAGCCTCCGTTCTATAACTGCATATGTTTATTTAACAATTTTTTTCACGTTTTTTCATCCACTCTCTAGAACTAAAGTTTTAGTTCAGTCTTATTTCAACCACCTTGTATACGCAACTACTTATATGCGACCCAATACAATATTTTTTGAACTACACTATATAACTTTAATTCTTTTCCGCCATATATTTTCAACCATCCTATATATGCTTGTGTACCACTCCTTATCACATTTATTCGTAAAATTTTGTGACCCCCCTGTATATATTTTAACTGCGCACATTGATGGCTGGTTGAATTTCCATTCACGCACACACACACCTACCACCGTATACCGTGTAGAAAAGATCACCCACATAACAAATTTTCTTTTCGATACAGGTCACTCGACTTTAAGCCCCTTAAAATGAAAACCGTTTCAAACACCCTGTACAATAAACTTTCATGGCATATCTTGACATTTAAGCTAGATATTTATGATTAAAATTTTACATTTACATTGATGTATACCATTTTTTGTACATATTTTTATCATTTTCAGAAAAACAGTATGTTTTACGTTATAGAAAATTATATGGAATCCAGCTGGAACCTCGATTTGTAGAAAACAATTTAAAATATTTAAGTTGATTGAACGGTTTTAGAAAAAACAGTGTAGATTCATTGAAATTCACTGAAGCGCAGTTGCTTAATTACTAATTTTTCTGATTTTGGAAAACCGTAAATGTCACGTTATAGAAAATTATATAGTACCTTTCTATAATATTCCTTAATACAATGCCGTTTAAATCATCAAAATAGCCCAAGCTATTATAAACTGCCGACGAATTGATAACCTCTTCCTGTTTGTCAAAAAAAAAGAAAATCAAAATTGGGCTTTTACACATGAAAACTGAAAACCTCTGTAATAAAACTTAATTAACAGCTTCATACGACTGTGTGTTACGCCGTATTAACCCAATTATGTAAATTTTTACGAGGCTCTTAGAAAGCCGAATATTATTAATTAAATATTCATAAGATATGATTTAAGAATAATCAAGGAGTTGCGACAAACCTATTTTGAATTTTTAAAGGTTAATTAGGCAGTCGTAATCACAAATAAAATTTGACCAAGTCGTGCAGCTTACAAAGTATTGTGGTCACGATATGTCGCAATTCGTGTAACTAAAAAAAGTATTCCTCTTTATTTACTTGAACTTTGTTCCAAATTTACTTGTTTGTCCAGTCATGCGAAGTCGAGATTCTACTAGAATAGTGTTTTTCTGTCTTCCATTATTTGTAGACAAATGTTCGATTACCCTAGTGTTTTATAGAACAGGTCTGATATGCGCCTCTAGAGGCGAAAGGCTTTTGGTCCGAGAAATTGTTGGAAACGATTTTGAGAGAATTCCACATAGTAGTAAACGAAAATAAAGTCCATTATATGGTATAGAAAGACAGTTCGTAGTTCTGATAGCTAAGTTAGTCAAGAAATCATAAGATATTAGACAGAACAGAGCATACAACAGTAAACGGTATGACTAGGCTTAGGCAAACTGAATTGATCAATTAGAACAAAGGAGAAAAATTAAAACCAAGAAATGGAGCTAGCAACTTTCAATTGCGTTGGTTTTCAGATGACACGAGGTGCGCAATGACTGTGACGGTTATGTTTTGGTCAAACTTCTTACCAAAGAAAAAATATCCTTCAATATGTAAGGAAGGTCCTCGAAGTTTCCTTGGACTTCCATTGTCTTGAAATGGTTGATCTCACAACGTTTCATTAGCTTTGTATCTTCTATCGTCGTTATTGAATTCCGCTGATGACGGTAGCAGATAAAAAGCTATTGAAACATTGTGAAATCAACCATTTCAAGCCCATGGAAGTTCAAGGAACGAGTTACATTGTATACCAGATTCAGAATAGGCACCATCATGCAGAATTTGGTGATTATGTAGTGAAAACCTTACGTCAAATTAAAAGTCTCAATAAAGTTTCACTCACACAGACTTATTTAGACATTTTTTAAGAAACTAGTGTAGTTGTTTTGATTCCGTAATAGTTTGCCAATGGACGCGAAAATTAGATTTTTGCTAACAAGAAGATCATCAGGAACTGAAATTTATTCTGAGTTACGCTCGGTGTATGGACTTGAAATCCTTGAACAAGTGAAAAGAAAATTTCGAATTACAAACTTTGCTCGATACTTTACAGGACTATCACAGGATATCACAAATTGGGTGCGAAGTTGGTTCCATATTCACACATACTCTCATACCAGTACAAAAATCAAAACATGCTTCTTAGGCGACAGTTTTTGCAACGTTATAGATAAGATGGAGATCATTATTTTTTCCACATTACTATAGGATGAGACGTGGGTATTATACACTAATGCAGAAGCAAAACATCAGTCAACTACAAAAGAAACTATAAAAGTTTAAGCTATCTTTGTCTTCGAATCCAAAAAATGAATGCTTCCGTTGTGACCAAATCAGAGACGTGCTAAAACAAAGCAGAGGATTGTGAGATTGCACTTAACCCTTCAATGTCCCGTCCTAGCACCAACCTTATTTCTTCTTGCATTTGAAAAAAATGGCTAGGTGGCCAATGATGTCAAAACAGCGATGAACTCAAGACTGCTCTTACCAAATAAAGAAGCTTGACTAGTGTAGCAGAAAGTGTATAGATGTGAACGGCGATTTCATCTACTCCAGGAAATAGGCCTCCCCTCTTTTTTCTATTTTTCTCTGCCTCTAGCCGTCTGATACCAGTTTCGACATCCTGTCCCTATAATGTCTTCGCTTGCATAATATGTCATGTCCAACGGGTATAGTCTTGCCTGGCAACGTGCTTGTCTAAGTCTTCAGGCTTCAGATCTTCCAATCTCTATCACTATTTGATCTCTTTATTTCGTATAGTGTTGCGGAGGCTAAATCTCATCATGAGTCTTTCTATGGCCTTTTAAGTTGTCCGGAGTTTGTTAGCACCTTTAATATATATATATATATATATATATATATATATATATATATATATATATATATATAGATTTTTATCTCCTAGGTGAAAACCAGGAGAATGCAAATGTTGAAAACTTTAGACCTCAAATTCATTGAAATTTAAAGATTTTTAAGGATGTTGTTAAGCTTGACAGCAGCAGCCCAAGTCTTTCGTAATCTTCTATCGATTTTAACTTGCTGGTTTTCTATCCCTAGTTTTATTATGTGACCTAAGTGACATCCTTGGACCGTTTCAGCTTTTTGGTATCTGGGTTTGTATTTTTTTTGATCTCACGATTCCCTGGAATTTTCTGTTTGGACTTTCTCGTACTAGATGTCTGTCTGCTGAGGTGTTCCACGGTCATACTGGAGATCGTCAAAGATGCCCCACTTATATAAGAAATAATTATATCTGACCAGTTCTGATCTTGTTCCACCGGCTCCATACCTTCTTAGGTAATTTCATGCCAGCAAGAGGGATAGTTTGGTCAAGGTGAGCTGATTGATGGAAAACATTAGAAGATGCCCATCTGGCTTTCCAAGGTGGTGGTGAGAGTATTTTTCAAATGCCTTACTCTGGGTGACTAATGCAAGCTCATCAGTATAGATAAATTTTTGTGAGTCAGTTGTGGGTATGCCACTTATATATTAAATAAAAAGGAGCGGAGCCAGGACTGAACCGTGGGGTAAACTCTTCTTAGAAGTGTATAACTTGCAGCTCTTCCACTGTTACCCTGAAATAGCGATTTGTTAAAATATTCTCTAACAGATTCGTCATTTACATCAACATACACAGTATTATAGGCTCCACACAGTGTCATAGGCTGCCCTCAGGTCTGTGAGCGCTATTGAGAGTTCCATTCCGTTTTGGAACCCTGCTTCGACAATAGATGTATGAGCTAGAATCTTCTCGTAACTTCTACCATTTCTTGACTTAGTGAGATCACTCCATCGATGAGATCGTATATTCTGTTATATATTAGCCAACTGAGAAGTTTGTAACATATGCTGAGCATGTCTAGGATCTTTGTTAGATTTCCCTGGTACTTATATTTATTTGTGTAGTGCCAAACGCTAAATTAAAAATAAATTAATGTACTTATTAACCATTGAGAAATCGTTTGCTTCGAAGGTTGATAAGTGTCAATTAAATCTTTCTCATCTGATTTTTTATGACTCTTGTTTTGGAATACCGTTCGTATTTTTGATAATACTTTGTATATCACTTTCGTTGTATCAAAAACTCATATCTGCGCTTATTTTAAATCAATAATCTCTTGTGTTTGCAAAATTCAAGAATCTTGTGTAACAAGGTACTGAAAACATACCTGAGAAATCGCTTTCGCAATCTCTTATAAATATGTACAATTATTCTAAATCAAACTGTACAAAATCTCCTGTTTAAAAGCAATTCACCTGTAAAAGTATCACAATAATATTTACATTAATGAATCCATTAATGAGCGATAAACTTTCTTCGACGATTAAACGTACCTTATGCAAACAAATTCATGAATTACAGAGAGCTAAATCAACCGGCCAGTTGTTATTTATTGTAGATTACGATGACGTAACCTCTTGAGATAACTTTGCGTAATATGTCATTGGAAATCAATTATAACGAACAGTGTAGTCAGTCGTTTTATCGCTGTCATAAAAACACAGTCTCCGCATGGCGTTCTAACTGTGCAAAGGGCATTTGTCACTAATTTAATTTACTGGTGCAGGATGAAAACTAATGTTGTTACGACATAATTGTTTTACGTTGTACGGTTTCGGTTAGTATGTCAAGGTCTTCGGCGTTCTGCAGAGACTCAACCGAATCAATACTGTCCAGTTGTCAAAAAGTGTCTAGCTCGATTTTAATCTAGTTCATAGTAGTTTAAAAAGTTTTATTCAGATAGTTCTAGTACAGTTTTGCACAAAATTATCATTCCAACAATTTTTTTCTCGAAAAACGTCGAAACATGTCAAGTAATTAAATTTTTTACGCTTCATATTTGTGGAAGTGATCACGTCATCGAAGTCGTTTTCATATATGAAGCTATAATTCCCTTTGGGTCATTAGATACATGACATTTTTCCCGAAATGGCAATGTACTTGAATCATCTATTGTAAAAAACTTTATGTCTTAAATAGTTAGGTATATTATTATGTCTGTTCATTGGGGTTTTCTCTCCTCAAAATTTTTTCCTACAAAAGATAAGTATCTAAAATCGTATTTGGAGAACAAAGTGTAGTAAGAAAGAGAGGCATTTTCAAAAAAAAAAATTTGAAAATACCTCGAAAGACTCAACAAAAGAATGACAACGACTCCAGAGTCGGAGTTGAAATGTCTCCAAACAGATACGTATAACACTATACCATACCATACACTATTTATATACAGGAATAGTTGTTGATCATTTTAAGACATCTCTTTCTCTCAGAATAACTGAAGAAATTTTACGAAATTGCCTTACTACACTTTGTTCTCCAAATACGATTTTAAATACTTATCTGTTGCAGGAAAAAATTTGGAGGAGAGAAAACCCCAATGAACAGACAAAATAATACAAGACCTCCTCAACAATCTTTTCGAAATTAGTTAGATATATTGTTGATTAACCAGCAGGAGCGAAGGCAGGGTCAAGAACTTCATCGGGGGCTATCAGGGGAGGGGGTGATTTAAATTAAGGGAGGAGGTGATCCAAATTTTTCTAAATAAGGGAGGCTTCTGTAGGTTCTGGGTTGTTGTATTCAAAATTGTGCCTGACAAAAAATGGCTTCATTTTAAGCTTTCCGATGTAAGAATTCCTCTATTGTTCTTAAAGTTTTTGGAGGAGGCGATCGTCCCCCAGTTTATATAGGCAAAATGATACGTACTCATGCTGATAAAGTAGCAGCTGTCTGAATAATTGAGAGGTACACAGATTGTAGTATATCGAGGATCTACTTAAAGGAGTTTCTTCAGAAGTTTGAAGCAGCAGGTAGTGTTAAAGATGCCAAACAATCTGACCGACCTTCAGTTAGTAATGACAAAAAAAATGACATACTAGCACAAGTAACCTTACTTCCTCTACAGCTAAAGTTACGACTTTCTGTGAAGTTACTCAAAGTGCAGTAAAAAAACAAATTTCATTAATAGAAATTAATAATGGTATACCAATTTTCAGATGACGAACCCGACAGAAAATTGGAATTATACGAAATTATGACAAATACAATTAATCGAAACCAACACTCCACACAAACTATTTATTTTAGAAATGAAAATATTTTCCCTCAATGGAAATGTGAACACATAAAATGTACGGTATTGGAGTGACACAAATCTTTTCGTGAAAAACATACTAAATTTCCAGAAAAAGTGAATTTGGCATTTTGAGAAACCACATAGCCGAACAAACTTAAGCGATGAGTTGTATCTGGAGATGTTACAAAATGCAACTGATGCGCTAATTTTTCCAATTCGGAAATATAGTCCAGATGAATTCCTTAATTTGGCAATCATATTTTAACAAGATGGTGCTCTTACACATTATTATTGTGCAGTAAGAACAGATGAATAATATCGACATAGATGGATTTGACGGCCAGGTCCCATAGTATGTCCAGCCATCATTTATTGCTATCGTGTTAAATTATCTGGTATTTGTTATATACAAATTAAACTACTACTACATTGTTGATGAGGAAGTAAAGAAGTGCGATAAATGGTAATATTACTCTGACAAGTCCAGTTTCCCAGTCACTTTTTTGACTGTAAGATCTTGGATTTTGAATTTGTTGTTTTGTTCAATTCTATCGTACACTTAAAATTCGTGTGTAAATTGTATATAAAACATATTACCTACATATCTGTGCCAAGTGCCAATAAATAATCTTTGAGTTATTTAGGTTTTGGTAGATTTTGTTCTCAATGTTATGCATTTTAAACTTCACGATAAGTTAGAAACTTGCAACTTTAAGTCTAGCTTTAATATTGATAATAAGGCAATTTGGCGGCACATAACATTTATTTAAGCTGAAACATTTTTGTGAAATGTGACTTCTTCATCATCTTAGAAAAACTAAACACTATTGTTAATACCAGTCCACTTCTTTATATTTTTCACTTCCCTTTTACTTCTATTCTTCCTTGAAAAACCGGCAATGGTACTTTGTATTTTTGTCCTAGTAACATGTCGCCTTGATATTCGATTTTCCGCTTTTTAATTATATTGAAAAGAAAACTTTACATAGTCTGCTATTCTGAGAATATCTTTCATGAGCCCGGGCAAGCACGATATAGAAGCATCCTTATTAGAAAACATATTTTAAAGGCCTCCAGCCTGTTAACTGATCCGATCTTAAGAGTTCAGGTTTCAGTACCAAATAGTAGGAACGTCTACACATTTTCTGCATCATAATCTGTGAGATAGACTTCAGTTGCAAATGAAGGGTTTCAGCGAATTACTTAAATACAGAGGTTCCGAATCTTCAGTCGTTCCATGTACATTATGAACCTCTGTCGAACATTACATCTCGCGTCAATATATTCAACATGTATCAAATACAGAAATAAGTGTTCAAGAGGATATTCTCTTGTGGAAAGCGCAACTGATGAAGGTTCTCTGACCAGCAATAATTATTTCATATATATTGTTACTTTGAAGGGAGAACTATATACATCATTAGCTCAATGTTTTTTTTTGAAATCTTGTTAAGTATTTTCATCACTGTTTAAAATTCATAATCTAGGAGTTGAGAACCTTGCGTATAGCATTTTTTATTAGCCAAATTTCATCATATAGAATTATAAGAATTATTCAACAATGCTTGGCATAATACCAAAATATACTCGTTCTTTTGACATTTCTTATGATTCTTGTATATTTCGAACAGATTCGCTTGATGTTTTATAAACACAGAGTGATCTGCAGCGACAGAAATCGAATTTCCTTTGATGTGAAACGAAAAGAAAAACATTTCAAGTTATTACTATTCGGGTATCGGTTTTAGTAACTTTCCAGCTGTGTGACGATTTCGCATTCGGCTTGGAGCACAGCCAGAATGGCAAAATCCCCAAATCGATATGAGATTATCAAATAATACCTCTGGGTAACAGCCTGGGCCGTAAGAAATCACAATCTTTTACGGACTTTATGTGATTAGATACGGTTTGGGGAATAACGAAATGCTCTCAAAAAGAATGGGAAGTTGTTAAGCAGATACATATGTAATATATTGTTAAATATTTGTATGAATGATAAATAAAAAAAGATTATAACAACCAAAAAAAAGAATAGTAAAAAATAAGTTATTAAATAATAAATTAAAGTGTTGAGGCAACAGAAGTGAAACCATAGAACAATGAAATATCTATGTTTTTTTGTATATTCAAATTATAATATCAATAGTTTGGTCTAGTGCGAGTTGAAGTTCCGTACCATCTTTGAGATTTGTCACGATCGAGCCTCTATATTTTAACTTTCTAGTGGTCCTCTCTAAATATTACATAAAGGGACATCATGCGATACCTCTTTTTAAAGATATGTTTTTTCACAATCTTTTGACACAACATTTTTTAAAATCAGATTATTTTTTACAGAGTAATGCCATATTGAACTTTCAAATTAAAAAAATATTATTTACATTGTATTTACAATATTAATATTGTATTAGCGTTAGAATTACCATGTACTTAAATTAGATGTTCAAAATGTCCGTCATTGTTGGTAAGGCAATGGTAAAGTCGCAGCTCGAATTCGTCCCGCACTTTTTGAAGCGTCTCTGGTGTAATCCGCTCACACTCCTCCACTCTTCTATGTCTAAGTTCAGGAATATCGCGAGGTTGAGTTTTAAACACCACAGTTTTTAGATGTCCCCATAAAAAGTCAAGGGGCGTTATGTCAGGTGATCTTGTGGGCATTCTATACCGCCACTTCTTCCAATCCATTTATCTGGAAATGTCTCATTAAGTCAATTTCGTTCAGACAAGGTATAATGTGGAGGTGCTCTGTCCTGTTGAAAAAATAGGTTTTCTTCGTCTAGTATCAAAGTTCCATCTTGATCTATTTGGTTTTCTAAAGATCCGTTTATAAGGAAATTTATCACATTTTATAATAATACCTCCAAATACAATTCCCCAGTTAAATTTTCTTCCACGACCAATAATTTTATTTCCGAAAATTCCGGCCTATACTTTTATTTTCTAAGGATGTTAGTTGTGCTCTTTCCGAAAACCTTGTGGATTGGTATTGTCCCAGTATCTACAATTATGTTTATTGACAAATCCGTTTAAAAAAATCCTACTTGGTGAGAAAAATAAATATTTTAGATAGAATTAGGATCTGCATAGATCCTTTGAGTCATTAACTCCCAGAATTCTAACCTTCTGTCATAATCATCCTCAGCATGCTGTTGTAAAAGCTGTATTTTGTAGGGAGAAAATTATTTAGGCGTAACGTTTTATGCACAGAGTCGACGGATAGATTTGTTAACATGGAGACTTTTGGTATTGATGTTTGAGGGTCCATGGCAAAATGTCCTAAAATCTCTACCTGTACAGCTTCAGTTAAAACTCTGCGATTCTTGACAATTTTATTGCACACACTTACAGGTTCTTCTCCAAAATTAAGCTTAGGCTTTCCGCTTTATTTTATAGTAAAATTTAAGTGAAGCCTTGTTTCAAAAATATTTTCGGGGATAAAGGAGGGGGGATGAGTGTTGGGTTGTTGAATTTAGTTAAAATTATTTAAAAAATATGAAAAAATATATTTGCATTTCTCCTATCGAGTACTTACTTTCAACCAATATATTATATGATCCGCTAAAACATTTTTTTATTTTTCTTTCGATTTATAATTTTTCGGAATAAGGGAATACGCCAACTTCGGTAAAAAATTAAATGTTTTTTTATGACAAATTTGTAATTTTAAATTCAAAATTTATATGAAAAGATTATTGCAACACCAAAAAATACGAAAAACGCCAACAACGTATGCATATTTTGCAAATGAATAGTTGACTTCCACTACCGAGCAGGGACGGATCCAGAAAAGATCTTTGCGGTGCGATCTCGTGCTTCTCTAAAGATTCGGCGAGATTGTATCTTGTGGGCTACTCTATTTTCAGTTTCCCTGTTATTCTCTACTAACGATGAAGTTTACCTTTGTACTATCTCCAGATGAGTGAAAAAGGCAGGGGTAATAAAGGTCTAGGAAAACGAGAAGCAAAACGTCACTTTAAAGTATTCTGAAATAGTAACCAAGTTATAACAAAACCAGCCTTAAGACGTTTGGCAAGACATTGTGGGCAGTGGCGGCTGGTGGGTTATGAAACTGGTGATGCACTTTACTGGTCAAATATTGGGATTCAAAAGTGCAACAAAACAAACCATAGCTTTGCTAATACTGCATTTATTTTTTGTTAATTAAAATGTTCGTCGACTTTTTTTGGAAAGCGAAATGTTCAATCACTTTTTTATTAAGTCTGGCATTGATTGAATATCTTTTTTTTCAATACTAAGCACAGAAAGAGCATTTAGCGAGTCCTGAGACATCGTATTTCTAAGACACGTGTTAATCCTTCACTCCAGTTTCCGTCCAAATTGATTCCCAGCCAAAAATAATGCAAGGAAAACAAAATAATGTATTCATGCGTCACTTTAAAACTTTAAATACTTTATTTTTCATTTTGCACTCTTGTTTTCAATTAAGGTATGGCCTAGGTGAACCAGCCAATTTTATATCTAAGTTGTTTTGAAACGATTTAATGTTAAAGTTAATACTCATTTTCACAGTTATGTGAACACACATACACTCTGTGTGTTAAATTTTCTTTCATAGACTACGAGGACAAAACAAAGCAACAACTAATTAAATCACGTAAACAAAAATTTCAATTATTGAAACGTTCGGATAGGTCCGGTCAATATCAGCACAGCTCGGTGTCATCGTGTGGCCTACGATAATCAGTCAATTGCTCCATATAGTTTGCATTATATAAGTTTCATCGTGCGCTAGCCGAAGTGCACGGTGAAATATTCTTTCAAGCGAATATAAGTCATAATACGAGTTTGTAATAGAGCTTAAATTGTTTTTTGATAAATTCGTTGGTATTAAAATGATGTTTATTAAACATTTTGTATTGATTTTTAACCTTATTAAATGCTTATTAAATTTGGTGGTTCAGCGCACGAGTGCACTGGTTGTGGGGTTAAATCTATCTCAGGATTGATATACGGGGAAACCATAGTAGTGCTTAAAGTGTTCATTGAAAATCTCATAAGAGATGGTGTTACATACACTAAACACGCCAAGAGGAATACTTTCGCAGTTATGGATGTTGTTTAAGTTTTGAATACATAAGGTCGTATTTTGTACGGATTTGGCGATTAAATAATACATTTTCGCACAAAAACGTGCGTTTTAAGTCAATAAAAACTACTTCCTGGTCTTTGGATTTAAGATTTCCGCATTTGTTATAAAATCAGTAAATTTGAAGATCTCTGAAGGTGTGATCCGCCCCTTCACTCTCCCTTTAGATCCTCCTCTGTACTTTAGATCTAGATGACATTTTGACATAAGTGTACTAGTTTTGTTTTGTTGTTAATTACTTCATTGGTTTTCATCAATTATTAACCGCCTTCCAAAAAAGAGGAGGTTATCAATTCATCGCGTATTTTTTTTCGCTTTTTTTTTTGTATGCATGTTACCTGATTTCTTCTCCTGTGGTGCACCGTTTTGAATTAATATGGTCTTGTTTAATAGAGTATATATCCGGATTGGTGAAACTTTAAATTTGGGAAAAGAATTCTATTGATAAAGTGATAAAATTTGTGAATGAATACATGCTTGCATGGAAATCAACCAATATCCCTATATTTTAGTCGATTGTTCGATAACTCCTTATGGATGTGTATAGTTTTTTAACGTTTAATCTATTAAGGAAAATCCTTAGGTGATCTCATATACTCTGTGACGTGCAACTTGCAGTTTTGCAGAAAATCGCCGAAAATTCCAAAATTCTTATCAAAAATTTCGTCGAAATAACATAACGGACATTTACTCATAAATATTTTAATCCCAACGTAATGGTGCGGTAATTTTAGGCACTGGAAGTTTTAATTGCGAATTTGAAAATTTTCTATGTACATCTCAAGCATATAGGTAGTAATCAATGAGTACCAAGCTCGTTTTGTTTGTATACCAGGCAAATACCTATTTAAATGCAAATTTTTCCATTTTGCGAAGACGGTGCTTTTGGTTGTGACATTCTCCCGGCCTAACTGAAAATTCAGTGACAACACATGTCAAACTTTAAACTGCTATTTGGTGCGTTTATGGACAGGATGTTTAGTTATAGCAAACAAAATCACAAAGTAAAGTGATAGAAGGTGTTGCATTTATATGAAGATTGAAATATAGGGCGGACTAGAATGATAGTTGTCCGTAGGTAGCTGTATATACAGGATGGTTGGAATATAGGGTGGACTGGACGCTTGGTGGTATAAAAAGGTTGGAAAAAATGTGAAATTAAAATTATATAGGGTGATTAAAAAACTGTTATATGATGTGGACATAAGCAAATCATATACAGGATGGTTGAAATATATTGTTTTATAGCCCATAAAGAGTTGCATATATTGTGGAGATGAATTAATGGACACAGGACGATAATATAAAATTTTAAAAATGAAATATTGTATGGGGTAGCCCACAAGGCAGCTAACAAATTTATGCTTGTCCGTGGGCAGTCGTATGTACAGGATGGTTGTTACATAGGTTGGAGTGGAATAATCTATAGTTATACAGAGTTGTCAAAAAAAGTTGAAAAAAGGTTAGATAGCGTACTCCATAAGGCATAAATATGTTTTGGGCTTATTAAGTCAACGCGTACTAGTACATTCTGTTCGTAAACATTTACCTGTCAATTTAAATGAAAATGTATCATTGTGTAATGTTGAGGCTTTCGATGTTACCTGGTCCTGTCTTTTAAGGTTATAAATACAAAATAAAAAATAAAGAATGACAACTACCTGATTTCAAACAACTAAAAAGTTGAAAATAAAACATTAAAAAAATATATAACCGACTTCTACCTATAACTAAAAAGCTAAAAATAATTATAACATAATACAACTCTAGCACATAAATAACACATTCAATGTTGTTAGTTACCTACCCAGGGAGTAAAAAATGTAAACATTAAAAGGTGCTCATTGTGTACAAATTAATTACCTACCAATCTAGTATATTTTTGAAGTCGGTGCCAAGCAACAATCAAGTTTGATGAATTAGTAGATAAGTACGCAATGAAGGATTTCAGATTTGCTTGGCACCGGCTTCAAAAATATACTAGATTGGTAGGTAATTAATTTGTACAGAATGAGCACCTTTTAATGTTTACATTTTTTACTTCCTGGGTAGGTTAGGTTAGGTTAGGTTAATCAATCAGCTGGCTACTTCTGACCTGGAACATGTATAAACATAGTTCGCCTATGAGCTATTCTGCCATTATGTTTATACCTGTGGCATTTGTATGAAGTAAACACAATTTCAAAATCAATTTGCAGGTGTAGAATTTCGTACATCTATGACCCTACAATATGACTTGTCGAAAAAGAAGTTGTGTTGTATTAGATAGGGCAACAGAAGGCCCATGCAAAAATCGTGGCCAAGTAAAGTTATACACATTGATGAGAGTAAAGGAGATAAAAGCTTTTTAAGAAATTGAATGTATGAATTTTTTTCTACACTGATTTCGTCTAGTGAAGACAAACAAAAAGATTCGTTGTGTCTGTTTAATTTGTTGTTTCACTTAAAAATATTGATCTAAAGAGTGTATATAAACATTTATTTATGGGTTTTCATATAGATGACAATTAAATGATCCGACTAACTGAGGATGGTAGAGAAGAGACTGGCGGTATACTTAGAAATTTTGCTGATATTTGCAGGTTGTTAAATTGTTAAATTAATATAGATTAGTAGAGAGACTACGATGGTCTGGAAGATCATGGGTATATCCATAAAAAAAGTCAACCAAAGTGATTCATTTTGACGTAGGATATTATATTCGACGTCATTGCTTCCTTGACGTAGTTCCTAAGTTAGGTTACAGAGTGACCCAGATATAATCTAGTTCTAACTGATGGAAGTCAGATGCAACGAATATAAGCCGAATCTTGGGTTGTGAAGGATTACTTCGGAAAAGACCATCAAGTAATTTATGCCATACTGGAAAGGACCCACGTTTAGAGTCAAAATTTGTTTGAAATGTTCAGTTTGACAGCTTCATTCAAATTCTAATTCGGACTTATATACTGTTTTGTCAAATTTTACTAAAATAATTTTAAAAATTCGAAAGCTTTAACAAATTTTAACATCTCGATAAATCTATATGATATTAAAACTATTTCGTAAATTTTATAGTTAACTTTACCTTAAGATCTGGCGAGAGAGCTGTGGGATTTTATTTGTGAGTAGCACCAATGTTAACAGTCCCAGATCAACTCCTTGCAGTACTCCTGAATTAACATAAACTAACACAGCAATGTTACGTCATCAACGACTGAACCAAAACAATAACGTCAAACAAACGAAATTGTTATACTATAGCGATAAACTGAAAACACCGCGACTGTCGAGTGTGTTAAACGACGCAGCGATCGAAAGTGGACACCGCCAACTCTGATAGTCAGCGCGAGGAAATTCAGTAAGTTGGCTGTGGAGAGAATAGAATGGTGGAGAGAGACAAATGTGAAACGGCGTTCGATAGTAGCGCGACGCTGTGCGGCGCTTAGCGAGCCTCCGACGCATTCAAAATTATGACGGTCGACTTTTGTAGGTGGTTAGTTTAATAAATAATGGCACACCGAGCCACTAAAGAGTCAATACTATTATTTCAGCCGAATTAACTGCAAGTTTAGCCTTTTTTATTGCATAACGTGCAATGGGGTATTCTTGAGGATGGGTTGTTCACTCGTATCGTAGGTGATATCACCGAAGCATGGTTTACAAATATTCACGAAAAGCCGTTAAAATTACTTGAAATTTGGTATAAAATGAAAAGGAACTTGTTTTGCTTTATATAAATATTGCAATTTTTTAAAAGGCTTATAACAATCGTCAACCGCGTATAGATGGATATATTGGCTATGTCTTATAATAATTTTTTAAATTTTGTTGAACCACCCCAAATAACTATGAATCCACCAATCCCGAATATATTTCACTTAAACGGCAAGTGCTTATAGGCCACCCTATATAACAATTTTATTCATAATTTTCTTCTGTATATGCCGGTGTTTATTTGTCACCGAATTTAACATGTTTTAAACACCTAATTATAACTCTACTTCACCCTATATTTCAGCTATGCAGCTTCTTATGGTCTAAGCTGTATAACAATTATTTCTGATAATTTTTCAGCCACCTGGTAATGTATAATTTCTTTCCACCTTATATTGTAACCACCATTTATAAGTAACTTTTTCTAACATTGTGTTAAACACACTGTATAACTATAAATTATGCTTCGCCCCATATTTCATATACTGCATATATTCGGATGCAACTGTTTATGGTCTACCTATATAAGATTTTTTTAAATTTTTTGATCCACCCTGTAAAACTATAATTCTACTCCGCCCTCGATTTCAAGCACCATGTATATACAGCTACTCATATAACATTTTTTGTACCACTCTGTATAATTACAAATGCACCAATCTACAACATATTTCACCGCAAACTGCAACTATATATCGGCCACATTATATAACAATTTTATTCCAGTTTTTTTTGGGCCGCCTTGTACCACTGTAAGTATACTTCAATCTATATTTTAAACATCCTGAATATGCTGCTGTCAATTATTCAACCATTTTACATTATTTGTCTATCAGTTTTTGAACCATCTTGTATAATAGAATAGAAAAATTGTATAAAGCTTTAGATAACGAGGAAAAATGTATAGCCCTTTTCATGGATCTCAGTAAAGCGTTCGATCTGATAAACTATAAGATCCTCATGAGAAAGCTCGACAGAATCGGTATGCGAGGGAAAATAAATGACTGGATTAGATCCTATCTTTCCAACAGAAAACAACTAGTATACATCGACGGTACTTACTCTGAAAAAAAGGGATGAATTCTGGGACCTCTTCTTTTCTTAATATATGTGAATGATCTCCCCGAAATTGCTGGTGTTGACAAAAATTATCTAACGATGTATGCAGATGGTAACACATACTTGTGTTGTAGTAAGAATCTAAATCATGGATTAATCGAAATGCAAAAAAGCATTTACACTTTTGACGAATGGTTCACGAAGAACAGATTGATTCTTAATAGTTCGAAAACAGTGTTTATTAATTTTACTCCTAGGCATTATTTACTTCGCGTTGGGGGAAAATCTATATCTCAGGTATCATTCACTAAATTTTTAGGGGTATATATTGATGGTGGGTTAAGTTGGAATATCCATATTGACTATCTCTGCAAAACAATCGCTTCCTTATGTTTTATTCTTTATAGACTAAAACCTATATGTGATAAGTTCACACTTCTGTCTTTCTATCACTCACATCTAGTTTCTAGATTGCTCTATGGAATAATATTTTGGGGGTGTTCTACTACAGTGAACCGAATACTCGTTTTGCAGAAGAAAGCCGTACGTCAAATTGCAGGAATTAAGCGTAATCAGTCATGTAGAAATTTTTTTAAATCTCTAAAATTGTTAACAGTGCCATGCATATATATATATATATATTTGAAATACTTATGTATGTAAAACTAAACATTAAAATATTCACGTCAAATGCTCAATATCATGACCATAATACACGGCATCAGTCCATGTTATCCATTCCAAGGTACAGAACCTCTACATATGAAAATTCGCCAAACTACATGGCAGTCAAGCTTTATAACAGTCTAAACCCTCAAATAAAAAGCATGGATAACATTGGCATGTTTAGGAAAAACCTATTCAACTTTCTGTTGGAAAATTCATTCTATAGTGTAGAGGAATATTTATTGTTCAGCAAAAGCATTAAATATAATTTAACATACTTAATGTAATTATTTTTTAAGTTTTGTAATTGAATGTGCAGTTATTGAATTCATTACTACATTTATATTAAGTTCGTCGAACTCATAATCATAAGTACTTTGTCTCATCTATTAGCAGATAGGTATCATTATATTACTGATATCGTTTTTACTTTCGTTCCTGAATTAAGTTAGTTTTTTTATAAAATTTTAGTACTCTGTTGGTATTGTTGGAATTACATGTATTAGTACGTAGTATGGTATGCACCTGACCGTTCCAATACTATATTTTTGTAGTCTTCTGGAATAAAGCTTATTATTATTATAACCATTTCAAAATATTTCAACCACCGTGTATATCTGCTTAGGGACGACCAAATATAACTTTTTTTAAAAATTTCAGTATAATACTGCTCCACGCTATATTTCAACTATCTTATTTATGGAACTGCTTATGGACTACGCTATATAATCATTTTTCTAAGATTTAAGTACTTCTTGGGAAAACACCTCACGAAAAATTGCTGTATATTCCAAACTTTTCGGGGTCTAGGTCAGACTCCATTATCACTGGTTAAGAAACTATGAATAAAAAATGCACAATTCTAAAATTTAAAATTAAAAACTTTGACAATCTCTCTAAGAGAATTTTATTTGTAATATACAGGGTAGCACAGAAACTTCCCAAGAAGTACTTAAACATTGAAAAATATGCAACAAATATCATTCAGAAAACAATTTTTTTGACATTTCTTAACCACCCTGGAAAGTATAATTTTTCTCCACCTTACATTTAAACATGAATGAATTATATGAAACATTTTCTAACATTGTTTTAATCACCCTGTGTAACTATAATTTTCAAATATTGCATATATGCAACAGAACACGTTCTGTCCTACAAAATTTGTCTATATTTTTTTATCTGCCCTGTTTAACTCTCTTTCAACCACCTTGTATGTGCAACTATTTATCGGCCATCCTGTATAATTATAAATCCATCAATTCCAAGATATTTCTCCAACTGCTTATGGAGCACCCTATATAACAATTTTGTTCAACATGTTATAACCATCCTGTATATGCTGCTGCTTATTGGTCACCCAATATAAAATTTTTAGCAATAATTCTACTCCACACTTTATTCCAACTATCCTTTCTGTGCAACTGATCATGAGCTACGCTATTTCACAATTATTGTCATATTTTTTGAATCACAGTATAAAGTATACCTCTCCACACTTAATTTAAACCAACCTTAATATGCAACTTTTTTGCCATGTTTGAGTCATAATGTGCAGCTATAACTTTACTTCACCCCATATTTCAGGTACTGCATATCTGCAACTGCTCATGTTCTACCCTATATAACAAAATTTTTCTCCTATTTGTTTACCTACCCTTTATAATTATAATTCTACACAACCCTTCATTTCAACAACCTTGTATACCTAACTTCTTCTGTAGGGAGTTTTATCCTCCTACATTGACTGCTACTGTCTGGCACTGGATATGGCAGCATACGGTGGCAGAGTCCTGAGGAGGCAGGGCACTGTCGTCCAAAGAGTTACAGCCCAGAAACCACAACAACATTCAAGTGACAACAACAACTTGACCATTATTAACGGAATCAAACTTGAAACCATGTGTGAATTTATAATGCGTATGTTTTACTAATGTTTTACAAAGTGACGAACCTTAGTTAGGACAAAACTGGATATCGTTGAATACCTCATCAGACGGAATAAAGAATGAAGTCGAGCTGAAACCAGTTGGTTATAATAGAACCAAGCGTCCCTTTCCAATCAGAGTTAGCCCATGTAATTGTTTTCTAGTAATTGAAAATTTGCGAAGAGGTATTTCTAAAAACAAAAAAAAAAAATAATTCGAAAGTACTAATTGTCGTACCATAATCGTTTATTTAAGTTGGTGCAATAATTATTAAGGAAGTCATTGATCGTTTAGTGGTGCAAGCTATGGAGCCATTGTTAACAAACTTTTGACAACTTTCTAAAATTTTTAGGAAAACGTTTTTGTTTCAAATATCAGTGGATTTTTAGCGATAATTGATCCGATATTTTTTTCATATACTGAAATACCTGCCATCAATGTTTATTGCAGTTTTATCACAAAAATTGCCTTATTTCGTTTACTTATTATGTACTCTCTTCGAGGTGTCATTCCTTTGAACGCAAGACAATATATATTATATATAAATATAATATATATTGTTTCTGGTCGGGAACCTTCATCAGTTGCGCTTCCCACAATTGAATGTCCTCTCGAACACTTCTTTATGTATTTGATGCATTTCGTTAAATTTGAAGACGCGAGATGTAAGACCGACATCTAGGATTTTCAAGAGAATCAGTACCCAGAGGTTCCGAATCTGGACCCGTTCCGTGTAATTGCTGTTCTCCCTTAACTCCTAGGACAGAATGCACGATAAAATTTTCAGGTTACTTCACCTGTCAGAGATATTGAATACTCTCTTCGAGGTGTCATTCCTTTGTACGCAAGACAATATATATTATATATAAATATAATATATATTGTTTCTGATCGGGAACCTTCATCAGTTGCGCTTCCCACAATTGAATGTCCTCTCGAACATTTCTTTATGTATTTGATGCATTTCGTTAAATTTGAAGACGCGAGATGTAAGACCGACATCTAGGAGTTTCAAGAGAATCAGTACACAGAGGTTCCGATATGTGGGAAGCGCAACTGATGAAGGTTCCCGACCAGAAACAATATATATAATATATATTGTCTTGCGTACCAAGGAATGACACCTCGAAGAGAGTATTCAATATCTCTGACAGGTGAAGTAACCTGAAAATTTTATCGTGACATTCTGTCCTAGGAGTTAAGGGAGAACAGCAATTATACGGAGCGACTCCAGATTCGGAACCTCTGTGTACTGATTCTCTTGAAAATCCTAGATGTCGGTCTTACATCTCGCGTCTCCAAATTTAACGAAATGCATCAAATACATAAAGAAATGTTCGAGAGGACATTCAATTGTGGGAAGTGCAACTGATGAAGGTTCCCGATTAGAAACAATATATATTATATTTATATATAATATATATTGTCTTGCGTACAAAGGAATGACACCTCGAATAGAGTATTCAATATCTCTGACAGGTGAAGTAACCTGAAAATTTTATCGTGACATTCTGTCCTAGGAGTTAAGGGAGAACAGCAATTACACGGAACGGCTCCAGATTCGGAACCTCTGTGTACTGATTCTCTTGAAAATCCTAGATGTCGGTCTTACATCTCGCGTCCATACTTATTATGTAGCTTTCGGTTAGTGATGGAATTTTTAAAATAAACAGATAATAAAACAAATTCAATATCTTTATATACACGATTCCAAGAAATCAATGCACTTCATGGAGTAAAAATTAATTTCTTACAACAATTCTGACAATGTCCTTAATAAAGACTTTTTCCATATTGGAATTTTATAAATGACGCCGTGTAATTTTCATCTGGTTTATTCCAAATTTGAAAACCTTACTCGCATCCTTTGCGTTGATTTGAGAGACTCCAAGGTGTCTATCAATCCTCTCTCAATCATGCCGGCTGAAGATCTGGATTTCAATTTGCAGTATCGTTAGCTCTAGCAAAAAATATGGCGATATAATATATAAATGGTAAAATAAGCTTCATCAGAATGTGTACTGATGAGGATCATAACTGATCCTCCATCAAGTAATGTGGAAACCACAATATTTCATGAAGAGTCTCTTGTACTTGCAAAATCTGAACTCATCTGTAATAAGAACACATTTCTTATCGACATCTAGTCAAAGTTGAGCTACTGATATGATTTCTTCGAGCTCTTTGCAGCTGATATGGTAAGCCTTTGCATTGTTTTTTGACAGTAAAATGTCTCAAACGTCGATCTTATATGGGAGTTATGTCACTATGTCCTATCCACAACTTCTACTGAAATTAGTTAATTCTGACCTTCTACAACTAAATAGTTTACAGTAACTTATCCAGTGTTTTCATCTGCTATTAAAATTAATTCTTTAAATTTATTATCTGACAATGATAATGATTTGAGACAAACCCAATGACATTTTTTTCTTTGTGGTGCGCTAACTTCTTGGTATAGTATATTGGTATTTTATTTATCATCCATTTGCTGATTTGACGATGTACGTTCATTTGCTGCCAACGTAAGAAAATCCTTATAAATATCCAATATTCTGTTTTATCCTTGTTTTCATTGTACAATCCTCGTATCCTTGTGACGTGAAAATCGTCGGAAATTGCAGTTACGGCAACGCCAACAGCCCGAGGTCTAGTTCCTACTGGAAAGATGGAGTTACTTCTCAGTTTGACCCATTTGAATTGTTGAGTCATTAATTTTATTACTGCTATTGTTAACGGTGTTGTTTCAAAGGAACGAGTAACCTGTTTGATCTGCTTTGTTTTAGTGTTTTGAAGGAAGATTTGAATTTGAATGGTGTTGATCTAGTGGCTTACGAAAAGTGAAATAATGGGATTCCTCAGGTTGAATTTCTGTGCTAATAGATAAACAAAATAAATGCGAAATTAAAACCATAAAACAATAACTTGTAATGAGAATGAGTAATACTGCTGTTTCTGGTTAAAATTAATTGTGACAAGTGTTCTGGTTTTGCTGAAAAGCCTGTATATCAGTTCAAGAGTTCAAAGTGCTGTTAGTTACATCTATTGCTAGTTAAAATGTGGAAAAATGATAACTGAATTCAGAATGGCATCTAGAAAAATGTGCAAAGCTTCATATCTGGTAATTAAACAATTGTTATCAACAAATTTGAATTATTTATTTATTTTTTTACCAGATACATTCCACGCATATTCACATAGTAAATCCTACAAGGTAACAAAGCTACCTGCTCGTAGGCTGGTAAATACTTACAAACTAACCACTAACTAAACTGATTAATTAAAATTAAAATAATTGGATAAAAAAGTTTCATTGTACTTATACATATATTAAGTTGTCCATAAAACAACAGTTGTATCCTAACTACTTTCATACAATTTTCATAATCCAGGGTTTAAGTTTTGTTTTAATCTTATTTACCTTTTCTGTTGCCATTGTTTTAAGTTTATTTGGTAAAGCGTCAAATGTTATTATTGCTCTATAGTAACTATTCTTGACGCTGACAGTTTTACTTCTGTTAGGGATTTAAATGGTTTTATTTCTCGTTTTGCTCGTAGAACTATTGAATACATTACATTTATAATGATATACTACAGATTCATATCTAAACAGTTGTTTAATGTTGAGTGGGTATTTTTGGTTAGGTATAACTTGTTTCTTTTCTGTACGTTTTAGTAGTCTATTTTGAAATCGCTCATGCAGTTGTAAAGTGTTATTATATGCTCCTCCCCATGTTATTACTTCGTAGCTAATAACGCTATGGAAAAAAGCGTAGTATAACATAAGTATGGTTTCAGTGTTCATAGATTTACTTAAACTAGCTGTCACCCAGTGGTCGAAATTCGACCAATTGTGTCAATATCTCTGGCAGGTTAAGTAACATGAAAATTTTATCGTGACATTCTATCCTAGGACTTTAGGGAGAACAGCAATTACACAGAACGGATCCAGATTCGGAACCTCTGTGTGATAGTTTCCTCGAAAATCCTAGATGTCGGTCTTACATCTCGCTTCTACAAATATGTAACGAAATTCAAGTTTTTTTCAGATATAATTCATAGAACTTTATTTGTGTTCAAATTCAGAATTCTTAATTTAATATGACAACAATTCAACTGCTAATGGGCTACCCTACATATTTATTTTTTCTAACACCCCTGTATAGCTATAATTGCACTCAATTCTCTAACATTTATTAAAATCCTCATTATAATAATTCCATCTCATTATATATTTCCACCAGCCTGTATATGCAACTGCTTATAGACCACGCATAATATTTTTTAACATTTTTCAACCACCGGGTAAACCATTCTGTATATGCCACTGCTTATGACCCACCATATTTACTCTTTTTGTTTATGAAATTTTTAATTATCTTCTGTAACTATAATTCTACTCCGACCTATATTTCAATCATTATATATATGGAACTCTTCGTGGTCTACTCTATAAATCAATTCCTATTCTAACATTTTTTATCACCATCCTGTATATCTATAATTCCTCTTACCCTATATTTCATCTTAACTATATATACAACTGCTTATGGGTTACGAAATGTTGCATTTCCATTTCCACCACCCTGTATATGCATCTATGTACAACATTTTTTGCACCACCCTGTATAACTGTAATTTTACTGCACCTTCTATTCCAAGAACCCTGTAAATTCAACCGCTAATGGGCTTCCCTATATAATTATTTTATTAGTTATAATTGCACTCTACTCTATATTTTAAACACCCTAAATATGCAACTGCTTATGTGCCACCCATTAAAAAAATTATTTCTAACATATCTTGAATCGCCCTGTATAATTAAGATATTCAACGATTACTTTACCCACTAAACAATAACAACGCTTGCATGCCACCTCCAGAAGTACATGCTCTAAGTATGTAATAGCATTGGTCTGTCTATATATAATTACTCAATGGTTTGAGTCTAGCGGCAGCGGCACGCGGCACATTCATTTGTTTGGCATTGAGATTATTGACGTAAATAATGAATTTTTATTATATTTTATTTAATGAATGAACCAATATTATAAATTAAGATTAGCATTCTGCACTGAAGGTCGTCAGTAGTTACTAAACAAAACAAAAATGAAGAAAATCGGTTGAGAAACAGAGGAGAAAATGGTACCTAATCGTTTTGTCTTAGCCTATTTATATATAGATTATAGAAAATATATATAAGGTACTTAGTTTTACTTAATATATATTTAATATGTAATTCCCACGTCAACCTATAGTCGAGAACTACACCCAGATATTTAAAATAGTCTACCCTTTTATATTGAGTCCATTGATATTAATGTTTATGCGTTCAGGAACACTATTAGAATACTTGCCAAAGGTCATACAAGTTTTGTAAATATTTAGTGATGATTTTTCAAAAGAACACTACTATTATTAATTTCATCTTTGATTATTGGTAACCAGGAATGGCTGAGTTCTACAGAAGTACTAACGACACAATCGCTTTCATTTAATAAAATGAAAACAGACTCTTGCAGCTTTCGGCTTGTATTGTGTTCTTCTTTATGTAAAGTGGTTGAATTTTAAAATTGTATATTATGTCCAAGGTTCCAGTCATGTCCACATCTTTTTATTTTTCTTTATATA
Organism: Octodonta nipae; assembly: GCA_034190945.1. Taxonomy (NCBI): domain Eukaryota; kingdom Metazoa; phylum Arthropoda; class Insecta; order Coleoptera; family Chrysomelidae; genus Octodonta; species Octodonta nipae. The sequence goes on along the minus strand of CM067220.1, from coordinate 122,096,985 downwards.
ATTTTTATGTTCATTTATTCGAACATTTATAGGTCTACCAGTTTATACAAAATAAAATTTATTACATTCGCAAGGAATTTTACAAATGCAATTCATTGAGTTTTGGGTTATGTTATTTGATTTGTTTGGAAGTCAATTATATCAAAAATATACAATGGCAACAGATCCTGTCGAATGAACATCAGAAATTTTAAAATCTATTCGTGAAGAAGGCAACATTTAGAACTGTCATACAATATTAATAATTTGAAAATTGTGAAGAAGTTAGGCCAGCTCAATATTACATATTGCGTAAGAAAACTCCAATTGAATCATTATTTGATACCATTCCATAATCGAAAAGTCACAGACTACTTGACAAATTCATAGACAGACCTGCTTTCTTTCAGTTAATCCTATGAGAGAGTTTTTCTACGAGGAGTATTAGTAAAATAAGGTTCCCTATGCCGCCGAGGCAGAATATGATGTGCTGGGAGAAATCTGGCAACACTGTTTTACTCATCAGCTGTCACTCTCTATATCCATACCACTTGCGCCTCGCTACTTTCAAAACTGCCAGCCTAGTTGCCTTCGAAGATGGAGCTCCCTATCGCTGTTACCGCCAGATGCGAAATTCGTGCTTTGTGCTCTGACAAATATTACGACACATTAAGAAAACTGAGACGTGCGATCCAGAATCCGCCGGAGAGGAAGAACATCCAGTGGTGTGAGGCATCTCCATGACAATGCTCCAGCTCATGTCTCACGTCAAACTCAAGAACTGCTAACAAATTTTGGCTGGACTATTGTGCCCCATCCCCCTACAGCCCGGACCTAGCCCCAAGTGATTATCACTTATTCCCAAAATTAAAGGAACACTTGGTTGGCCTACGCTTCAGTACCGATGATGAAGTCAAGGAAGAGGTTATTCGATTCCTCAAAGGATTGGCGGCATAATTCTACAACATAGGGATAGAAAACTTGGAGCATCGTCTGCAAAAGTGTTTAGACAGAAACGGCGATTATGTGGAAAAACAGCGTAAGTTTTAAGCTTTAAATTGATGTATAACACTAAGTAAAAATATATAGCTGTCTATTTAAAAAAATCATGGTGAACCTTATTTTACTAATACAAAACTGGTGTAGAAATTACAAATTTACAAATTACCAATACTACACTTTTTTAATTTATCTGTTTTTCTGAAATCATTGTGAGGAAAGAAAACCTAGATGAAGAATAAATTAATTATATAAACTAGGACAACTACAAGTTACTAAAAGCACGTTTCATTACTTCTAAGCTGAAATATTCCATGACCGAACATAGTAATGAAAAGTTCTTGTAAACCGTTTTAAATGACTGAACAAGTTTATTGGAACTGTGACTTAATATGATTTATATTTTTTTGAGCCTAGTCATTTATCTGGAATATAAATCTCGTAATAAAACTAGAAACTTAAGAGCACTTAAACAGTGATTTACGAAGCCGTCGAGTGTTTTGGATCTCGACACCAAGAAGGTTTTCTGTATATCGAATGTCTAACAAAACATTAGCCGGTTGTATTTTTAGACGAGAATATGACTTCATGTATTGAATAATCGCTATAAATTTACGATCTGTGATCCATTCGAGAAGGAATTACTGGACGTTTTAATATTTATTACCTTGAGCTTATTAGTTTAATAGATGTAGTACCTAACGATTGAAATGTTACAAAACTAATGGTAAACGTTTGAGATCTATGTTGCATAATCGTAGAGTGATCATTCGCAATTGCATAAACAGGAATTTCAAAATATTTGTGGATTTTCTATGTTACAAATGTAAGATATATGTGAGGTAGGTTCTTAATACTATTTCAAAACTGAGAGACCCAATTCCCATATAAGCTTTTTGATTTTAAACTGCTAAAATTGACGAATCCTTTCCAAATACGGCGTATATATATCAACTAACTTCAACTTATTCTGTCTCCCTAAGAGAATATATCTGTCTAACCCAAAACCGAAGCGCAATCATTCAAGTTCCGATGTTTACATTAACATCATAAAAATCGTCGGGAAGATAATGATTCGTAGAGCATTCCTTTTACGTTAGTCATAATATTATGTACAGTATATTTATAATAACAATACAATACAATATATAATGTGTAAACTAATTGTAACAATCGGCCTTCCTGACTTGCAGTCTGTCCTCAGACTGGCACCTACGAACTATCATCTACCTTATGCACATACTTATCTAAGAGCATTTACTAAGCTGAGATCTACAATTAGTATTACTTTATACTCGATAATAAACTAAACATCAAACATTTGTAGTTTTCACATTGGACTTTTAAATTTCAACAACTTCCATAATAACTTTTAACCATTGGCGACTTTCGCCTTGAAATTACACTTTAATATGTGGCAACTTTCGCATTAAACTTACTTTAATGAGGACTGTCGTCCTATATTTGCACTTTGCTGTGGCGACTTTCGCCTTAACTTATTTTAAGGACGACATTCGTCTTATATTTACTTCAACTAATGACGACTTTCGTCTTACATTTGTACTTTACTGTGGCGACTTTCGCCTTAAATTTACTTAACTAATGACGACTTTCGTCTCACATTTGTACTTTACTGTGGCGACTTTCGCCTTAAATTTACTTAACTAATGACGACTTTCGTCTTACATTTGTATACTGTACTGTGGCGACTTTCGCCTTAACTTACTTTAACTAACGACGACTTTCGTCTTACATTTGTATACTGTACTGTGGCGACTTTCGCCTTAACTTACTTTAACTAACGACGACTTTCGTCTTACATTTGTACTTTAAAATTTAAATTTACTTTAATATAAGCGACTTTCGCTACTTAAGGAAATATTACTTTACTCATCGATTTGGATAGTTATCGATTTTTTGATGTGATCGGCTGGCACCACTGTTCGTCTACTCCTAAAACCTTCTCTTAAGTCTTCCACTTCATATCTGTCATTGAACAAAACTTTTGTAATACGGAATGGGCCTTTATACTTCGCTAACAATTTGTGACTACTTCCAGTGGTAGGCATACTCGTTATCCTCGTCATAATTAAATCACCTTCGTAATACTTTAAAGCCTCTTTTCTTACTTTATCGTAACGTTCCTTTTGTTTTTGTTGGTCATGTGTTATGTGGGTTGAAATTTTTTCTCTCAGTTTTTCTAAGTCATCTCTATTTATTTCACTTTGTACAGCATTAAGAATTTTCGCTTCAGCGGCATGTTTTGAGTTATACCCAATAAGGGCCTTCATCGGTGTTGTGTTAATGCCCTTATTAAAACTTGTATTCAGAGCGCTTTGGATTTGCTTTACTTTTACATCCCAATCTTTGGGGTCGGTTCCAGCTGTTGATGACGCTAATGCACTTACAATTGTTTTGTTATATCTTTCACATTGACCGTTACTTCGAGGGGATGCTACAGCATTTAGTATGTGTTTTATCCCATATACGTCACAATATGATTTAAAGGTTCGAGAGGTAAAAGCCGAACCTCTATCGCTGATAATCCTGGAAGGTACTCCAAAAATAAACATTAGATTTGCAAGATCTTTAATCGCGTGCTTAGTCTTTTGGTTGCGAACCGGTTCTATGAACGTAAATTTTGTAAATCCATCAACTATTACAAATAGAAATTTATTTCCTTTATTACTTGTCTCGAAGGGGCCGACATGGTCTATATGTAACGTCTGGAAGGGAATTGGAATTTTTTCGATCGGATTCAACTTACATTGTCGTCTAGAGGTGGTATGTTTATAATATTGGCAATTTAAACAGGCGTTGACATATTTCGTTACAAATTTTCGCATCTGAGCAAACCAGTAATTTTCTCGAATTCTCTCTAGTGTCTTTTCTATTCCAAGATGGCCTGAATCGTCATGACATAAGCGGCATATTTGCATACGAGCTGCTCGAGGAACAACCCATGTTTGAGCTCCATTGTCTTGTTTTTTATATACCTTACTTCCTTTCAATACAAAATTTTTAAAATAGTGTTTGTTATCATTGCTTTTAACTTTTAGTTCCAAAATGTTTTTTATTCTGGCAATTTGTTCGTCTTGTAATTGGGCTGAAGTTATCCAATCACTTTCTGTAAGGTCTATTTGCATTACTTCAATTTCGATGTCTTTGTTAATCATCGGGTTTCTGCTGAGAGCATCAACGTGTGCCATCTTTCTTCCAGCTCTGTATTCAATATCGAACGTATACTCCTGGATCTCTAACCACCACCTTCCAATGCGCGGTATTAAATCTTTTTTTAGATATTTTTTTATAAGATAAACCCGAAAATATTTCAAGGCGTATACTACAGCTATTGTTTCTAATTCGTATGAATGGTAGTGTCTCTGGTCAGCCGTTGTTTGTTTGCTAAAATAAGAGACAACGTGTACTTCGCCCTTAGTGTCAAGTTGGAGTAGCATTGCTCCCAAGCCAATTGCGGATGCATCAGTATGGAGTTCTGTCTTCAGCTTGGGATTATATATTGCAAGAATTGGACATGAGGTTAACGCCGTTTGAATGTGCTGAAAAGCTTGCTTCTGTGAATTATGCCATGACCAGACTGCATTTTTTCGTGTTAGTTTTGTTAAGGGCTCTGCTATCATAGCAAAGTTTTTAACAAATTTACGGAAGTAACTGGCCAATCCGAGAAACTGACGTACTTGTTTAACGTTGCGAGGCTGAGGCATGTCTAGAACGGCTTCAATTTTCCTCCTTCCAGGTTTCACTCCTTCAAAACTTATTTCTCTACCGAGATATTCTATTGTTGTCTTTAAAAATGCACACTTACTAATTTTGAGAGTGAGGTTATGTTTACGAAGTTGTATTAAGACTTTCTCTAAGCGTTCTAATCCCTCAGGTATTGTTAATGATGGGATGATGATATCGTCAATATATGGAAAAGCAAATTCATTTTTTAATTGGCCAAGTACTTTGTCAATCAATGACTGAAAAACAGAAGGGGCATTGGCTAAGCCAAAAGGCATCCGTAGAAATTCGTAGTGGCCATCCGGGGTTACAAATGCTGTTTTTTCGATTGAGTTACCAGCCATCGAGACTTGGTAAAAGCCTGAGGCCAAGTCTAGGGTTGTAAAATACTTATATCCACCTAATCTGTCAATTTGATCTTCAATATGTGGGAGTACTCCACGATTTTTTATTGTTATTGCATTTAGTTGCCGAAAGTCTATACACATTCTGTATTCTCCATCCTTTTTCTTTACCAGAGTAACAGGACTTGCATACGGCGATGTGGATTCACGAATAATTTGATTATCTAGTAACTCTTGAATCATATTTCGAAGAATATTTCTCTCTAAGTTTGGTATACGATAAGGATAGCGTACAATCGGAGTCTCAGTTATGCATTTGATCTCCATTTCCACAGTACTCGTATTTCCTAAATTAGCCATGGAGGATGAAATACAATCTGTAAACTTCTGTACTAAAGAAATACAACTTTGCCGGTCAGTGTGTGAAATATGTCCCAAATTTAAATTATTTAGGTCGAGGTTCATATCGCATACTTCAACTAAGTTTATTTCACAGTTTTTAAATGGGGCCAAACTGTACATAATTAGTCGTTTCTTACATGCAATCATAACTATGTGTTCCTGATTAATGAAATCACGCCCTATCAATAAGTCATGATTTAAATATTTGTCTGGAATAATCACGGCATTAACTAGAGCCGTTGCACCCTGAATACTAATACGAATGTTGCAAAATGATCTACTGTTTAAGAGAGTACCCATAAAACTACGCAATGTCACATCGTTTTCTGAATCACCGCGAAAAAGTTTTAATTTTTCAACAACCGAGTTTCTTATAAGTGTGTTTGAACTGCCTGAGTCTATTAAACTATTTATTTTCTTGCCATTTACTCGAGCCGGCTGTAAGAAACTATTTAACTGCGTATTACTGATCAGAGCATCCACTTGTTGAACTTCTTTCTTAGGAAATGGACATTTGTTCTTAAAATGACCTAACCTTCTGCAATTAAAACATTCAACACGCGGTTTTTTACAATCTTTAAAAATATGTCCTTTCAACCCACAATTAAAACAATTTAGCAATTTTGATTGGTTGAACCGTAATTTCTCTTTACTTTGATAATATCCACTTTGCAGGTCATTGTTGTGATAAGATCTATAATTATCACTAGACATAATTTTAGAATTAATTACTTTATTCGAAGTGACAGTTTTACTACTCTCAGGCATATATCCAATAGTGTTTAAATACGCATATAAATCATTAGCGTTTGTATGTTGCGCTGATCTTACAGTACGTGCGATGGTTTCGTCGGTGACGCCACCAACAACAGCATCCACTAAATATTTATCAGGAATTTCCAAATTTAATGCTCTTAATTTAGATAATTTTTGAAAGCAGTAGTCACCTAAATTTTGACCAGGTGTGGTTTCGTAGTTTGCTGCTTCTTTAAGTAATTTAGAAAAAGGAACAGACTTACGGAATTGTTGCGACATCGATGCTTTTGTTTCGACCCAACTGTAGTCGTACTTAGCGTTCTCATCATACCATTGACGTGCATTGCCCCGCAAGCGTCCAGAAATTAATCGCATAATGGTATTGTCATCCCAACTGTATCGTTCGGCCAACCTGTCAACTTTCGCCAGCCAATCCTCAATAGATGAATCATCTTTGGATGGATCAAAAACAGGCACTAGTTATTCATCACTCGCACGAACTACCGTATTTGTAGATCTTTGTTTTAATTCACAAAGTTCTCTTTTCAAACGTTTTAATTCTCGCCTCGTTTCATTCATCGATTCACGTGAACTATTAGAACACATACTGCTTGAACCACTGGATGACCTCGCCCGTTTATGACTTCTCGAACTTTTCGCAGATTTTCTTTTTTTATTTTTGTTACCCATAATGAGAGAAACAAAACAAACGTTAACACTACTGACACTTAAAAAAAGGGCCACTGATACCTATCCCACCGCTGCTATGTAAGATATATGTGAGGTAGGTTCAATTATCACACCCAATTCCCATATAAGCTTTTAATATAACTTTTAATTGACAACCTTTCCATACGGCGTATATATATCAACTAACTTCAACTTATTCTGTCTCCCTAAGAGAATATATCTGTCTAACCCAAAACCGAAGCGCAATCATTCAAGTTCCCGATGTTTACATTAACATCATAAAAATCGTCGGGAAGATAATGATTCGTAGAGCATTCCTTTTACGTTAGTCATAATATTATGTACAGTATATTTATAATAACAATACAATACAATATATAATGTGTAAACTAATTGTAACACAAATATGTTTTCTTAATACTATTTCAAAACTGAGAGAAATTATTAAGTATTTGATTTTAAACTGCTAAAATACGAATCCTTTCCGAAATTAATCATCTGTAACAAAAAATCATTCTCTGAATAAACATGCCGACAGAAAAATACTTGTCAAACACAAAAATTCTGACAAAAATTATTACTGAAAATTTTTCGAAAAAAGACAAAATTATACAAGTTAAATGCATGGGATTTTATTACAGAAATGTTCCAGAGAGACTAAGATAGTATTTAAGGGACGACTTACAGCATAATGGTAATTAGTGAAATTTAGTTGCTAGTTTTTAAGTAAATAAAGACGATTTACTTTTGCTGTAATTAAATTATTTTAACACAGGGAGTTCTCAACAGTACTAAAGGTAAATGTCCATGTCCATGACTATGGGATTTAGTATCGGTATCAAAAGTTTTTTAGGTCACTATGTAATATTATTAAAGTATGCTTTTAGGGCTTTAAATATGATGCTTATACATTTTCGCATTTTGCATAAATTGCGACACTAATTCTGCCATAGAATCTTAGATGCCTGCTCAACTTCAAATAACCATAACAATGACTATTATTAATCTTTTAGGTGAAATGGGCTAAATATGTTAAATCCTTAATTTTTTAAATTGTGCTAGCCGTTTTTGAGATAATCGGAGGAAATTTTTTGTTCTATGAAAGTTATGCCTTATGTCGCAATTATTAATGTATTGTTTTGTTTAATAATAAGAAAATTGTCATAGTGGAATAAATATTTGGATTTATTAAATTTTTAATTAAAAAAATCTTACCACTTAAAAGTTGCTGCTTGATTTTCAATATGTAATACAATAAATGAGCTGTTCCATATTGTGAGGTTGAGTAGTATCAGCGATAGTTTTGATAATTCCATATACAAAAAAAATATATAACAGGTCCTCTCCAATAAGGAAATAAGAACACTAATACAACATTTGAAGGAAACACATGGACAGATTGAGATTGGCAAACCTTGTACTAACTGAGAATGGTACGCACAAAAAGGCTGGGACAAAACCAAAATATTACTTAAGAAGATTAAATTAAGGCAAGAAAAAGAAAAGTGCTACCGTGTGGTTAAATTATGATGAAAATATGAATACAATCTATAGAGACAGATTTAGCATGGCAACAGATCTTGTCCACGGAAACATCTATTTCAATTAGTTAAGACTGAAACATTGAAAATTGTCAAATAATATTGACAATTACGAAAAGTCAAATGAATTTAACATTACCTTCAAATTGCTTCATTTTTCAGATAAATATATTGAAATATACATTCATATGCATTACACAGGAAAACTAGTTAACAAATCCACAGAGCAATTCTCACTCAGTTAATCTATCTAGTATTCCAATGAGAAGGTGGCAACAAGTGTTTAGGGCAATATTCACAAATTTACTAAACTTTCAATTATTTAACTTATTTGTTTTTCCCAAATTGTTGTGAGTACATAAAATCTATAAGAACAATCAAAATAGGTAAATCAAAGTAAAAATGTATTAACTGTTGATGTCTGTTAATAGTTTTTGTTATCAATTTTTTATCGTTTGAGTGTTAAGTGTCTTTGCAGGTCTATGACTTGTCTTGTACAATACGGCTTGTTGTATTTTTTTCTCATATTTACGTTGGTGGTCATATGCTGATGTTTCTCTGTTAATCTGAAATTTGCTTATTTAAGCGAATGCTTCTTAACGGATGCCCACTCTTATATATACGAAACTAGATGAGTATGGGAGTCAAATGCAAAAATTCCATTCCTACCGGCCGACAGTTCCGACTGAAATGACACTTCGTTGACCTTGAAATACCCACACAACTCTCTGTGTCAGAAACAGAGTCGAAGTTATATATTAAGAATCTCATCATTTATAAGAAATCAATAAATTTCAGTGAATAAACAGATATAACAGCTAGTCAATGTACAATGAGGAAGATAGATTCACGGAACGTCAACCGCATGATGGCACCACTGCATATAAGGATACAAAGGCCGCTATGCATGAGAATTTTGTCTTATGTGCGCAGTGGCGCCACCATGAGGTTGACATTCCATGAATCTTCCTCATACCACACAAAATGAGCTTTTCGTTCTAAGAAACACAATTCTCTGTTGCGATATTTTAAATTAGAGATTTGACATATGTCAGAAGGCAGAACACCACAAATAATGGCAGCGTTACCAAATTTGTGCATGGTAGAAACAAGGATGACAAACTTATTTGGGAATAAAACTGAAAAGTGTCGAGCTGAAAGAATTAAATAGCAAGTTTAAGAAGGAACTAGAATGGCGTCGATATTGAAACTGAAACAACGTCGATTGCTAGTTTTTGACAACTAATTTGTGCTTTTCTAGTCTGACTGAGAACCAACAGTTTGTTTGTCCAAGGTATGTTTTATTGCAAACCTTGCATACAATACAGTGTACAAATTTCCGGTTTGACTTTTGTACTTTTGTTTTAGAACTTCTCAAAAGATGTCCCTATGATCTGGTGTGGTAGTATGCGATGCATGTCACGATTTTGAAGAATTTGGTAAATTTTCTCAAGTATTCCGTTGATATACGGTAACCGATGTTATTATTTTGCTGTATAACCTTCCTTTTGTTTCGGGTGTTGAGTTATATTGCTTTCTTGTTTGTGTGAACATCTTACAGTTTTATTGTAGAGAGATAGTTACTCGGTGTAGTTCTTGTGTGGTTTGTGGTTGGCATCTACGTCTTTTAATGAGTTTTATGTTTTATGTTGTGGGTAAAACCGTGTATCTGTGAGGTGTGATAGGGGGAACTGGAATTTCAATAACCAAGAAAACTAAATACACTAAGTGTATTTTTCTCACTACGACTCACAAAGGAGCGACTGTTGCACTGTAACAAAATGAATGCAAACACTTAAATAAAAGATGTAATGGAACGTCAATAGCGACTGAAACAAAAAAGGAAGGGAATGAAGTGTCCAAGTTCTTCGAAAATATTCCACACCAACTACTACGTACACTGTACACAAATCACACGAAATTAAAGGGATAGCCTTTTAGAAATAAAAAACCGAAAAGCAAACTGGAAAATCAAAGTATTTACAGACAGAGCACAGGTTATCCAACCGAACCCAAGGTACTAAGTAAATCTAGAATAACAAATTGGCCGTCAAAACACATACACGGCGTCGCGTCGTCTCTGTTTCAACATGAATGAGTAAAAAAATCAATTTTGGCACTTGCGAACAAATAACGAATGCAATGCAATACATTAAATTATACGAAAACGGGCCTTACATCTGGAGATAAAGAAGAAGGAGCAGATCCCGTTGTCAATGGGATTACAATGAACTGCAAATTTTTAAAAAATGTCTAGACATACATGTAAGAACTTTAATTAAGTAAATATCTCTAAAAAAGCAACATTCGAGTAAACATAATAACCAATTTCTACAGTTAATTCTGGAAAAATTATGTATCAGATATAATTATAAATTCCTGTTCAGTGTTTTAACATGTATGACAGTTACGTTAGAAAATAGATGAAAATAAAAATAAAGATAAGACTGTTTGCAGCACGTGCCTACTTAAACGTTAATTTTAGATGGATGGAGCACCAGAACAATTTACTTCCTGCTTTCTGGTTACTTCATCATTATAATGTGATAGTTTTGGAGAATAATTTTCGATGAAGACGACAGCAAAAACGGCCAGACTCTGGCACAGCAGCAGCGGTTATTTATAACGAGCGCTTTTGGTTCGGGCATCATTAAAAATGATTAAATGAATGTTGCTTGTTTATGGATGTTTTTCCTTCTCATTATTTAATTGAAGATACATTACTATTATATAACTCAATTACTGGTTGTACGTATTTCCTATACATATTTTAAATAAATGTAATAGAGAAACAAAAACAAAAAGTAGTAGTCAACGATATAGGGATACATAAACGAGGTAACCCTTTTCTATATTTTTCTGATTTTTTGGAAATAACACCGCAACGTCTTGAAAGTATGTATAAGTCCGGGATCTGACTTAGACCCTGAAACAGTTTGCCTATTTAAAATATAGAGACTTTCAAGACATTGTGGTGTTATTCCCAAACAATCTGAACAATATAAACCAGAGATGTCCCAACTATGTTTCAGAAAACAATATCCATTTTCTTCTAAGCATTCTTGGATTTCTATTGTCGTTGATTCAATTGGGCTCACACGGTTTAAATAGTATTGCATCTCCGAATTTCATCAGATCTTTGGCAAATCAACAATCTTAGAAGCTTTAGCCAGAATCCCCCCAATAATGTCCAAGAAATGCATTCATTGGATGCAAAAGTGTTCCGAATAGTATACAGGGTTCGGTAAATATGTCGGAATACCGTAATTCCAGTTAAAGTACCAGTTCTATTGAGAAATTACTCTAACAAAAGTTTGGGTAGTATTTTTATTCTATACTGGGGTGCACTTAATATCTAACAACACAACTATCACAAGGTAAGTTATGACGTCTCCATCATTATATACTTTTACATTTTCCAAAAGATATTTTTTAAACAATTACAACGATAGAAGGTTTGGTAAATATACGATTCCTGATTGGGCTCATATTCACTTAACTATTGTTTGTTTTCTCAAGAGAATGGTTCATGCCGGTAGTCAGTTATTAACAAATTTTATATTTACTGAAATGGAAATAAATACATGTAGTAATTAAAATTAATGAAGTTCAATTTAGTATAAAGATACCAATATTAACAAACATTAGAAAATTTGTTACGGTGATTCATAAATGCAAAAAGCACAAAGAAAACATCAAATGGAAATGAAATGCAGTAATCGTATAGAAAGCATTAAGTACTAAAGCCAGATCGTGAACTGGTAACTTCTATTGCCAATTTCAATAAACATAACTAGTAAAACATATCTGTTCGAATGTAACAAATCTGACAGTTTTAGCAAAATTTCTTAAATAGCGAGTAATAGTTTAAACAAGCATATATTCTATTAATTTTATGGATCCCGTTGAAAATATTTAACCAATAGAAAAGTTAAAATTTTACCTTGATTTCAATACACAAACTTAGGAAGTGACATTTCAAAATTTCATTAGTCCAGATTTCCAATAACTTCATATTTTCGGTACAATAGGGGTAATAAATTACATATTTAGGATCTTACTAGAACATTTTGGGATAAATAACGATTGAAAATTCATTATTTCCATACAAAAATAGCAAAATTTATATTTGACATTACAACAAACTTTGGAGCGAAATTATGACATAAACAATGAACGAATCTATTTGAATGTATTGTTGGTTGTCAACAATGAAAAAAAATATTAAATTTAAAAGCTGGTTATATTTTTGACCTGCGGGTGGGAATTGATCAGGAACAAGAACAAAGAAAATTACAGATTTTACGAAAATGGAAAGGTATTTTACATTAAAACTAAACATTCGGAAAGTGAAATATAGGCAAGTGGATCAACATATAGAAGAATGGGAATTGGAAAATACGTAATTAAAAAGTTTGGTTCTATGTGATTACGAAAGCTATAAAAACGAGGAAGGACATGGCAGTAGGAAGATTCAGATTTTAGCAGCGGTAAAGTAAACTTCGTTTGGGGTATGACGTTTTAGATTGTCAAAAGTTGACAATTTTTTCAAATTTTAATTGGTGTTGCAAAGTAAGTGAAAAGCAACCATGAACCTAAGAATTGAAGGAAAATGGTGCGCACAAAAGTTATTACGGTGCATTAATACAGAAGAAAATTTTAAAAGAAACCAGTTAAGCCAAGGAGCATAGAAAAAGTAGTATTGGTTCGAGTTAGTAGCAAGGACAGAACGAAAGCAAGCCGAGTAAGGCACAGGAAGATAAAAGAGTACAGAAAGCTAGCAGGTATTGGAGTGATAATTGAGAGAAAGCAGTAGTACGAAGAAGAGGTCGTGAGGTATCAATCAAGTATATTAAAAGGTGCAACAAAAGCCTGTCTACACCAGGGAATCATTTCAAGGGATTAAGTGGTTCATAATCAGTTAAAATAATTAAAGTTACAAAATTTTATTGGGAAATATCCATTTTAGTATCGGGTTTTAAATTCTATATTCAGTAATTTTCATTTTATTGGTCATTGTGTTTTGAAAATTTATCTTGTTATGTACATAAAAAGAAGCATGCGTATTTAACAAATTTTTTAGATTAATTGTTCAATTTCAAATTTAGTTAAGGTATTGTTTGATATTTCTGAGTTTTTATTGAATTGCATTTAATATTGTTAATTGTTATTATTTTGATTTACATTCTGAAAGTTCATATATTAAATTAAAATAATCATTTATAATACAAAAATATATTGAGAATTGGTGGTTTATTAGTTGACGGCTGTCAATTTGGATATTATAATTTCATTAACGGTAAAGAGTCTCAAGAGCTGGAGCAGTAGAAATAGTTGTGTGGAATCTTCTAAATAAAAATTCCATTACATTACATACTGAAATGTTTTATATTCACAGAATTTTTAAGTTAAAAAAAATTGATAATGCATTTCATGCAAGAACAAAGTTACTAGTAAATGTAAGAATAATCGAACTATATTTGAGAAGTCTACACTTTTAAAAAGTAACAATGTCAAAAGATATTCAACAATTTAAGTATGGAAAAAACTGGTCAACGTTTTGTTATTTTGCATTGCTTTTATTAGTTATTTCAGGCAGTTAATGAAATTAAATATAACTAAACATATAACCAATAATAGCAGAATTGATATTGAATTAATAGACAATTTGAAAATCTTCAAAAACCTCCAGAAGAGTCCACAATCATCTTTTCAGCAGAATTTTGTACAGACTCTTTCAGTGGTAAATATTCTGCTCTATGAGAATTGGTGGTTGCAATTTTTAATTTTTCAATTATTATATCTAATATAAAGGTTTATTCGGCATTGTTAATCGCTATTACAAAATGTTATAATTTTGTTATAAGCTTGTCCATTATTCTAATACGCCTTAATAATTTACAATTATTTATATTGCATTATGTTAATTAACGTCATTGTGTATCATACAATTATTGCAGTTTTCTAGAAAATCGTACCTATTTCTATACCGAAAACATAATGTCAGATATGATGTTAATCTATTTAAAAATTATTAATTATTCACATAATTTTTAATTCTGGATACAGGCAACCAAGAATACAACATGCTGGTAGTACAATAAATGATGTAAAGATGCTTGCATATTAGCTATTTTCATATAAGTACTTATACGACGTATTTATTTCTAATTTTACAGTGCTATATGAATGTAACTTTATTATTAAGAACCTGTTCTAAAAATAATGTCTCATTTTCCAGCAGTAATAAACTGAAGTTTACCGTATTAACATGTTTGTGGGGATTATACAGATAACCAACTATACTACCTTCGAATGGTTAGAGGTATAGCATACGCTCAACAGATGGCCATAGCTGTATTTTATATAATTTCTTCAACCAATTTTAAACTAGATCAAAACGTTGGTTTCCAAAAAAGCCAAGGTGGGCAACAATTCAAATGATTTATTTGATCAATTACACAAACACAACAGTTAGATTTAGATCGAATAAATAATGTTAATGTTTCTGGAAGTCATATATCAAATACATATTATGGTCGTAATGGCCGTCCTTGTAATCAACCTAATGTGTTAATGAGGTTTTATCGTTGTTTATTTATGTTGTATTATACGGAATAATGTTTATAAATCAGAGTTATGGCCATTATCGCCTATTCTGTTAATTCGATTACAGATGTATATTCACGTTTTTATACCTAATCTAATGGCTGAACAAAAGGACGGCTGAGAAACAAAATATAATCCATAACTTTAGTTACAATGAAATGTATTAACTCTAGTAGGTTCATTCATATTAATAATATATTTGAAGTAAATAAATAATTTTTCCAGATTTCGGTCTTTAGAAGGCCTAACTTATGACAAGTACAACGTAGAAACGAAATATCATCTTACGTTCGAAATATTTTATCGAAAGGCTTTTATTATATATTATGTTATTTCGAAATTTTATGTTATTAGACTAATAGACCGTACTTTGTTAATCGATATATTGTCAAATAATTTGGTCAAGTGTGACTCGCATACTAAGGGTTCCATACCACCTTCAAGATTCTAATATTCCAGTTTTAAACAAGCAGGGGGTGAGTGCATTTTCTATATTTACCCTAAAAACTTTTAAAGGGAGCGTTTTAAATTGATAAAAAATATACACTTTTATTTTCCACACATAGACTTTTTATTTTCTCTGCTTCATGATTCGCTTGATTTTTTATAAAAAAAATATTTAATTATCTAATTTGGCCCCCAAAATTAACATTAGTTTTATTTTCCTCATAAACTTCCAGGGAAACATTTAATAATCTACTGTCTGAATTTTAGGCTCTGTAGATTGGAAGATACAGGGGAAAATAGGTCAAGTTTTAAATAATAAATTTTTAAAACTGTTAGACACATTATTTAAAAATACAAATAAAATATATTTTTCAAAATTTTAGATAGTGTGGGAAGTAAGTCGATGTTTAATATTTTTGTTAATATCTTTTAAGCAAATGATTTAAAAACATGATATATTTGTAATTCATGTAATGAGCCTTTTATTTAATATATTACATGATGCGTTTGAAAATTGAATTTTTATTTTTCATTTAATTCTATAATTTGTTCCAAAAGTAATATTGGGGTTTCCTACTAATTTTTCTTATAAATTTCAAATGAGCCCCAGTACCCACAATTATTTTCAAAATTTCAGGTAGTATGGTTTCGGAAAAAAAGGGGAAATGAGAATTTTTTATATTTTTGTTAATATCTTGTAAACAATTAATTTTAAAATTATTTTGGATTAAAAAAATATTTTTTTTATTTTCCGTTTAATTGTAAGATTTGGCTCCTAAAATTAATATTAGGGATTTCTTCGTATTTTTCTTGTAAACAAAAAAAATTAGGTCTTATAGTTTGGGGATAAAAGGGAGGATGGGTATTTTTTTAAATATGTTTGTTAATATATTTTAAAATATTAATTTTAAAAATATGAAAAAAATATATTTGTATTCGTCATAATGAGCCCTTTGATTTGATATATTACATGATGCCTTAGAAATAATTTTAATTTTATGTTTTCTATTTAATTTTCCATAAAGTTCATGTAAGGTCCTAAATCCCTTTTTTTTTCAAAATTTTACGGGTTATAATTTCGGAGATAAGGTAGGGAAATGAATAGTTTTTTTATATTTCTGTTAATTTTTTAAAATAATTTATTTTAAAAATAAAAAAAAATATATATTTGTTTTCGCCATAATGAGCCCTTTCATTTGATATATTACATGATGTAATTTTATATTTTTCATTTAATACTGTAGTTTACCACCCCCCAAAATTTATATTAGAGGTTTCTTCTTATTTTTCCAGTAAAATTCAGGTGAGCCCCTACATCTCTTATTTTTTTTTCAATATTTTACGGGAATGGTTAAATTTTGCTATATTTTCGTTAATATCTTTTTAACTAATTTTTTTAATATGAAAAAAACATATTTGTGTTCCTCAGAATGGGACCTTTCATTTGATGTATTATTTTTTAAGATAAATTATTTTATTTTTTATATTTTAGTTATTGTATGATTATTAATTAGGGTTGCGTTTCTAACGTTGTTTGAGCGCAAAATTTTAGGGTATATTCAAATTCGTAAAGGTCCCAATAAAGTTGAGTTTATCGGTATTATGCAGCCGTTTAGAGATGCAATTAAATTGTTTAGGAAGGAGCAGACTTTTCCTATTATATCTAATTTGTTTTGTACTATTTTTCTCCAGTTTTTAGGATACTAATTTCTTTTAATTAACAATAATACAATAACTAAAATATAAAAAATAAAATAATTTATCTTAAAAATACCAAGTATTATTTGTAAAACTACATAAAAAGATTCAACATCTAACGCACTTCTCTGCCAAAATAACACCGAAATCCAAATAAAAAATTTTTAATAATAAATTAGGCCTCAAAATAAATGGATTAAGGTTTAATTTTTTTAATAATTATTTTATATGTTGCTTTAATAACAATATTTATAGCTGGATTAGGAGCAAATTTTGAATTGATTTAAAAAAGATTATTGCCTTATCAACTTTGAGACAATTAGGATTAATATTTTGTTCCTTTTGCTTAATCATGATACGTTTGAAAAATAATTTATTTTTAAATTTTCATTTAATTCTATTATTTGCTCCCCAAAATTAGTATTAATGTTTTCTCCTTATTTTTCCTGTAAATTTCGGCCAACATTCTATATTTCCCATTTTTTCAAAATTTTAGGCTCAGTAGTTTCTGAGATCAGGGGGGGACTGTCGATTTTTTTAGTTTTTTCCCCCAGAAGGAGGATAGGTATTCCTGATAGTGTCATCAAACTATACACTGATACCAAATTTCAACCTTTTCCGTCCAGTATTTTAGGAGAAAATTACTGTGATGTGACACAGGCAGAAATCCGGAGTGATATTATAGGCGTATATTGTATATACGGAAGCCTAAAAATGGAAATGTTATAGTCACAAACAGATAATTTTGCATTTAAAGCGCTTGTGGAGCTTCAAATTTACATACCAAATCGATTATATGGCTCTCCTAACCACTTTAATAAAGACAAACTACTTTTTTAATTAGTAAAAATAAATCTCAAAACGTATTGCAATATCGTAATAGTGAGAATATAAAACAAGGAATGCAGACCTTGAATTCCTTGTTTTTATATTATTGTTTTGTTTACATTACTAAGGCTAGTTTGAAAAGTCGCAATTTTCGTGAAACGTTTATTTATAGTAGAAAATGACTAAATTTTACAATAAGAGGATTAAATCATGCAGTTTGGTGCAGCTTTTGTGTTGAAATAATCACTTCGGAGTTTATTTTTTACTTAAGAACAGTATGTATACCTGACAGATTGAATTTAATAACCAATGTGTTTCGGAATAAATTAACCGTTGTAATATATCTTTTTAACTTATTTTGTATGGAGTGATATCTAAATAAGATGTAAATTGCTTGTTATCCTTTCATTATCATAATTCTTCCAAAAATTAATATCTAAGAATAAAATAGATTTCTGAAATACGTTACTAATATTTTATTTATCGAAACAATTCGAGTTTTCGACAAAACAATTATTATTACTCAATTGCTGAATAAAATTGCATGTGTTCATTTCTGTGGGTTTTTACGACATCTTGGTGTGAAGCGATGTTGCAAAAAAATCTTATAACAAAGTTGTACCTAGCGCCACATGAAATTCTGAAAATAGTTCTTTCAAATTTTTCCAATTTGAAGGAAGCTTTGTTATTTCGCATGGTCTTTAGACATTTAATGTCAAATTGTGAATGTTTAATTGTTAATTTCTTTACTCTCTTCGAGGTGTCATTCTTTTGTACGCAAGACAATATAAATATTATATATTGTTTCTGGTTAGGGAACCTTCATTTTTTTGTGACACATTGGTGTTTGCACTCGCATCTTTTACTTGTTTCATATATTCAGAAAACATACTTTTTAATGCAACTCTAAAATAAGAACAATTTTTATAAAAATATTTTGTACGGTCAAAAAACAGGAAATATGGATTCATCAAGCCCAGCTACAGAAGATATTTATACATCTGAGTTCAATGCACATCATGCCTCTCTGTCACCAGAAGAAAAAGCTGAAAAAGAAAGGCAGTGGCGTGAAGAGTTGGCTCAAATCGAAGACGAAATAGCTACACTAAGGACCGTGTTAGCATCTAAGAGGAAAAGAAGGGCTGAACTTAAACATAATTTGGGCATTACTGTTTGGAACGAGGTTTGTGTTGATATTAATCAAGGGCTGAAGAATGTCAAAGAAATCAATGCATATCAAGCAGTGGAGACTAAAGTCGGGCAAGTTACTAAAGCAGTCACTGATGCGCCTGTATATCAAAAAACGACTTCGATCATCGGCGGGATAACTGCCAATATAACTAATATATTAGAACAGATGCGACCAGATTCCTTCCGCTCGATCGAAGAAAAAGTGGGATCTGCCTAAGAAAACATAATGACGAAAGTGGTTTTCCGATCAGGTTCCTAGCAGTCTCTTGACGAAGCAGGCAGATCTCGTTCCAGTTCAGTTGTAACAAGTCCAACGATTCCAGAAGAAAAACCAATTACATAATAAAACGTTCTTATATTGATTATTAACTAAACATGCCTAATTTATATAACGTTTTACTCTTGGTTAGTGTTTGGTGAGTTCTGAATTCACAAATTATATTTTATTCTCTCAGTGCATTCTAGCTTGTTGTAATACTTTAGCAACGTACCTACTTTGTGCTTCATAAATTAATCTTACTCAAAAAATACGTATGCCTCTATGTGCTAGTTTCCCTGAAATCCTAGATGTCGGTCTTTATATCTCGCGTCTAAAATGTTAATTTCTTTATTCAGCTCTGTTAATGTGTTAAGTTTTTATTATCATAGTAAAAAAGTGTAGGGTATTTGATATTAAATGTTACAGTTATTTGTTTGCTAGGTATTTACACGTTTACAGTATAAATAGAATTATTTTGTTAATAATTTATTTTTTATTTTAATCTTATTACAAATAATTTTTCATAATTGATTGTTGGACTTTTGTTGCTATAACACAAACTTTTCATCATTAAAAATTATTTTCTACTTTTCAGTTCGCTTTAATACTTAAAGCGTGGTTTTTAGTTTTTAAAACTATAATTTATTGTCTTAGTTTTTTGTATTAATTATCCAGGGTCTCGGTTTTTAGTAGGTATATCTTATGTGTGGCAATGAATCAAATTTCTTACATTCATTTTTACGTAACCAATCCATTTCATTTAACGCATCACTATAACTTGAAACTCTCCTTGTTAACTTTGAGTTTGACTGCTCAAAATTCTTTTATTTAAATATCATTTAGTGACCGTCCGCGACTTAGAGTTACATAAGCCTGTCCGGCCGTCAACAACCGAGAGCCCAGCGGTTAATTGCATTAAATCTTTTGAATATTTTTTATTTATCCTTTTAGCAAAGTGTATACGTTACATTTTTAGGGTTCCGTAGATACAATACACGGATACCCTTATAATATCACTCCGGATTTCTGCCTCTGTCACATCACAGCAATTTTCTCCTAAACTACTGGACGGAAGAGGTTGAAATTTGATATCAATGTATTGTTTGGTGACCCGATAAGGAGTACATATCGCAAAAGAAGAAATTTTTATTTTAGGGGTACTTCTGGGGAAAAAACTAAAAAAATCGACCGTTCCCCCCCTGATCTCCGAAACTACTAAGCCTAAAATTTTGAAAAAATATTATAGAATTAAATATATTTTTTTCAAACGCATCATGTAATACATCAAATGAAAGTCCCATTGTGAGGAACACAAATATATTTTTTTCATATTTAAAAAAATGAATGAAAAAGATATCAACGAAAATATACCAAATTTACCCATCCCCCCTTATCTCTGAAACTATAGGTTGTAAAGTTTTGCAAAAAATTAGAGGTATAGGGTTCGACCTGAAATTTCCTGGAAAAATAAGGAGAAACCTCTTCTTTTAATTTTGGGGGCAAATTACAGAATTAAATGGAAAATATAAAATTAAGATGTTTCTAACGTATCATGTTATAATCATATCATATTTATAATATCATTTGAAAGGCAAGATTTTAATTAAAAATATTAAACATCAACTTAATTCCCACTTTAGAAACTGCACTATTTAAATTTTGAAAAAATAATTTTATTTTGTATTTAAATAATTTGAATAACAGATTTAATAATTTATAATTAAAACTTGACCTATTTTGCCCTTTATCTTCCAATCTACAGAGCCTTAAAATTCAGAGAGTAGATTGTGAAAGGCTTCCCTGAAAGTTTATTAGTAAAATAAAACTCTAATGTTAATTTTTAGGGGCCAAATTCCAAAATTAAATACATATGTATTCTTATAAAAATGAAGTGAATTCTGAAGCAGATAAAATAAAAAGTCTATTTGTGGAAAATGAAAGTGTATATTCTTTATAAATTTAAAACGCTTCCTTTAAAAGATATAAGGGTAAATATAAGAAAATGTACTCATTCACTGCTTGTTTGAAATTGGAATATTAGAATTTTGAAGGTGGTACGGAATCCTTAGTATGCAAGTTCAACTCGCACTTGACCAAATTATTTTTATTTTTCTTTCAATTTTTAATTTTTTTCAAATAGAGCTTATAAACGGTCGAGAGTAATACATATCATATATTACTCCAAATATTAACCTGCAAACTAATTCGGATATTTTCTTTTTATCGTGATGATCCTAGTCAGGATATTATAACAAAGTTATGTAATAATTGTAATACAACCGTGTTAAAATGGAATGCTAACGCAGCTGACGTTTTAAAGATATGTTTGCTATTTCACGGGATAGTTATGTTATTTCGTTTCAATGTCTGTCTGGCGGTCTAATCAGAATAAAAGCACAACGCAAAGAGCCTTTTAAATCCGAGACGCGGCAGAGAGAGGACAGAAAGTCTCGTCGCGATAGATTTTCGATTTGTTCATCGCACCGCTGGCTAGCGAGCACTCCAACGCCAATCTCTTCAGTTTTGTTGTATTTATTTTACACTGGTTTGGTATGTTTATGTGTTGCCTTGTTGTATTATGTGTACGATATCAAAATCGACTATCACGTTCACTACTAATCTCGTTCAACTGTTTCATGTCTTGAGCGATTCAGTTGCCAACGTTGGGCTGCTGGTGGAGGTTCGATTGACCGGACTTCTCGCTGCACGGATCTCGGCGATTGTGATTTTTTTTTGGTTTCGTTCTCACATCGATTTGTTGGTGGTTTCGTTTGTTTCGCGATCGATTCGACTATGACGTTTGATTGATTCGAACACGCGTGGGTTGACAAGTAAAGCGAAGCTTGATTTATGCATGGTTTAGTTTTGCTTGTTTTGTTACGAGAGAACCGCACAGAAAGTGAGAGCTTGTTATTGTTTTGTTTATTATTTAATATTATCGATAGAGAGAGGGTCTGTTTTGAAGTTTTTAAATTACCAGTTTTGAACTTGACATATTTTGCAAAATTTTGGTAAAGTTTACCAACAAATTAACCCAAGAACTTAACCTAAACTTAATGGCAATATTTGTCTAACCCACGTATCTAAAATTCAATATATTTTTTTATGAAGGGGCTACTTTCGAGAAGATTTGATTTTACTTTCCCAAAGAAATTTATCTTTTACTGCATGGTATAACTAACGATATGTGATTCTTTTCATAAATTTAGCAAAATTTGTATGTATTCCCTTTTTTATTCATCTCATTGTCTATATGGATTTAAGAGAAATAATCTAGACAAATTACATATGCCGGTTTGCAGGAATTCCTAATAAACTGTATGTTTGTATAGGTCGTAAATGTGTTATTTCTCCATCTATCCTGATTGTGTTCTTTTTTTCCGAGTTCAAAGGTCACACATATTCTCTGAAACGGTGGTAGTTCCTGGAAAATGATCTAGAGTTTTTTTTCTAGGTCGTGCATTTCTATACACAAAATATATTGCAATAAACTCCGTTGGTTCAAAGTGAATTATTTTAAAAACTGATATTCACTTCATTTTCTAGAACATATATTTACAAGCTGAACGCACTAAAACTAACCAACTACTGAAATTAATATTGCTTTATATAGCAGACGTCGAATTTTCTGGTCATTCTACCTTTGTTCGCATAGCGTCCAGATAAGCAGTTTTTTTGCCTCATTCGAAAATTCCAGTTCTCGTGTTTTTACTATCCGAGCGATTGATGTTTAATTGGGATGAATAATGCTTTACGTTGCTTTAGTCAGGGACGGCGTAGATAAATTTTATAACAGTATCAATCTTTTTTTTTCCTATGAAGCACCGTTTCAAGTCGCAATTTCAGATAGTAGCTTATGGTGATCCTACCACCAATGTTAGTTTTAACTCAATTGTTCTGTTATGTTTATACGCTTCTTCTTTCAATTATTGAATTGATAATTGATAATCATCATATTTTCAAAAAGTGCAAATCGCTAAAATAGTAGACTCATTTTCAGAAAGATCTCTTCTACATCCAGTAATAGGTTTAAGCAAGGAATTGTAACAATCTGTATGGTACTTACCAGCAGCAACTAAATCGCATTCATATCAAATGCGTGCAATAATACTTCCTGGTAGCGCATCAGAAAAAGTTCGAGCTATCTTCGAGATACCGTTTTTAAATGCAAGTGAGAAATCTTGAGAAACTGCACGCGGAAGATGATGCGCTTTTTCAATTGTTTTATCTCTTTCATTGCTGCAAAACAAATAGTATTTTTTAAACCAAAAAGAAGAATCAGATCTTTGCCTTCTAGCCTGAGAAGGACTAATCCTAGATGTGCTGAACCGTCACGCAGCTGTTTCGGGTATACACTTTACGACTCTGTTTATGGAACGTCACAGATTGTTTTTCTTTTAAATATTCATCAAATTGGTCGCTCCATTACTTGAATCGATTTTACGTTCACAACCAGAATTTCAATCAAAGAAGCATTGCAAATGAAACAAATACTTCTGGCATTTTTATAAAATTTTGTAATGGCACAGTTTAAAATGACCATTTCATCTACAAACAGATCTATTAACTACGCAAAACCTTGTAAAACTGACTTTACTAAAGTTATGACCCTTCTAAAAATCAGGTTTCGACACGAACAATGGAATGTCGCAGGCAATTTAACTAATGGACTTAAAGATTGCAAGTCATTATTTATACCTGACCCCAGTTACGACTGGAACACCCCGGCAAGATAACATGGATTTTTACTTAAAAATACTATCGAAACAAAGAATTACGTAAAAATGGAGAAAACGCAAAACAAGGTCATTAATATGTAAAATCAATGACCATATTCCATTTTAATGCAATTCTTCCAACGTTGCAACCAATTTTGTCGATAATTTTCGTTTGGCAAGCTTCTCTCGTATTCCATATCATGTAGGTTTTTAATTGGCTGGTTATGCCATCCTATCAAACGAGAATTACTAACGTAAGGTAGTAGCAGTATCATGTTTTGGCATATAGTTCGACCTTATTGATGCTGCAAAGTTTCCATTATTTCAGAATATATTGATATTTATTGTCTTTGTGCTCAAAATAATTAATTTACTTCATAATAAGTCTTATTAATTTTTGCAACTTAAATTCTGAACTAAATATTTTAATAAAAATTTTCTTAAACTATATATACCTCTCTCTACAGACTCACTGGAGTGTCAGCTGATTCGCCAGTGAATAATATACCTATCGCGTTTGTTCTAAAATGTTCTAGAATGTTTCCTTAGTCTTGTTTCCTCTTTCTAATGTATACAATTCTTTTTTGATTGCACTGGAATTTTCATCATAAAACGTGCGTTCCGAAAATAGTTTTTGTCATTAATTGTTTTTTTGGAGAAGTAGTTTTTGTTACAGATGATTAATTTCTAATTATTCTATTAAAAAGTATTCCTTTTTAATAGAGTAAAAATATTAAGTTTGTAACAAGATTCCTAGCCAGGGGGAACAAATGACTCCCCATACTTCTTTTGGTCAATTAATCCAGTGCTGATTGTATATGAAAATGAAATTATACAAAAATAACGGTATAGCAATTCTTTCTTCCTCGATCATTCTTTCTGAGAATATAATTTTTCGAAAGAAGGTCATTTTGATTTAATTCACGAACCAATTTTAATTTGTTGGGGTGGTAAGTAGAGTGCGAATTGTTTTTACTGACTTCTTGTTTTTTAGAAAAAATGATGACAATCAACAATTTCAACTGAAAAGTAATTTTATTTATTTTCTCTAATTGGGGGACCTTTATTGTGAACTAGTTCAATTCTTAGAAACAAAATAAAACTCCTAGGAATTTTCGTTAAATTAAAAATATGTCCAGTCTTAGAGAATTTCTAATTTGGAAAATTAAATGATTTTAAATTAATTGTTTTCTGAAGCTTATTTGTGGGATCGTTTAGTTTTTTTTATGATATTTTGATTAGTTGATGCTACACTTGAGAAACAAGTATATTCTAAAAAATCCAAATAGATTCAAATCATGTATTAATGAAATTTATATTTTAATAATTAAGATTTTAATGTCAATAAACTTGTTTTCAAAATGTTCTTCCTAAAGATAGATTTATAACAATTCAAAAAGATGTAACTTCTAACAAAATTATTTAATTTAAAAATCTTTCAGCAGAAACAACTCTGTTCAACTGTGATTTTGGAGAACTATTTTCTAATGATAATTTAAATCATTTAAAACTGAAAAGTGAGATTTTTAGACTTAGGTCAGACCTTTCTTTCTAGAGATTATATTAAGAAATTGCAAAATTACTTTTTATAATATGTAATTATTACCGTGGAGTAATTTTTTTCAGGGACATTATTATCTTGTGGCACATACTCTCTCAAAACATTGATTTATGGATTTTAAATGAATAGTGCTTGTTTAAAACTAGTGTAATTGGTTTACGTAATATTGTCCTATTGTTAGTGGAAGTAATAATTTTCTTTGTGAAGTGTGTTAGTGAAAATGTGGAAATGGTGCTCCAAAACGCTACGTTGAGATTAAATAACCTTAGACAACACACTCGCTCATTTAGTGGTGAAGAGCCACCCCAAGTTCCTATCAGAGGGAGAAAAAAATTAAGGTTAGTAACTATTTTAATACGAGTGTTCGTCTGATGTTTTGATGTGTTGTTGATATGTTAATATTTTGTTGAAAGATAATTATCGTATGCGATGAGAAACTTGAATGTTTTTTAGGTACTGAGAATAATCGAGATTCTAGGGATATGAAAATTCTTAGACACATTTCTTTATAAGAATATTCCGCACAGGAGACTGCGGTTTCTTGAAAACAATTTAGTAGTTATTTGACTTGAAAGTTTAGCTCCCTTTAAGTGCCAGGTTGATCAAATTTCTTTGCCAATCAGTATTTGTTATGTAGCTCTATATAAAAAATAACAATATATGTTTCGTAAATGTTGTTTTCTTCAAATTTCAGGTTAATTATTATGCAGTGTGTCCCACCAAACCATGCTGGTGCACAAACCACTTAATTATTATGTAGATATTCATTAAGCTTATCATTTCATACTTGCCTACTCAATGAGATTATATTTAGATATATTTATCACATATACTCAGTGTCCTTACAAGTTTTACACTCAGACAATATTTTAAGTATGCAATGACATCAATGTACACCTTTGATAGTTTTTGACCAAATAGCACTTTAGATTCTAGAAGTTTACTTTATCTGTTTTTTTCAGAAATCGTTGTAAAGATCATATATAAATAGTTTGATTTCTGAATAATAACTGTGGTATCTCTAGTTTGCAATTTTACAATTTCTTGACATTGTAAATGCTAGAAGGTCATTGCAAACTTTTGTTGTTGTGTTAATTTGTTAGTTGCCATTGAAAACGGGGACTGTTCACATTACATATGTCAAAATTTAAAAAAAATTCAACTAGAGGTCTGACGTTTACAATAAAGTTATAATGAAATTCATTGTAAATACTAACAATGGTATAGAAAAAGGGTATTCCATTTTAAAAACACCAAGTTGGGATCCACTTCCGGTAAAACCGGAACTAGTAGACAACCGAAAATATTTCAACTGAAACCAGTTCCTCGAAAAATCCCTGTTTGCCAATTATCAGATTAATACTCGCATTTTTCCATATACATATGGACCCAGCTTATCGTGGTGTACCCTGTACATAGTCGAAGTATGGGGAGAGGCTTTTGTGTTTATATCTGATTTATGACGTTATTTATCCAGAAACAACTTCAGGAATTTTTGTCGTAGATAATTAGTTGTAATGGTCAACTGGCTTTCAATTCGTGAATGAACTAATTAGTAAATATATTATTCACAAAAAAACTTTTAATATGTATCATAAAGGTTAAAGCATTTTCGAATATTTTTAACCGACTACAAAAAAAGGAATTTCGACCGTTTATAATGGGGGATATCGAAGTGGTCCCATATTTTTTCAATAATATACCGACTTTCTTATACAGTAAGCTTTAGTGGAAGTGCTGGTATTAAAATATGGAAATGTTTCTGTTCGGAATTTGGGGTATAATAAATTGAAAAGAAATTGGTATTAATCGAGATAAATGTGAGTTTATCACCTTCAAGGTGAAAATTTTCAATTAGTCTGTATAAACAGTGTGTCTTCATAAATCAATCGAATTTTTTTATAAATAATTTTAAGAGAAAAATTTGTTCTTCATAAAGAGATTTGCATAGTCTAAAACGGGTGCTGTAATCATTACATGCCATTTTTTTAACTGTAGACGAGGTTTTTCTGCAAATAAGAAATTTTGCTGTAAAGTGACCTTTATTTTTGTTAATATCTCAAATTTTTATCAAATAGAAGAATTATAAAACACGCCCATGGTATATACAACTGTTTATCGTCCAGTCAATATATCTTTCTCGAACCACCTAATATACCCTTCTTTCAAGATTTTTGAAATTCATTTAATTGTACCAATTCTGTATAATTATTCTTGATATATCAGTTGGAATTTTTTTTAAATCGAAACATTACATTGGCATATTCCGAATTTTGAATAAAAACTAAGCTAATGCTAGTATCTAAAATTTGGTGCATGCGGTGGAACCAATTGACAAATTGTTTATGTATTATTTATTACCGGACATGGTAGTAGATTTTTCCTTATATCTGTCATTCCTGTCAATGTAGGGAGATCAAATGTATACCAGATCTTAAGTCAAACAGCAACAAAATTCAGCAAAACAAACAACAAACAAAACAACAAACAAAAAACAAACAAACAACAAACAAAAAACAACCAACAAACACACAAACAACAAACAAACAAACCAACAAACAAACCAACCAACCAAACAACCCAACCAAACAAACAAACAACAAAACAAACAACCAAACAAACCAAACAAACAAACAACAACCCGCAAACAATAAACACACAACAACAAACAAACAAACAAACAAACAACAAACACAACAAACAACCACAACAAACAAAACAAACAAACAAACAAAACAAAAACACAACAAAATTAGCCAAACCACCTAACAAAGACAACAAACCCTTTCTTACAAACAAACAACAAAACAAAAAACAAAAACAAACAAACAAACAAACAAACAACCAAAATTGAACCAACAAATAAACAAACAAAACAAACAACAACTTAAACAAACAAACAAAAAACAAAAAAACAAACCAAAAAACAACAAAACAAACAAACAAACAAACAAACAAACAAACAAACAAACACAACCAAAACACAACAACAAACAAAACAAAACAAACAAACAATAACAAACAAACACACAAACAAACAAACAAAACATACAAAAATACAAACAAACAAACAAAACACACAAACAAACAAACAAATAAAACAAACAAACACAAACAAACAAACTAACAAACAAACAAACAAACAAAACAAACCAAACAAACACCCCAACCAACAAACAAAACAAAAAACAAACTGTACGTTCAAACCAACAAACAAACAAACCAAACAACCAAACAAAAACAAACAAGCACCAAACAAACAAACAAACAAACAAACAAACAAACAAAAACAATACAAACAAACAAACAAACAAACAAACAAACAAACAAACAAACAAACAACAAACAACCAAACAACAAACAACAAACAAACAAACAAACAAACAAACAAACAAACAACAACCAAACAAAAATACAAACAAACAAACAAAACTAAAAAAATCAAAAAAACAAACAAACAAACAACAAACAAACAAACAAACAACAAACAAACAAACAGAAACTACAATTTTATGATAGTATAGATCGAAGATAATTAACTCAAAATTGTTATCAAACAACGTTTATTAGAATGAAAACTGCATATATTATGCTATATCACTTTAAACAGATAATGATTTATTAGGAAGATTCCGCGGAGAGAGACTATTAAATTAATGTCAATATAATTAACAGACCTGAAAAATGATAATGTCGCACAAGGCGTATACATATAGTGGATCCACCTTATTTGGAGTCATATGCAAAACGTTCTTTAATAACTATTACTTATTTAGAAAACAAGCCTCTATTGTATTCAACAGTAAAACGAGGTTGGTCAAAATGATAAATGTGGTAAATGTAAAGTACCTTATTAAGCAATATCGAAAAAGTT